>JAJEJH010002120.1:0-11635 GCA_026122585.1 Anacardium occidentale
GATTCTCCATACTTCATATCAGATCTTCTCTATATGATGAGATCAGAGAGTGTCAAATGTCTGATGAGTGGACTCAGAGTATGCTTCAGAGGATGTCAGAGAGAGCAGTGTCAGACTTCGAGTTCAGAGATGAGATCTTGAGATTCAGAGACAGAGTATGTGTGCCACAGAGTTTAGAGTTGAGACAAAGGATTTTGTTAGAGGCACACAGTACGGTGTATTCAGCACACCCGGGCAGTACAAAGATGTATCAGGATCTCAAGAAGAGTTTCTGGTGGTCAGGCATGAAGAAAGACATCGCAGACTTTATTTCCAGATGTCTAGTATGTCAGCAGGTTAAGGCAGAGCATCAGAGACCCTCAGGTTTACTTCATCCTTTGAGTATCCCTGAGTGGAAATGGGAAGATGTTTCTATGGATTTTATTTCTGGTCTTCCTAGAGTTCAGAGAGGATTTGATGGTATTTGGGTGATAGTGGACAGACTGAGTAAGTCAGCTCATTTTCTGCCAATCAGACAGAGTATGTCTACAGATCAGTTGGGCAAACTGTATATCAGAGAGGTGATCAGACTCCATGGTGTTCCCAGGACTATAGTGTCAGATAGAGACTCCAGATTTCTGTCAGCTTTTTGGAGATCATTGCAGAGAGCCTTGGGGACCAGATTGCAGTTCAGTTCAGCATATCATCCTCAGACAGATGGCCAGACTGAGAGAGTTAATAAGATTCTGGAGGATATGCTCAGAGCCTGTTGTATGGACTTCCAGACCGATTAGGCAGAGTTGATCCCTCTTATGGAGTTTGCTTATAATAACAGTTATCAGACGACGATTCGGATGGCTCCATTCAAGGCATTGTACGGTCGGAGGTGTAGATCTCCTCTTCATTGGGATGAGATTGGAGAGAGAGATTCTCTGGAGACAGTTGTGGGTCCAGAGATTGTTCAGGGCATGATTGAGCAGATCAGGATCATCATGCAGAGGATGAAATAGGCCCAGGATCGACAGAAGAACTATGCAGACTTGAGACGCAGAGAGATTGAGTTTGCAGTAGGCGACAGAGTATTTCTGAGAGTTGCTCCGTACAGGCAAGTTCTCAGATTTGGCAGAAAGGGGAAGTTGGCCCCTAGATTTATTAGTCCCTATGAGATACTTGAGAGGGTGGGGACAGTTGCCTACAGATTGGCTTTACCGGCTAGCATGGACAGGATTCATAATGTCTTTCATGTGTCTCAGTTGAGGAAGTATGTGGGGGATCCTTCTCACGTGCTTCAGTTTTCAGAGGTTGAGTTGACAGAGGATTTGAGTTATCAAGTGCTGCCAGTACAGATTCTGGACTATAAAGTCAAAGTTCTCAGGAACAAGCAGATTCCTCTAGTGAAGGTCTTATGGTGCAGTCAGAGAGTGGAAAAAGTCACTTGGGAGGTAGAGTCTGAGATCAAGGATAGGTTCCCAGAGTTATTCAGGTAAATTTCGGATCGAAATTTTTATAAGGGGGAGGAAATGTAGCATCCTAGTTTTCGAAAGCCTTTTCGGTTAGAGTTTTGGGGTTAGAAATCGAATTCAGAGAGAGATTGGGAACTAGATAAGTTCAGGGGTGAGTTGGTAAGTTTTTGAAGCCGTGTGGCTTCCGTTGGAATCCTTTCGGAAGGATTCGAGCAGGCGAGTGAGCGGGAAATGAATTCAGTTCATTTTCCCTTGTGCACGCCCGTGCATCATTGGTGCACGCCCGTGCGTGGCCTAGTATTTAAGTGGAGTCGTGAGCTTTATGTCATTTTTCTCACCCAAGTTTTCTCTTTAGCAAATTCTCTCTTTTTTTTCAGTAGCTCCCATTCCTAGAGAGGAAATTCAGTAGCCAATACCTCCCAATCCAGCAAGAGAGCCAAGAGATTAGTGTCCGGAAAGTGGTTTTCAGAAGCATGGCAAGAGGTAAGTGTTCTCTTACCTTTCCCTTGCGTTTCCCAGCTTGTTTTGTGAATTTTGTTGCCATGGATGAATTCTTTGCATGTTGATGAATGTTTGGAATGCTTATATATCATTGCATGTTGAATTGGTTGATGAATTCCCACTCTTGAAGCATGCATGTGTGTATGTATGGCTTTAGTGAGAGAAAGAAGAAGTTTCCATGGTAGCTTTCATGTGGCTTGATGCATGTGAGAAGTGAGACTTGAATTGTGTTGTTTATGATGCTGGGAATGTGCCATTGAAGTGTTATTGCAATTGGATGTGTTTTGGTTGGCCGTTTTGTGCATTCTCTAAGCGGTGCTTTGTTGAAGAACCAGACGCACGACCGTGCGCCTGCATGGCACGACCGTGAGCTTGTGTTTCTCCAGACGCACGCCCGTGTGCACGACCTGTGCACGGCCAGAAAATGCACATGCACGCCCGTGTGTTCGCATACGCACGCCCGTGCGTAGGCATTTTCAGTGAAGATGAATAGTAAATTCCAGTAGCTTGCACGACCAGCGCACGGTCCCGTGCGACCTGGCGCACGCCCGTGCATGAGCAGATTTTCAGAAAAATGATTAAAATTTGATTAATTAAGCATGAGAATTCAGATAAATGGTTAAAGTGCTTCAGATAAGCATCAGATGAGCCTGTATTCAGATAATAGACTGCATGTGCATATCATGACATGACATGTAGTTTCAGAGAGGATCAGGGGATCTGAATTCAACAGTATTCAGAACCTGATGTACGGGTAAGAGTATAGGTAGAATACGAGGGGGCATCTATGGGATTCAGCCTTCTGACACTAGTCAGAACGCTCAGCAGTATTACAGATTCAGTTCCTGACACCAGTTAGAGGATTCAGCAGCATTTCAGTTTACCATCTGGCACCAGTCAGATTGGGCAGTGGTTTTCAGATTCAACTTTCTAGCCAGTAGCTAGACTGTTTAGCCCACATGGCCAGGATGTCGAATCCCTGTGTTCACCAGTCTGATCAGCACAGTAGGTACCCGAGGGTACAGAGAGGTATTCAGATGCATGCATCCAGTTTTCAGTTAGCATGTCATGACATACATATCATGACATGAATAAATATGATATCAGTAAATAATAATGAATCAGATATTCAGTATCCAGTTTATAGATTCCAGCAAGCGCATAGATGTATGATTAGGGCCGAGGCCTAGGTATGTTTGAGTTATATGATTGTTTGTGCTTGCTTGGGTATTGAGGGAAGTAAGGAGTGCTTACTGGGTGATCTTTATCACTCATCCCCCTCCTTCTTCCAGTTTTTCAGGTGTTCGTGTTGAGGCTGAGGAGCGGTTGGATCGAGGTTGACGGAGAGGGCATGCACACACGTCGCGATCTCTGTATGTACATCAGTTTTGGACCTGTGTGGTCTTATGTATCTTTTGTATGTTTTCAGATGTATCTGGATGTACAGAAACGATGTGTATATATGTGTAGGACAATGGGCCCATTATACAGAACAGTTTATGTAATATCAATGATGTATATTCAGTATAGCTTCCGCATGTGCAGAATTGTATATTTTTAGTTTCGATTTTATTTTCATAGGATTCCCGTCGCGGGTACCCGAGTTTCAAGTGATTAATAAAAAGCTCCCTATAGTATTATTCAGCAGCAGAGGGGTACTCGTAGCGATGGGTCCTACACTATATCAGAAAGTATTGTATCTGGAAATATCGTTATGCTGGCCAGATTGATGAATACAGGGATTCGCCACCGTGGCTGTGTGAGTTCAAGTCCTACTAAATCCACTGATGCACAACTAGCACTCTCTCTAATGAGCTTGGTCAATAACCATGTCCTCTCTAATGGACGCTAGTTTCCCTCTCTAGCAGGTGTGCGAACTCACAGGTGCCCCTTCGTATCCACCCCTATCTGATATATGAAAAATCATATATTTATTCTTTAAAAACATACTGTTGGATCCTTGGATCCAGTCTGAAATCATCTGATATGACATAACGTGCTCAATGCTGATAATCATGCATGATATGTTGTTTTATCATCTTATTACTGAGTTCTGTGTGCTCATAATTGGCTTAGTTTCTCTTTTAATCTCTTTTTCTGCTTTTCTTAAGGTGTACGGGCGTGTGTTTTTGTGTGCACGGACGTGTGTCAAGGCACACGGGACCGTGTACTTCTCATGTCTCTGGGCGTGCTAGCTTCTGGAATCAATTATCAAACTTTGGCTAGCCATACAGGCGTGTGGTGCAAATACACGAGCGTGCATCTCAAGCACAAGGCCATGTCTCACACTGCACAAGAGTGTAACTGCCTCACAACGCTCCTGTGTCTTGCCTACACGGGCATGTGAAATTGAGAATAGACACACGGGCGTGTGCACTCGGGTACACGGGCGTGTACACTCGAGTACACAGGCGTGTGTCTGGATTTTCATACGCACATGAGTAACATGCAAGGCCATGTTTCATGCAGAATTGAGGCCACACGGGCGTGCATCCAAGGTACACGGGCGTGTGCTCAACCCAGATTCTGCAGAAGGTGTTTGGAAACCCAGAAATTCCCATGCCAAACACATTCACACTTCAAATCATCAAACATACACACTCTCTACTGCAGCTAGGATGCATAAATCATCATATCGTCATCTCAATGACGCCACATATCATCAATCAAGCATATAATACATGTATACAACATATACACATATAAATCATGGAAATAGCCACTCAATCATTCAATCATTCATCATAGCAAAGCTCAAACATGCTGTTAACATTTCAAACAAGCACACAATAGTTCTGATAAGCTGGAAACAGCGAAACATGCTCTGAACACAGTGAAAGAGGTAAGGAAAACACTTACCTCGCGCCATAGAAGCTTGACGTCTCTCTTTGAAAGCTTCTGGATCTCTAATCTGGAACTGAGCTGCTAGGGGATCTCTCTCAACCAATCTAGGGTTCACGGGAGTTGAGGGAAGAAGAAGAAGAAATAGGAAAATAAGCTGGGAATTGCGCGTAACTGAAAATAAAACATATATATGGCTAAAAGGCAAGACACACAGTCGTGTGTTTTAGGCACACGGTCGTGTATGCAGTGAAAAATCTCAATTTCCACCCACCTTCGCACATACACAGAATATTCCTCCCAGAATACCCATGTACAAGCCATAAAAGGCTTCTAAATGACTCTTCTACCCTTGAACCCTCTCAAACTCTTTCCTATCAATGAAATCTCTCTTTTACATTTGGATTCATAACCTAAAAAGATAGTTCTACCTTTGGGCTATTACAAATTGTGATCAATTCCCGATTTGTATTTATTATATATACAAATATATTTGTGTATAAAGCTAGATTTAAATCGAGTTTTGCTCAAAATCATAATTGTAAGATTATTGAGCTCAAACTCAAATCTTTGAGAGGTTTGATTCGTTAAGCTTGCGAGTTTAAAAAATTTGATATAAATAAATTAAAATGATATTATTTTGATTAATACGTAATAAAACGATATTATTTTGATTAATATACAATAAAACGATATTATTTTATAAAATTTGTTAGAAAATTAGTTAAAAAAATTGGTAACTTAACTTATTAAGTTTTGAGGTCAAACTTGTATTTATTAGACTCATCAAATTAATACTTACACTCAAAAAATTTATCCGAAACTAATTTTAACTCAATTCAAAACCAAACCTAGTTATATTGGTCTATTATATTTCCTTAAAATAATTTACCTATAAACTAATGAGTGAGCCTACTCAATTTTGTGGCGCGTGTCTTAGCATATCATTTTCATGGAAGTAGGTATTGGAGTTCTAAGATACTCATACCTCACATCATCACCTAATAATATGACGTCATAAATCCTCGCTGCCAACAAAAAAATTAAATATTTACATTTACAGAAATCACTGTTGAAACGCGGATGGAAACATCCTTTGGACGGCCTCGTGGAGGGATATTTTAGTCTTTGCGCTTCTGATCCTTATTGCATGCGAAACGCAGATGCTGCTAGATGCAAAAGCCGCCTAGTGGCGCACTTTACGCTGCTGCAACACGCCGTATGTTTATACTATCCGTAATTCTACACTTTAACTTATATCACGCGCTATTATATTCTACATTGACTCCACTCGCCATGTCGGTTATTTTCTTTCATAATCTGACCGGACGTGTGTGTGACAGGCCAAGTGGCGAGTGAGATAAGGATTTTGGTGAATACGTGTTTTTCGTTTGAATTTCTTAGGGAATGAGAGTGTTGGCCGAGTCTTGAAGCATCATCGTGCATGCGTTTTTGAATGAACCAACTCTGTTACTTTTGCTTGCATGCACAAATGTTCTTCTCTTTCATTTCACCGCCGATTCAGCTTTTCCACGACCTCGTTTTTACCTGTTTGATTTTGAACGATTTTGATTGAAGCTGTGGAAGAAAAGAGAACGGCTGGAAACACGACGTCTAGAGGAATCAAATATGGAGGTTGAGTGTGACGTGTGAAGTTACTCGTGGTGGCGTTTAACAGGTAGTGACGTCAGCAAGAGGTCGTCTACTTTTTTGTAGCTCGTGTCGTGGTTTCATGTCAATGAAACTGTGGATTTAGTTGACCGATTTTGTGTCTTTTTGTGATGCGTTATTGAAAGAGGGATTATTATTAGGGATTTGTTTTGTATGATTCGATTCACTTTGGTGAAGTTTTTGCAGATTGAGTTAAAAAAATAAGTTATGGAGTCGAGAAGTTGCATGAATGAGGTGTGTGGAGCGGCCACGTCGGCTGACTGGAGAAAAGGCTGGGCTCTGCGATCTGGTGTATATGCTGTTCTGTGTGATACCTGCGGGTAATTTGCTTTTCTATCGTAAATTTTTCCCATAACAAGCGGGAATTGTTCAGACAGTTTCTTAGCCATTTGCATTCTTACTTATTTTAATCATGTTTATTGAACTTATTATTACGCTGTATGTGCTGCTATTTATTTCTATCTATGATTTTGAACGAAATTAGTCCTACAATCACTTTCTAGAAAGTTGAATCAATCAGCATTTGTTTTGTAGTTAATGATCATAGTTTAATTTGGCGTTTGTATGTCTTCTAGGTCCGCATTTGAGCAGTCAATTTTCTGTGATGTTTTTCATTCGAAGGAGTCAGGTTGGAGAGAGTGCACTCCATGTGGAAAGGTAAGAAAGAACTGTCTAAGAAATTGTATGTATTTTCCTTACCTCGTTCTTGATGCATTCTAATGTTAAGTTATATGATGTAATTGATTTTGCATTGGCAGCGTCTCCATTGTGGATGCATTGCTTCCAAGTCTTTAATTGAACTTCTTGATAGTGGGGGTGTCAGCTGTTTAAACTGTGCAAGAATATCAGGGCTTGATTCTGTAAGATTAATTTGCTGTGTATGTACTAATACATTCTATATTGTAGAGATTTATCAATATATAGCATATTAAAGTAAGTGGTTTATTGATTTGATCATGATTCTTTTTTCTATCTCTTGGTCAAACTAGTCTAGAAAGGGTGCGTACCCATAAGTCCATTGCACAGTTTATAATTGGTGTTTAAAATGTTAATTTAACCTACATTGTCTGTAAATGGTGGTAGCGTATAATTTCTAGTTCCAAATACTTTTTCTTGAGGGCATATATTGGTGCTTGTCATCTATTTGCATCTTTGTGCCAGAGGGATGGCAGAGTAATGAGGCACTTGTATAATTGATTCTTTTTGCTTATATCAAATGGTTATGAACAGTGCTTGGATTTAGAAATCAAATTGTAAAATTGAGGTGCTGAGAAGCTTTCATGTTCATATAGATGGCTGGTGAACATAAGCCAAATGGATTTGGTACCCCAAAGGCTGATAATATCAGTGATTTGCAATCAATGTCTGTGGACAACCAAGTGGGTGGTAGTGTTGAGAAAATGAAGCTTATGCAGTTAGGCAGTGCGTCAAATGGTGTGGGGCTGAGACACTTGCTTCAATTTCAAGGCAAGGACCCGGATGAGTCTTTTGGTAAAATGAAACTGGAGGAAGCTGCCAAGCCAGACATTTCTAAGGCAAACATGGGGGCAAAAGATATTTATGAATCACTAGAGCAGACAAACTTAAGCATCACCCTTGGTTCTTCTGGAGGAAAGTTTAGTGCTTTTGCTGGTGTTGTTGACGAGAAGGAACATACTAAGTCATCTTCTGTAATCCAACAAGGAACTAGCCGCCATCTTTTTCATAAGCCTCCAAAGTTAGCCCTTTCTGCAGTTTCAGAAGTAAATGTTATACCCCAAATTCGTATTGCAAGGCCGCCTGCTGAAGGACGCGGCAGAAGTCAGTTGCTTCCTCGCTATTGGCCCAGGATTACAGACCAAGAATTGCAGCAAATATCTGGAGAGTATCCTTTTTTCTATAACTATCAGTTGAAAACAAATCTATGACTGCTTCAATGCAGAAGTTCTGTTCTCTTTGTAGTTTTCTGCAATCTCAACCAGTATCATCCTTGACAGTGTCCTCTTAAAGCACAAATTCCACTATTGTTCCTCTGTTTGAAAAGGTTTTAAGTGCCAGTGATGCTGGTCGCATTGGCCGTTTGGTTCTCCCAAAAGCTTGTGCTGAAGTAAGTTTTAATATAGTTAATTTCAGCCAAGAAACAAATTTATGATAACTTTCTTTTCATTTATTTTCTTTGATGATTCTTGCTTTAAATTATTTATAAATGAATAATTATGCAGGCTTATTTTCCTCCTATCTCTCAACCAGAAGGGCTTCCTTTGCGGATTCAAGATGTGAAGGGAAAGGAATGGGTCTTTCAATTCAGATTTTGGCCCAATAATAACAGTAGGATGTACGTTTTGGAGGGTGTAACTCCTTGCATACAGTCCATGCAATTGCAAGCTGGAGATACTGGTATATTTAAATATTCTTGATTATGATTTTTTTTTTTTTTTGCAGCTTATAGTTTAGATTTCATCAGATACTTTTCATCATATGGCCATACCTAGCTATTTTGGCATTGTTTGTGACCTGTTTTTATTAGTATATTTTTCATTTTATGTAAACTTTTTACTGCAGTGACATTTAGCCGTATGGATCCAGAAGGAAGGCTTGTTATGGGATTTCGTAAAGCATCAAACTCTGTTTCAATACAGGTAAAATTCAGAGTCAGTCTTTGCAGTAGAAAACTTGATCATATAATGCTAATATGCAATTATCAAATAAACAGGATACCCAAAATTCTGCGATTCCTAATGGCAGTCATTCAAGTGAAAGTTTCTTTTCGGGTGTTCTCGAGAACCTGTCTATAATAAGTGGTTACTCTGGTGTTCTTCAGTCCCTAAAGGGAGGTGCTAATCCCCACCTAAACGTACTGTCCAAAAATTTGAACTCCTCTCCTGGCGATATTAACTGGCTTAAATCTGAAAAGTACGAAGATAAGACAAGGGAGAGGTTGCTGCTGCCTTCATTGCTGGTACCAGAAAGAAAAAGATCGCGAAATATCGGGTCAAAAAGTAAGAGATTGCTTATGGATAGACTAGATGCTTTGGAGCTCAAACTTACTTGGGAAGAGGCACAAGATATGCTCCGCCCACCCCTCAGTGTCATGCCCAGCATTATCACAATTGAAGACCATGTTTTTGAAGAATATGAAGTAAGCCATTTTGCTGATGTTGTTGATCATTATGATGTTCATGGCTGTCTACCTTATTCACTTGATGCATCTATTTTTTTCCTTTATAGAAGAGCTTTTGGCTTTTGATCACCAATTAGTCAAATTTTAATGAAAGTATATTTACAAATTAGTTTAAATTTTCTTTAAAGGCGTTACACAGATTTGAAAAAAAAAAAAAAAAAACAAGGCATTTCTTCTGGAATAATGTTTAGCTTCTAGTTTTCATTGCATGGTTGGCTTCTTAAGATTGAGTAAGCCATGCAAATTATTGAAATTTTGGAATTGTGCTTACCTCAGAGAAATTCCGTGGACATTACTAGTAAGCTAGGTAATACTTTCCAAACATGCAAAAATTGGAATTGAAGGGTTGGGGTATAAATTAAGTCTTTATCCCTCATTAGGAAAAATTAGCAAATTAGTTTAGCGTTGTAGAAATATGTATATGCTGTAATGCTACTTGTAAGAATTGAATATGTTCTCAAATTAGACACCTGTCAGTTGGTTTTTAAAATTTTTTTTTATTTTATCATGGCATGTCTTTATACACTTAAGAAGATCAATAAGTGGTGCATACTTGATCCTAATATATAACAAATATATATATATATATATATTCCTGGGTCTTTTTAGCAGAAATTATAGTAAACAAAATGTTCATTACATCAATTAATGATGAAAATTAATTACTACGGCGAACTTTGATATTCTTTAAATCACTCTTCCAACATATATATTTTGTAGCAGTGCACCTTGTTCTTGATAACTTTTTTCATAAAAAGCTCGTCAGTTTTTCATAGTCCTTTGGTTCAACAGGTCTTTTGAGATTGAATGTCAAGTACTCTCTATTCACAAAATATATCTTCTACTGTTTTATGTAGCTGTATCATTTCTAAAAATGTTCCTTTATCCTTATCCTTTTCAGAAATTTCAAAGTACGAGTTTAGTCTTGCTGTTCAAGGATGACCTGTGATTGCTTTTTATTTCAGAACCTTGAATAGATATTTTCATTTATCATACATTTTTTCCGTGCAGGATCCTCCAGTTTTTGGGAAGAGGAGCATTTTTGTAGTTCGTTCAAATGGGTGAGGATTTTGTAATTGATTGATTCAGTGTTTTCGTGTAATGTTCTGCAGATGTAATCCAATAAGAAATTAATAAATATGCAAATATCCAAAAGCTATGTGGATTTATAGGTGCTGGAATTTCTTTGGCCCAATTGAAATCTACATTGAGGTAGTTTGGAGCTAAGAAAGTTTTAACATTTTAAAGTGTCAGAGAAATTTAATATTTTCTTTTAGGGAATGCTGCTTGTGAATTCTCTTGAAAAATGTGAAGTAAATTGTCACTTTTTTCGGCTATCATGATTCCAGTTACTCTGGAACACTGGAAGGCCAACTTATCTCAAATGCTAAAGCAATTCTGTGTTATGTAATTTTTCTCAGATGGATCTATATCTTTTCTTCAGGGTCGTGGTTTTATAAATCCGTCTAATGTTGAATTACTAAGTCTGATGTTCAGGGGACAAGAGCAATGGACTCAGTGTGATGCTTGTTCTAAATGGCGAAGGTTGCCAGCTGATGTTCTTCTTCCACCAAAATGGACATGTATGGATAACAATTGGGATCAGACTAGGTGAAAAATATTTTTTTCTTTTTCTTCTTCTCGTGAAAGAAAAATGAGCCCTGAGCAAATCTTTCCATGCTAATGCTTTTCTAATCCTTAGGTGTTTATGTTCGGCACCAGATGAACTTACTCCTAGGGAACTGGAAAACCTTCTCAAACTAAACAAGGGTATGATTCCAGCATCTCTGCTTTTGAGATTGTTATTTGATCATTGCGAGGTTTTATACCTTGCCTGCTCTTGAAGTAAAATTACGCTTCCATTTACAGTACATAAGCTCTAGAAATGAGAAATTTTTTTGTTGAAAATCAACAATGGTCTATAGGCTTGTGTCTGCACAATAGGCGTTTGATTCTGGGTTTGTATGGAAAACTGATCTGACCAAAATTGTGCACTTTCTGTGTCTTCTTTGGAACATAT
>JAJEJH010002121.1:0-11631 GCA_026122585.1 Anacardium occidentale
AATTCTTCTTCTTCACCTGAGGACATTCTTACCGGTAATGCTCTTTCTTTCCGTACTCATAGTAAATTACTTCAATTTCCTTTTTTTTCTTTTTCCTCTTAGAGAGCAATTTCTTGAACTTCCTTGAAAGCCTCTTTAGGTCTTCATCACCTATTGAGCTCTCTTTTACGGTTGAATTTTCATGATCTTCACTTGAGCTCTCCTCAACCATAAGTGCAATATTTTTCTTCTTCTTTTCCTCCTTTTTGGGCATCCATTTTATTTTGTGAGTTAGGAGATTCCCAATCAATTTGTCCATACCCGTATTGGTTAAGTCTTTCGATTCTTTGATTATTGTCACCCTCATGTTCTAAGCTTTCAATAAGAATCTTAACACTTTCTTGACCAACTCGATGGTTTCGAATTTCTTTTCTAATCCTCTCAACTCACTCACCAAATTCAAAAATCGTTTATACATCTTTGTTATGCTCTCTTCCTTTTTTCATTTCAAACAACTCGTATTCCCAAAAGAGAAGTTCCACCTTAGACTCCCTCACTTGGCTTGTTCCCTCATGAGTCATTTAGATGATTGCCCAAGCTTTGTATGTTGTTTCACAAGAAGAAACACGATTAAATTCTGTGGCATTCAAAGCATAAAATAACTTGTTTAAAGCCCTAGAGTTTAAACATATCATCGTTTCGTCATTTTCATCAAAATCATTTTCGTTTTTAGGTAAATTTGTTCTAGGGTCATTGGGTATAAGATCTCCTATTTCAATAATTTTCCAAAGTTTTTAATCAATACGAATTTTTCATTGACCATAATTAACACCACAAAATAAAGGTGACCTAATTGAACTATCCCTTTCTTCGAAAGTCGGTTTTTGAAAAAGTTTTACCATAAAAGTTTCAAAAGTAGATCTTTAACTCTAAAAATCATTATATTTTTGAAAACAAGAGCTTAAACTCTGATGCCAATTATTAAACCCCAAATACTAATTGGTAAATAACCTAGAGGGGGTGAATAGGTTATTTTAAAATCTTGTATAATTTTGAAACTTATTCAATAATCAACATAAGCAATTTAATCAATATAATCAACGTAATATAAGCAAGTATGAACATAAAATAAAAGAGATAAGGAAGAGAGAAATGCTCAACCATTTTTAGAGTGGTTCGGAGTTTCTCCACGCCTTCTACGTCTACTATTTCAAGCAACCCCACTTAAATATTTTCTTCCACTAACTTTAACCCTAAAGTTATAATAGTTTTGACACAAGGGATTTCACCCTTTTTACATTAGTTTTGATACAAGAGATTATGCTCTTAACTTAGTTTTAATAGAGATTACGTCCTATGTTAGTTTCATAGGATTGTACCCAACGGTTTGTGGAAACATTACAAGGATTGCCTCATAAGACTGATACAACAATAAGCTTTCAAAATCTCTCAAATGATTTACAATATGTTTTTAATGAGAGAAAATATGGAGAAGAATAATAGAATGAGAGGATGTGAGTATTTGGTCTGATTCTCTCTTTTTTATAAACTCAAATCAACTCCCTATTTATAGTTAAAGAATTTTGTAGCCATTGGAAAGCTGATCAAAGAGTCGTTGGAAGAATTTGTATAGACACACAATAGTGTGTTTATTGTATAACTTAAGGGTCAAATTGTCTTTTTAAGTTCTGAATCCAAGGGTAAAATAGAGATTTTTAGATCGAAAATAATTTTGAGAGAGTTCAGAGGTAGAAGTGTCATTTAAAAGCCTTTTATGGCTTGTACATAGATATTTTCAAAGAATATTCTATGTATGGCGTGAAAGAGAGTGAAAATTGAGATTTTCACTGTACACAGGACCATGTGCCTTGGACACACGACCGTGTGTCTCTAGACACCTCATTTTGAACCTAACAGGGTTACCTCCGATGATGAAAAACCTGAATATTGATTTAAAATTTTTGAGATGTTGAGTTAAGGTTAAACAAGCAAAAATATATAATCTCATTAAAAAAACCCATAAAAAAATGTTTTTATTTTATTTTTGTTCTTAAAGATAATTATTAAAAAAAAGAGAGAAAACTAAAAATCATAAGATCCTTACCCTTAAAATAAACCCAAACCCACAGTCCATAAAACCCTAAAAGTATAACCAAAGCCCATGTACCCAAGCCCAAATAAAGAAAGAAAGAAGCAGGGAGGGGTAAAATTCAGAAAAATTTATGAAGAATTAACACATTTTGAAAATCAATCTACATGTTGTTTTGATTCGCAGCTCTATATTTAATCAAATTTCAGACAATAGTTTTCAGATTAGTCCCTCAAGATAATTTTTATGAATAAAATTCTTATATTACTTTATTTCATTTAGAAAATATGTTAAATCATATAATTGAAATATTATATTATATAGTGTGTATTAATTTGTTATTTATTCTATATATAAATGTATCAACATTTTGTATTAATATTTTGTGTGTATATAAATGTGTTAATATTCTATATGTATATTTTATTTTTTTTATATCTTATATTTATATTTTATACATTTTTTATTCTGTTTTTATTTTATATAATCTGTATCTGATTTGATCTTATATATTTGTAATATTTTTTTGTATGTGCCGTGCTTTTCTTTATTATGTATTTTGTATTTTCAATTTTGTGTGTATATATATGTGTGTGGATTATAATATATTGTGTACATGCATAATTAATATTCTGTAAAGTAAACCTCATGTTGTGTATGTATTAATATATGTTATGTATCCGGGTGGGAGGAGGGGAGAGTGGGGGGTGTGGGGAGGGAGGAATTCCGGGTGAAGGAGAGAAACTTTATGGGGAGAAAAACTTTTGGGAGGTGGGATTTTTCAGAAAAACAAAAAAAAAGAAAATCAGAAAAATTTATGAAGAATTAACACATTTTGAAAATCAATCTACATGTTGTTTTGATTCTCAGCTCTATATTTAATCAAATTTCAGACAATAGTTTTCAGATTAGTCCCTCAAGATAATTTTTATGAATAAAATTCTTATATTACTTTATTTCATTTAGAAAATATGTTAAATCATATAATTGAAATATTATATTATATAGTGTGTATTAATTTGTTATTTATTCTATATATAAATGTATCAACATTTTGTATTAATATTTTGTGTGTATATAAATGTGTTAATATTCTATATGTATATTTTATTTTTTTTATATCTTATATTTATATTTTATACATTTTTTATTCTGTTTTTATTTTATATAATCTGTATCTGATTTGATCTTATATATTTGTAATATTTTTTTGTATGTGCCGTGCTTTTCTTTATTATGTATTTTGTATTTTCAATTTTGTGTGTATATATATGTGTGTGGATTATAATATATTGTGTACATGCATAATTAATATTCTGTAAAGTAAACCTCATGTTGTGTATGTATTAATATATGTTATGTATCCGTATGAATCATGTAAGCTTGATTGTCTTGGTGGTTTCGCGATGCATTGGTTTATTTGGGCAACCTGGGTGCAAACCGCTGAAGGTGCATCAGTTACAGTGTATATGTGCATTCGTGTATATTAGTTATATAATATTCTGCATGATAAATTTTGGGGTTAAGGCTGGTTGCTTAGGCGGGAGGTTTGGTCTGTTTAGGTTTGTTTAGGGTTAAATAAAATGTATAAAGGTTGTAATTTTTAATTTTTTTTTTTTGTATTTTATTATTTTCGTTAATGAATGTAATTTATTATGTGTATGATTAATATTGTATTTTGTTTATTTCTTTAGGCAGACTGCTTTTATTTGGGTTAGATTTTTAATTATTGTCATTATTTATTTATTTATGTTTCATATACATAATTTGTTCTAACCAAATTTCACTTTACAAGTTTTATTTAGTTTATGTATTTATTAATTTATTTTATTTTATTTTATTTATTGGATTAACTAACCAAATTTTGTCTTGCAGGATTAATTCAATTTATATATCTATATATTTATGTTATTTATTGGATTAATAATTAACAAATTTGTTTTACAAGATTTATTTATTTATTTATTTCTAAGTTTGTTTAGGGTTAAATAAAATATATAGGGATGTATGGAAAAATGGTTATAATTTTTAATTATTTTCTTTTTCGTATTTTATTATTTTCGTCGATGAATGTAATTTATTATGTGTATGATTAATATTGCATTGTGTGATAATATGGACCTTAATTAAATTTGGTAACACACTTAACAAACAAACCACAATAGTGGAGGCCAATCTTCATATCGGGCGATATGTGTGCCTAACACCTTCTTATCGTCGTACCTAACTCTTCGAACCCAACCCATTAGGCAAGTGAGAAATGATTACATCATCTGCAAGGGATCCATAAATCACCCGTCCTCACTGATGTGTATTTTCCTGAGGTAATTCTCGGGTGGTGACTCCATAGACTCCGTAACAAGTTACAAACCCGTTATGCACTCATTTTGACCAAGTTTAGGGTGGTTAAATAACAGTGGCAAGTCTGTCCTGGGATGGCGTGACAAAAACCGGTGTCACAGTGTTGAGTTAGTCAACCATATATTCCTTTTATTTTTCAACTCGTGTAGTTCCCAACTTATTTCATTTTCATTTCCTTCTTCTTCCCTCAACTCTAGTAAACCCTAGGCTTGTTAAGAGAGATCCCCCTGTAACCCAGATCTAGATTAGAGATTCAAAAGCTCCTAGAGAGAGAGATCTAGCTTCCATGGCGAGAGGTAAGTGTTTCTTTACCTCTTTCACTATGTTCATAGCATGTCTTGTTGTTTTGAGCTTTTGAAAACCATTGTGTGCTTGTTTGAAGTTTTATCAGCATGCTTGAGCTTTGAGATGATGATTTATTGGATGATTGAGTGGCCAATTACATGAATATATGTGTATATCTTTGTATACATGTGTTGTATGTTTTATTTATGATATGTGGCATGATTAAGATGAGTTTGTGATGATTATATGCATGCTAACAATAGCCTTGAGTGTGTATTGTTGATTTGGTTGAGTTTGGAAGAGATTGAAGTGGGATTTTTGAGTTTATAGACGTAATCTGTAGAAATTAAGTTGAACACACGACCATGTACGTAAGGATGCATGCCCATGTAGTATCATTTCTGTATGAACACGACTTTGCATGGCACCCATGTACATATGAAAATCCAGACACATGCGTGTGGCTGATGCATATGTCTATGTGTCCAATCCCAATTTTACATGCCTGTGTAGGCAAGACACGGGAGCGTATTGAGACAGCTACACACTCGTGCAGTGTGGGACACTACCTTATGCCTTATATGCACACTCGTGTGTTCATATCACATACTCATGTGGCTAGCCAAAGTTTGTTAAATGAATCCAGAAGCTAGCACGCCAATGACACAACGAGTTCATGGTCCCATGTGCCTTCACACACGTCCGTGCACTCAAAGACACACGCCCGTGCACCTTAAGAAAAGCAGAAAAGAAATTTCAAAGTAAAGCTAAGCCACTCTAAGCCATTTCTAAGTACACAGAACTAAGTAATAAGAAGATATAATAACATATCATGTATGATTATCAGCATAGATCACAACATGTCATATAAGATATTTTTAGAAATGGATCCAAGGATCCAATAACATGATTTTAAAGTATAATTCTATGATGTTCCAGATATCAGTTAGAGATAAATACGGAGGGGCACCTGTAAGGATATGGTCATTGACCAAGCTCGTTAGAGAGAGTGTTGGTTATGCATAAGCAGATTTAGTAGGATTTGAGTTCACACGACCAGGGTGTCGAATCCTTGTATTCATCAGTCTGGCCAACATAGCAGATATTTTTAGATACAATACTTTCTGATTTAGTTTTTAGTATATATTATATATATATATATATATATTCAGGATCTTCAGATCACAAGTTTTTATATCATAAATAGATTTCAGAAAAGAAAGAGTTTTCAGAAAATCAAGCTCAAAGGCAAATTTTATGGCTTCTAACATACACATGATATCAACATATACATTTCATGTCATGTAAAGCATCTCATGAGAATCATAGTAAAATAAGACAAAGAACAATATAAAAAACAGATGTACTTCAGAAAGTAAAGATAATAAAGAAATAAGAAAGATGGTAAAACAGAATTTTACGTGACGAGTCACGTAGCCAGCTTAATGTAAGACCTGCTTGTGTTTGAATTAGGAAACACTTGCTGAGTGATTTTGTCACTCACCCTTCCTTCTTTGTTTCTTTTTTGCAGGTTAGTGAGTAGAGAAGGTTGAGTAAGAGCGAGACAACTGTCAGATTTTAGGGATATGGCTTGACAGCAGATAGCATGTTTGAGTCGCATGTTTTTATTTAGTTCTCATGCATATGTGTGTGTATTATCACTATAAAAAATTTAAAAATTTATGAAAAAAAAAAAAATTATCACAGTAAATATATCTTTAGTCACAATATATATATTGTGATAAAATATTTTGTCACAATGTTGGTCAAAATAAGCTGGTCCTAATAAGTTTCTTATGACAAAATTTAATTTTGTCACAATAATTAATATGTATTGTGACAAATTGATTTTGTCACCATTTTTTTAAATGTGTTGTGATAAAATTTTTGTTGTAATAAGTACATTTTCGTCATAATATATTATTTTTTATATCTTAAAAAATATTATATCTTAACAAATTATTTGTCAAAAGATATATGGATATATAATGACGAAACGATTTTATCATAATAATTTTTATATATTATGACAAAATGATTTTGTCACATCAATTTCATATGTATTATGACAAAAAAAATTGTTGTAATAGTTTTAATATTTTTTACTATAATATATGAATTTTATATTCATAAAAAAAATTATTCTAGCAAATTATTTGTTAGAAGAAGCATATATATATCTAGTGACAAAATAATTTTGTCATGTTTTTATTATTATTGTGACTAAATATTTTATAACAAAATCAATATTTTGACAAAATTTATTTTTCATAATAATTACATTTAATCACAATATATATATAATAAAAATGAAATTGTGACAAATTATTTTTCATTAATAATATATGCATGCAATGACAAATCTATTTTGTCATCTTTACCTTATTTCAAAAACTAACATGACTAAAATTACTTGTTGTAATGAATTTAAGGTGACTTATAATTTTCGTTAAAAATTAATTAAACTAACTATTTAATTTGTCACAACATAAAATAATTCGTCAAAATATATATATTATTTACTAATCGATATATATAATTAAAATTTGGTAAAAATTCAATTAAAAATATAATAGAGTACCATGATTGGTAGTGTATAGAATAAAAGTCATTGCATAACTAAATAGACAAGTTTAATTAAAGTTATTTCAATAATGTAATATTTCCAATCATTAATAGCCATGGGCAAAATATTCTAAAACGAAATTATACTTGTGTACAAAAAAAAAAAAAAAAAAATTGCATAAGTTAATATCTTGACATAATAAAATTAAATTTAAAATTTGTTGTCAAAATATGGTTGTTGAAAATAATTAATTACCATTAGTTATGCCTCTCACTATTACGTTGTGCAAGTGCAACAACTAATGCATCATATATGAGATTGAAGCTTGCTTTGTGATGATGCAAGTGCCTCAGTCTTAGCTTCTTGATCAGTAATCTTTGTTTGTTGCTCATGAATTTTTTCTTGTTGTTCATTTATCTTTTCTTGAAGTTCCTCACGAGCTTGCTTTTTAGACTCAATTCTCCTTTGATATGAAAAAGTTATTGAAGATTTTATATTAGTTGGCTTTGCCCCATATCCTAGCCCACGAGAATAACCACATTTTGGCTTTAGAATATTTTCAAAAATTTGTTTTCCACCATCTTTACACCTTCTTTTGACTTATTGTAAAGTTCAACCATTTTTTTCTGCATTTTAAAGTCACAAATAAATTAAAAAATATATATACATGAAAAGAGAGAATAATACTTTAAATCAAATTATGTATCGGTTATAATCTTTGCACCATGTCTTATTTTTTTTCTTCAAATAAAATTTGATATTTATCTAATTGCATCTTTCCAAATTATTAAATCTAAATACTAAGTAATTTCTCATTTAATTAACATATGATATGCTTCCATAATACATATATACATACACATATACACAAACACAAATACACACACAAAAAATTGTGATATATATATATTGTTACAATGATATGTACATGTGATAGACTTTTTAGTCAAACTTTTACTTCAAACTTGTCTTTCATAGCCATAATTATGACCTCTCCCACCCCACAATATATATAAAAACATAGAAATAAGTAATAAAATAAAATATCCTTACATAATTCTCTCTAGCTTTTTCATGTACCCAAATGCCGTCATTTTTATAATGCATATCATGATACAAGTTTAATTCAATAGGTTCCTCAAGAGTTAACTTTGAATTCTCCTGTATAGATAAAATAATATAAATAAAAGTGATAAATGCTAAAATAAAATTAAATAAGTTAATTTAAAATTTTAAGAAATAAACTAGTACCATTTCATATAAACGTTGAGCATAGGATTTTGAGCCAGTCCTATTCGTAACACTTAATTTACTTCTATTAACTACATTTGTTGCACTTTGATCCTTCAAATAAATGCCAATTTCATATTTAGTCTAACATATACAACTATAAAATCAAACTCCTTTTGACTTAAAAGAAATTACCTTAAATTTTTTACTCTCAAAATGCTCACATAAAGGAACCCAATCAATTTCCTTTACATCTTGTGGTGGGTGTTGACGTGCTTTCTCAGGAGTTGCATACTTTTTGTGATGCTTGTAGCATCAGTGTTTATATTGCTTAAACCGTTTTCCCATTGCTGCATCAATGACCTCTTTGGCATGTGGCTCTGACAAGCACACATTAAACTCACTCTACAATAAATTATAAATTCAGAACTTATTAACATTGCAATTAATAACTAAGAAAGAGTACTAATTATAGGTACTTAGTTCATTATCATTTCAATTAATAACTAAGAAAGAGTACTACAAATATCAAAACTAAATTACCTCAAGTCTTGTTAAAATTGGTAGTTTGTCCACTTCCTTCATTTCTTTCCAGTAAAATACACGAAGATGAGCTAACAAACACAAATTCGAACTTAAATTGAAAATTTTTAAATTATATTTTATTAAGGCCAAAGGACTATTTCCCACCCATAGTTTGAGGCGGGGACAAAGTCCCACTCTCCAAGTTTCAAAAGCTCAGCCTCCCACCCATAAAACAATTTAATATTAAATAAAATGAAAAACAGTAACATTTAGGGGGGTAATATTGTCATTTTACAATTAAAATTTTATAAAAAATAAAATAAATTTTATAAAAATAAAATAAATTTTATAAAAAATTTTAAAAATTTTGCATCAGCCACCGCCGCCAGTGCCGTGGCGGTGGCCGTCGCTGAAGGGGCCAGGTGGCCGTTACCAGCCACCTGGTTTCAGGGGAGGCCAAATCTGGCCTCCCCGTTCGGTGGAGGCGGCCAAATCTGGCCGCCTCAGTTTTGGAAGAGGCGGCTAGATCTGGCCACCTCCGCTAAAATAAGCTGTCAGAAACGGCCGGAAAGGGTCGACCTTGGTCCCAGCGGTTGTTTCCGGCCTTTATTTTGGCTGCCTTCTCCAAAACTGAGGCGGCCAGATTTGGCCGCTTCCACCAAACGGGGAGGCCAGATCTGGCCTCCCTTGAAACCAGGTGGTCAGAAACGACCACTTGGCCCCTTCAGCGGTGGCCACTGCCAAGGCACTGGCGGCAATGGCTGCTGCAAAATTTTTAAAAAATTTTTTAATATATTTTTTAATATTTTTAAAATTATTTATATTTAAAAATTATTTTATAATTTTATTATAAATATTTATTTTTTAAAAAGGGTATTTTAGTCATTTAAATATAAAAATTATAAAAAATTGTTCCAAAGGTGGCAGACTGGGCTTTTGAAACTTGAAGGGTGGGACTTTGTCCCCGCCTCAAACTGTGGGTGGGAAATAGTCCTTTGGCCCTTTTATTAATTATAAATGTTTAATACAATATAAATACAAACCATATGAACCAAATATGAACTTGAATACGAATACAAACAGAGCACGAACTCAACTTTTAATCCCGAATCCAAACCCAAACTTCACTATAAAAAAATTCGATGAATACAAACGTGAATTGGAACCGAACCTAATATGTTAATTAAAAATAATAAATAGTAAAATTAGTTTTTTTATAAGTTATCCAAATCATTTTTTTATTTTATTTTATTTTATTAATTAATAAAATAGTAATTGAAAATAATAAATTTGTGCACGTAAACCTGAACAGAAATCATACGAACCGAATATGAACACAAATCTGAACTTAAATTGAAAAGTTTTTAATTATATTTTATTAATTATAAATTGTCAATACAATATAAATATAAACCATACGAACCAAATGTGAACACGAATATGAATATAAACCGAACATGAATTCAACTTTTAATCCCGAATCCAAACCCAAACTTCACTATAAAAAAATTCGACGAATACGAATGTGAATTGGAACCAAACCTAATATGGTAATTAAAAGTAATAGATAGTAAAATAAGTTTTTTTATAAGTTATCTAAATCGTTTTTTATTTTATTTTATTAATTAGTAAAATATTAATTGAAAATAATAGATTTGTGAATGTGAATCTGAACGTGAATCTGAACATGAATCATACGAATCAAACACGAACATGAATTCGAACTTAAATTGAAAATTTTTTAATTATATTTTATGAATTATAAATTTTTAATACAATATACATGCAAACCCTATGAATCAAATGTGAATATGAATACGAATACGAACTCAACTCTTGATCTAAAATCCAAATCCGAACTTTACTATAAAAAAATTTTGTAGATACAAACCTTAATATGAATCGAATCCAATATGTTAATTAAAAATATTAAATAGTAAAATGAGTTTTTTTATAAGCTATCCAATTTTTTGTTTTATTTTATTAATTAGCAAAATAGTAATTGAAAATAAAACACCTGTAGCAATTACATCCTGTACTGTAACAATTACGTATTGCACCAATTACGTTTGTTTATTCAAATGTGATTGGTGGGATGTTGGTGATATAAAGAATGGAATAAAGAAAGATGGGTGTTTGGTTAGTGTAAATGTGGGACGGAGATGGTATGAAAATGACCCATATGTTTTAGCAACTCAAGCTGAATCAAGTTTTCTATACTGTTGACTTAAAAAATGGTGGAGATTGGTGAATTGTAGAAAGAGTATATCCAAGAAATTTGTACAATGTTACAGAAGTCAAAGAAGAGAGTGGTGAAGATGAGGCATACCAGGAACATGTAGGCACTAAATTTCATGATCTTGAACCATTTATTGATGAAATTATTGAACCTTTACATCGAAACGATATTTTACCAGATGAAATTGCTTCTCATCTTGTAAATGGAACGGAAGGATCTTTTGAGATAGAAAATTTAACTGAAGATAATATTTCGTATGAAACTGATACTACAATGGATTACTGTGAGGATGGTAGAGACATTGATTCTCAAGAAAATGACAACATGGATGATGAAATTGAAAGTGAGGATGACGAC
>JAJEJH010002122.1:0-11599 GCA_026122585.1 Anacardium occidentale
TCAGATGCAGCATATATTCAGACCACAAAAGTCTGAAATATTTCTTCACCCAGAAGGAGCTCAATATGAGACAGAGGAGATGGTTGGAGCTGGTGAAGAACTATGATTGCGACATCAGATACCACCCAAGGAGAGCCAATGTAGTGGCAGACGCTTTGAGCAGGCGAGTGACTTTATCCAGTCTGTCAGTTCAGAGAGAGTTGCAGTCTGAGATTGTCAGAGAGCAGATTGAGGTTATGTATGTGGCTTTCTCCAGGCTACGTATTAGATCCTCCATGTACGATGAGATCAGAGAGGGGCAAATGTCAGATGAGTGGACTCAGAGTATGCATCAGAAGATGTCAGAGAGAGTAGTGCCAGACTTTGAGTTCAGTGATGAGATCTTGAGGTTCAGAGGCAGAGCCTGTATGCCCCAGAATTCAGAGTTGAGACAAAAGATTTTGTCAGAGGCGTACAATGCGATATACTCAGCGCACCCAGGCAGCACGAAAATGTACAGGGACCTCAAGAGAAGTTTTTGGTGGTCAGAGATGAAGAAGGACATAGCATACTTCGTCTCCAGTGCCTAATATGTCAGCAAGTGAAGGCAGAGCACCAGAGGCCCTCAAGATTGCTTCACCCTTTGAGTATTCCTAAGTGGAAATGGGATGATATCTCTATGGACTTCATCTCGGGTCTTCCCAGAGTCCAGAGGGGATATGATGGCGTTTGGGTGGTTGTTGATCGGCTCAGCAAATCAGCACATTTCCTGCCACTCAAACAGGGAATGTCTACAGAGCAGCTAGCCAGACTCTACATCAGAGAGGTGGTGAGACTTCACGGCGTTCCCAGGACGATAGTGTCAGACAGGGACTCCAGATTTCTGTCAGTCTTCTAGAGATCTCTGCAAAGAGCATTGGGAACCAGACTGCATTTCAGCTCTGCATATCACCCTCAGACAGATGGCCAGACTGAGAGGGTGAATAAGGTATTGGAGGATATGCTGAGAGCCTGTTGTATGGACTTCCAGACTGATTGGGTAGAATTGATCCCTCTAATGGAGTTCGCCTACAACAACAGTTATCAGGCGACGATTCAGATGGCTTTATTTGAGGCGTTGTATAGTCGGAAGTGCCGATCTCCTCTCCATTGGGATGAGATTGGGGAGAGAGATTCCTTGGAGTCAACAGTGGGACCAGAGTCTACTCAGAGGATGATGGAGCAAGTCAAGATTATCAGGCAAAGGATGAAACAGGCCCAGGATCGTCAGAAGAGTTATGCTGATCTTAGGCATAGAGAGATAGAGTTCGTAGTGGACGATAAGGTGTTTCCGAGAATTGCTCCATATAGGCAAGTCCTCAGGTTCGGGAAAAAGGGAAAGTTAGCGCCCAGGTTCATTGGTCCCTACGAGATACTTGAAAGGGTAGGGACAGTCGCCTACAGATTAGCATTGCTAGCCAGTATGGATAGAATCCACAACGTCTTTCACGTGTCTCAGTTGAGGAAGTATGTGGGTGATCCATCACATGTTCTTCAGTTTTCAAATATAGAGTTGGTAGAAGACCTCAGCTATCAAGAGCTTCATGTTCAGATCTTCGACTACAGAGTCAAAGTCCTCAGAAATAAAGAGATTCCACTGGTCAAGGTTTTGTGGCACAGCCAGCGTGTGGAAGAAGCCACTTAGAAGATAGAATCTGAGATCAGGGATAGGTTCCCAGAGTTATTCAGGTAAATTCTGGGGTCAGAATTTTTTATAAGGGGGGAGGAATGTAGCATCCCAGGTTAGAAAAGCCCTTAGGGGTAGAGTTTTGGGGTTAGAAATAGAATTCAGGAATAGTTTGGGAGTCTAGGAGAGTTCGGGGGTGAGATAGTAGTTTTTCAGAGCTGTGTGGCCTTCATATGATTCCTTTAGGGAGGTTTCAATCATGTGAAGCGCGGGAAATGAATTTCCTTCATTTTCCCTTGGTGCACTCCCGTGCATCATCCCTGCACGCCCGTGCAGGTGGGTAGAAAAGAGAGAGACGGGAGAGTTATTGCATTTCTCACCCATTTTCAGCCAATTTCTTCTCTCCATTTTCAGCAGTTCCCAGCCCTAGGCGTGAAATCCAGCTTCCAGCGGCTCCCAATCCAGCTAGAGATCAGAGAGGATAGCTTGAGAGCTAGTTTTCCAGCAGTCATGTCCAGAGGTAAGTGTTTCTTACTTCTTCAGCGCATTCCCAGCTTGCTTGATGCATGTTTGATGATGTTTGGAATGAGTGCTCGTATTTCCAGTCTGTTTGGTTGCTTATATGTGATGAATATGATGATTGAGACGTTGATTTTCCACCCAGAAAACATGCATGCTTACTTGTGTGTGTGTGTTATGTGAGAAAGCTTGAGTTTTAATGGTGGATTCAGTAGTATTGAATGATGAATGAAATTGATGATGGTTATGTGGTTATAGAAGTGCCATTTATGCATGTTTCAGTTTAATTTGAATTTGGATGTGATTAGGTTGGTTTTCCAGTATTTCCAGGTAAGGTTTGCTGTTGCAAACCCAGGTGCACGCCCGTATGTCCGCAGACGCACGCCCGTGTGCCTGTGTTCTTGCGAGCGCACGCCCATGTGCACTATGAGCACACGGCCTGGAATGCTGGGCACACGACCGTGTGTCCTGAGGGACATGGTCGTGTGTCCCTGCTTTGCGTGAAATGGCCAAATATTCTAGTAGCTTGCACAGCCAGGCACACGACCGGTGCACGGTCCCGTGTGTCTTGTCACACGCCCGTGTGCCCTTGGCCTGCACGACCGTATGTGCGAGTGCACGCCCGTGCGTTCTCCCTTGCACGCCCTTGTTTCAGCTTTATTTGACAGAAATTTTAGAAATTTACTTATAAAGACTTGGTAATCCATCCAAAAGCTTAATCATCATCAGATAATCCAGAATTCAGACAAGAACAGATGCATGTGCATTCATAGCATAGCATATAGTCTGAAAGAGGATCCAGGGATCTGAATTCAGTAGTTTTAGCATTCAGAACTCAAAGTATAAGTTTCAGTTTTGGGGTGAACTCGAGGGGGCATTTGTGGGACCCAGCTTTCTAACACCAGTCAGACTGTTCAGCACAGTTATCAGCATTCTAGCCAGTAGCTAGAATGTTCAGCCCACTTGGCCAAGATACCGAATCCCTGTGTTCATCAGCCTGATCAGCACAGCAGGTACCTTTGGGTACATTTAGAGATTCACATGTGTGCATATTCAGATTCCAGTTTTCATGACATGACATTCATTTCAGTAATTAATTGATAATGAGAATCAGTAAATCCAGTAATCAGATTCAGCACCCGCAAACGTGTAGATGTATGATAGGGTCGAAAGCAGGTATGTATGTCCTTGTTTGTTGCTTGCTTGGGTCGAAGGAAGTAAGGAATGCTTACTGGGTGATCTTTTATCACTCATCCCTTTCCTTCTTTCTTCCTTTTCAGGTCTGTGTGCTGCTAGCGAGGAGCGGGTGGACTGAGGCTTGCGAGAGGGGACCCCACACATAGCTTCAGTTGTACTTTATTTTCCAGTTTTGGACCTGTAAGGTCTTGTATGTATTTTGTACTTTTCAGATGTAAAAACAGATGTACAGAACAGTTATATAGTTATGAAAAGCCAATTTTGGGCTCATTTGTAATTCAGTTTCAGTTTCAGCTTCCGCTTGCAATGTAATTAGTTTAGCAGGTTTTCTTGTTCGTAGGATTCCCGTCGCGGGTACTCAATTTTCAGTTTATTTAATAAAAGAACAGTATTTCTCATCAACAGGGGTACTCGTGGCGGCGGGTCCTACAGTGCGTTTGTGTGTGCACGCTCATGCATCCCGTTCTCGCCATGCACGCCCGTGCGTCTTGTATGTACACCCGTGCATGCCTACTGGTATATAAACCAATGTTTTCCTTCGCCTGTTTCAGTTAGCTTTTCCCTTTTCTTTTCTCTCTAGGAAACCCTAGCTTTTTTAGGGAGAGATTAACTAGCTTTGGCAGTCATTCCAACCAATATTCAGCCGAGGATAGAGAGATAGAAGATCTTAGCAGCTCCAGGTAAATATTCCCTTACCTTTTCCCTTTTTCCTTGGGTTTGTGCTTCCTTGGTTGGGTGTTTTTAGTGATTGATGCATGTTTTTAGCTTATTAGTATTGTATGTTGCATGCTAGTATGTTTATTTAGAAATGTGATGAGTTTAGGTTGAGTTTTTGGTGTGATCTTGTGGATTTCGGTCATGGGTGTCGAAAGAGGGTTGGATGCATGCCGTGCATTCGTTCATGCACGCCCGTGCATTCTAGTTTTGGGCAAGGTCACAGTCGTGCATGCGAGCCATGCACGATCAGCTTTTGAGAGGGGTCACGGCCGTGCGCTCGAGGGTCACGGCCGTGCGTTAGCCTAGAGTGAGTTTTTAGCCAGAATTTCCAGAAGCTTGCACGGTTGGGCTGCACACCCGACACACGGCCCGTGCACCTGCATGCACGCCTGTGCGTTCGATAGTGCACACCCGTGCGCCTTAGCAGAAAATGAGAAAAATGGGAAATTAAGAAAAAGAAAAGAATTAAGCAGAATTTCAATAACAAGAAAAGAAGAAAAGAAAAGAATAGAGAAAAAGAATAAGAAACTCATCACCAGACTTAAGTAGCGTAATCTAGTGATAGGTTACGATTATAAAATAGAAATCAAGACAAGAGTAGAAGAACAGAAAACAGAAACAAAAAACAAAAAGAGAACAGAAAACAGAAACAGTACAACAGTAAGATAAACTATAATCGGAAAGAAAAGAGAAATTATAAGATAACATGCATGAATAGCATCATTCAGCATAACATGTTAAACAATGTTTTCAGAAAAGAGATCAAGTGATCTATTGCATTAGTTTTCAACATTTAGGGCTCGATATCCGGGTCAATTAGTAAGGGTGAATTCGAGGGGGCATCTGTGGGATTTCAGCTTTCTGATTTCCATCAAATTGGTTAGATTTTAGCTTACTGGTCCGAGGACTGGTATGGTAGGACATTTCAGCTTACTGGCACTTCGTTGGTATGGTTCAACCCACTTGGCCAGGATGTCGAATCCTTGTTTTCATCAGTCTGATCAACATAACAGGTGTCTTCACATACAGAGATTTCAAAAACAGATTTCAGAAACAGTTTTCAGAAATATGTTTTTAGTAAATAGACCCAATGGCAAATAACATAATTTCAGCATACTATGATACATAGTATATGACATGACAGAGCATACAAACAGTAAGAACAGAATCATGTAAGATAAGAAATAAAAAGAAAGATTAAGCTGCATGATATACGTCAGAAACAAAGAAATAAAGATATCAGCTAATCCTATCAGAATGCAAGAACTAATAAGAAAAGCAGAGGATTAGAAGAAGTTAGGCTATCATGAGCTTAGTTAAATTCGCCTAGATAACAGTTAGTCAGCAGCAGCTTAGTCTAGAGCCTACCCGAGGGTAGAGGTAGGAGATGCTTACTGAGTGACTTGTCACTCATTCCCTGCGATTTTCCTTTTTGCAGGTTGGTGTTTTGGGGAGTTGAGCTTGGTGCACGAGAGATGACTGGTGTATGGGATATGGCTTGAGTGGGTTTTCACCCGAGTTTTCAGATATATGTATGTATATATGTTTAGTTTCAGCAGATAGCATGTTTGTGGCTCACATGCTTTAGATTGCTCATGCATTCGGATTGTACAGTATCTTTTATATTTTCAGATATTATTATTTTATAAACATGAGTTTTATTCAAGATACTGTACAGTGGGTTTCAGTTTTCCGCCACAGATTTATAAACCAGCTTCCGCATATTTTCAGTAAACAGTAACAGTAATATCCACTGCTATATATTAGAGATATATATTTATTTATAAAAAAAAAATGGTCTACAGTAATATATAACAGGCGGGGTATTACAATATCAAATATGGTTGAAATGAAATTGGGTATGTTAAGAATTCCTAATATAGTTGAGTGCGACAACTTGATATGACAAGTGCTGTCGAACGTTGTCTATTCAAGTTTCATTTTGAGTTAAGTATTCTAACATGTGTAATAAAATTGATCTAACGAACTTGAAAATACAGTTGTCAATAAATATATATATGCACTTTTTTTAATTCAGTTTAAAATATTTTTACTATGAGATTGGATGTTGAAGTAGATTTATTATTGTACT
Source organism: Anacardium occidentale (assembly GCA_026122585.1). Taxonomy (NCBI): domain Eukaryota; kingdom Viridiplantae; phylum Streptophyta; class Magnoliopsida; order Sapindales; family Anacardiaceae; genus Anacardium; species Anacardium occidentale. Next base: position 6,171 of record JAJEJH010002122.1, read on the forward strand.
TGACCTTGTTAGATATAAGTTATTTATTATTTCATGTTTTATTCTTCTTACATTCTTAATTTCTTTTTGCAAATAAGAATGTCAAAATTTTGGCTCGAGTTAACCAATAAGCTTCCTAACAGTTTTATCTCAACTTTCAACTTTACATATTTTTGTATTATGTTAATATCTTAATTGCATTATATTAGTATTTTAATTGTATGATATATTTTATTAATATATTCTCAAATTGATTTAATGTGTTCTCAAATGCATAATTGGATTGAACATTATTAGAATTTATTTTTGTTTTACCTTACTCTATTTATAAAAACATCAAATTATTTGTATAGGAAATGTATAATGGAGACAAAAATAAATAAATACTATAAAAAACAAAAAGTCACTATAAATCTACTAAATGTTATAAGTGGGAAGTAGCAACAAACATTGTTATAAGCCCAAAAAAACACCGCTAAACGTTCCAAACAAATGCCGTTATAATACTAATAACTGTTGGCAAAAGACATAAACAAACACTACTATAGGTCAACCGACGCTACTAAAAATCATATTACGAGTGGATATTTACACACAAATGCTGGCGGGAACAAGATTTGCTGACGGGAACTAGGTTTTACTGATGTTTTGGCCGGTCAGTAAATGCAAAAAAAAAAAAAAAAACACCAGTAATTTTTTGACATATAACGATGCCCTTTTGGTTCTTTACCGATATTTATTTAAGTGTTAATAAAACTTACATTGATACACTATTCAGCGATGAAAGAGAAAACGTCAGTAACGACTTTTGTAGCATTTATAAGCGCCACTATAGGTCAAATTATATGCCATTAAAAACCTCTTTTGTTGTAGTGAACTCCCTAACAAACCAAATAAAGTCCAATTGGCATAGAAGAAAACCACACAACAAACACAAAAAATAACTGAAAGAAGTTCTTAGCTTGAAGTTGATTATACGTGGGGATGATGTAGTGAGTAATAGTGGCATAAGAGGTGAGCAATACAGTGGACAACGATAAGAAATGCAATGCTGGAAAAGCACGACATGGTGGGCACAACAGAAGCGGTGCATGATGCGGTGGTGCGATGAAAAAAAGGTGAAGTGCATAGATGGTGTTATTGATGAGTTTGCAAAATAAATTATAAAAGGGTAGTTTCAGTGTTTTAATATTATTATAAGAACAATTTTATATATATTATGATGATGTGGCACTTCTTTGCCATGTGTTCTACTCTCTCAGTCCTTTTGAAAAGTCAAAGTTTTTATTAAAAAAAAGGATGCGGCGTCGTTTCTGCTGGAGGAGAAAAAATATATTTTGTATTTGGTTACATAACAAACAAATGCTGCTCTCTTTTCTGTTAAGGTGCGATGCTCGGCCCTTGTTTCTGTTTTTCTTCTCCTCAACTGAAGATTCTGGACAAGCTTGATCCAGTGGCTGGAAGGGGACTTGCTGATTCCAGGTGGAGGCTGATGCTGAGTCCTGTAACAGTATATATTCACCCTTGATTAACAAAGGGAGTGTGTGTTGACTGTAACAAAAAAGGGGGGAGAGGCTAGGGTTTTTTCAGGTGTGTTCTTTCCTGTATTTTCTGGGATTTATCAAAGGATATCAAGCTCTGTAATCTGAAATACTTTCTGATTTAATGAATTTCAACCTTGCCTTGGGAGAGTGGATGTAGGCCATGAGTGCCGAACCACTATACATGACTGTGTCATCTTGCTTGCTGTGTTTCAGATTATTTTTTATTTCTTCATCATTTTTTATGCCTATGATATATTCTATTTGCTCATTCAACAGTTAATTTTTTGTTTCTGAGTGCATTAAATCTGTCTTCAAGCCTTGAAATCTCTACAAACTGGTATCAGAGCTTGGTTCAGGGAACTTCAATTTAAAACTTAGAGAATTGATTTAGTGTTTATTGGCTAAATCGGGGCTTTTTTGTTAAGTGTTGTTCTGGTTGTTTGTTTTTTTTTTTAAAATGTCCACCAAATTTGAGCTTGAAAAATTCACAGGCACTAATGATTTTGGGCTTTGGAAGATGAAGATGGAAGCTGTATTAGTAAAAGAAGGCCTAGCTCTGGCATTGAAAGGTGAATCAGAACTTCCAGCATCCATGACAGCAGTGGAGAAGCTGGATATGCTTGATAGAGCTAGAAGTTCCTTGATTCTTGGGTTGGGTGATAAAGTTCTCCGGGAAATAAAAAAGGAGAAGACAGCTGCCGAGATTTGGAGTAAGTTAGACTCTCTTTATCTATCTAAAGCTGTGCCTAATAGATTATATTTGAAACAACAACTATTTGGTTTTAAGATGGATGAGCAAAAATCCTTAAAAGATAATAAGGATGATTTCTTAAAAATAATACAAGATTTAGAAAGTATTTCTGTTGAAATTACTGAAGAAGATCAAGCTGTAATTCTTCTAAATTCATTACCTAAATCATACTCTAATTTTGTGGAAACCTTGAAATATGGGAGACAAACACTAAAATTAGAAGAGGTAATACAAGCAATTTCAGCAAAGGATAGTGAAAATAGGATGAAAGATAGGCATAATGGAGATGGTGAAGGTCTTAGCATTAGAGGGAGATCAGAAAAGAGAAACTGGAAAAGAGGTGGACATAGTCAGGGTAAAAATAGGTCTAAGTCTAGACCTGGTGTTAGAAAATGTTTTCATTGTCATAAAGAGGGACACTTCAAGAGAGATTGCCCTGAGAGGAAAAATAAGAAGAAGTCAGATAAAGAGAGTGAAGGTGGGAGTGTAGATGTAGCTGCTGAAGGATATGATAGCTCAGAAGTCTTGGTTATTTCTGATAGAAAATTGACTGAAGAGTGGATACTTGACACTGGGTGCACCTATCACATGACACCAAATAGAGAGTGGTTTAGTTCTTTTCAGCCTCTAGATAGTGGTAAGGTTTTGATGGAGAATAATGCTGCCTGTCAAATAAAAGGCATAGGCAACATTAGATTAAGTTTAGATAATGGTCAAGTCAAAACACTCACTGATGTAAGATACATTCCTGACCTAAAAAGAAATCTGATTTCTCTGGGTACTCTTGATGCTAATGGTTTTAGTTACAAAGCAGTGAATGGGAGTTTGAAGGTGATGAAAGGGTCTTTAGTAGTTATGAAGGCTGAGAAAAAGAATGGGTTATATGTGTTAAATGGGGAAGTTAAGTGTGGTACAGTAGCTGTAACTTTTCCAGAGGCACTAGATAAGGCTATTATTTGGCACCAAAGACTTGCCCATGTTAGTGAAAAGGGTCTAATAGAATTAAGTAGACAGAATCTGCTTTGTGGGGATAAAATTGAGAGATTAACATTTTGTGATCATTGTGTTTATGGCAAGATGAGAAGAGTCAAGTTTGGTTCTGGTCAACATTACTCAAAGGCTCCACTTGAGTATGTTCATTCAGATGTTTGGGGGCCTTCTAGACATTATTCTCTTGGTGGATGCAGGTATTTCATCAGTTTTATGGATGATTTCTCTAGGTATGTTTGGGTTTATTTCTTGAAGACCAAGGATGAAGCATTTCTAAAGTTTAAGGAATGGAAAACCATGGTGGAGACTCAAACTGGGAAGAGATTGAAGAAGTTCAGAACTGATAATGGCCTGGAATTTGTTAATCAAGAGTTTGATAATTTTTGCAAACTGAATGGCATTGTGAGGCACAAGACTGTGAGTAATACACCTCAGCAAAATGGCTTATGTGAGCGGATGGACAGGACTATTTTGGAAAAGGTGAGAAGTATGCTTTCATGCTCAAAATTACTAGTAAAATTTTGGGCTGAAACTATACATACTGCAGTCTACCTCATCAATAGGACACCTTCCTCAGCAATAGAATTTAAGGTTCCTTTGGAGAAGTTTACTGGTCATATGATTAAACTAGATAACCTTAAAGTTTTTGGCTGCTTAGCTTATGCTCATGTTAAGGATGACAAACTTAAACCAAGGGCTGTGAAATGCATTTTTCTGGGGTATCCTGAGGGTGTTAAAGGCTACAAACTCTGGAACTTAGAGGCTAAAAAATGCATTGTAAGCAGGGATGTAAATTTCAGAGAGGATGTCTTGCCAAGACTTGAGAAAGAGATTCAGAATTCAGAAAAAATTTCATCTGAGCCAGATAAATTAGAACTTGAGCTGAATTCTTCTCAATCTAGACAGAATTCAGATCAAGGTGGAGCACCTGATGCTGAAATTCAAGTGGAAGCAGAAGCTGAACCAGAGGAAAATGATTCAGAATTGGGAGACTACCAGTTGGCCAGGGATCGAATTAGGAGGGTAGTTAGACCTCCAAACAGATTTGGGTATGCTGATCTTGTTGCCTATGCATTACAAGTAGAAGAAGATTTGAATGATGAACCTAAAACATATCAAGAAGCTGTGACTGGAAAAGAAAAACTTCAGTGGAGAAAAGCAGTTGATGAAGAGATTAATTCTCTGATGAAAAATGAAACCTGGACACTAGTGGATAGACCCAAAAATTGTAAAGTGGTGAAATTTAAGTGGATTTTTAAAAGAAAATCTGAAGTGAACCCCTTTGAACCCCCAAGATTCAAGGCTCCTTTGGTGGCAAAAGGATTTACACAAGTTGAAGGTATAGACTACAAAGAAATCTTCTCCCCTGTAGTCAAGCATACTTCCATAAGGGTGTTATTGTCACTGGTTGTGCAATATGACCTTGAACTGGAGCAATTGGATGTAAAGACAGCATTCTTACATGGAGACCTAGAAGAAAAAATTCTGATGGAGCAACCTGAAGGTTATGAAGAAAAAGGCTGCAAAGGTAAAGTTTGTTTACTTAAAAAGTCTTTGTATGGCTTGAAACAATCACCACGACAATGGTATAAAAAGTTTGATTCTTTTATGCTTGAAATTGGTTTTTTGAGATGCAATTATGATAGTTGTTTTTATTTTAAGAAAATTTCAGATATGACTCATGTTTATTTACTTTTGTATGTGGATGATATGCTCATTGCTTGCCATAACAAGTCTGAAATAACTTGGCTTAAGAAGATGTTGAATACCAAGTTTGAAATGAAAGAGCTGGGTCAAGCACAGAAGATACTTGGCATTTCTATAATCAGAGAAAGAGAAAATGGCAAGTTAAAGTTGTCTCAACAAGAATATGTTGAGAAGATATTGCAAAAGTTCAACATGAGAGAGTCCAAGGCTGTTCAGACTCCACTTGGACAACATTTCAAGCTGTCACATGATCAAAGTCCACAATCAGAAGAAGACAAAGAGAAAATGGCTAAAGTGCCTTATGCTAATGCTCTGGGAAGTCTGATGTATCTGATGATGTGTACAAGACCTGATTTGGCTTATGCTGTGAGTCTTGCAAGTAGATTTATGAGTAATCCAGGGAAGGTACATTGGAATGCTTTGCAGTGGATATTGAGATATGTGAAGGGGACAACTTC
>JAJEJH010002123.1:0-11597 GCA_026122585.1 Anacardium occidentale
GGCGTCACTGAATCTCTGAGGGGGAAACTGCCCTGTCATGACGTCTCTGGCTATTGCTGGGTGCAACCCATGCACAAATTTCTGAACTCGGGTGATCTCTGAAGCTGCCATACCTGGCACAAATCTCACCAGCTGATTAAACTTAGCTGCATACTCTTTTACTGTACTGGTGCCCTGAATCAACTCGATGGACTCCTGAGCCTTGGCGTGCACCATATCTGCACTCCAGTATTCCTCATCGAATAACCGTCTGAAGTCAACCCAAGTCATACTCCAAACATCTACCGAGGTCTTTACGAGGTTCCACCAAACCCTCGCATCACCTCGGAGCATATAGACTGCGTATCTAACTCTCTCTCTGTCTGTCATGGGAAATAATTCCATGGCATTCTCAATCGATTCGATCCAGTCTTCTGAGACTACAGGATCTCCGGAACCAGTAAATTTGGGCGACTGATGGGCTCCTGACAGACTGTAAATCGGATGCAGTCTCGCTGAACCACTAGAACTAGTTGTGCCTGCCCCTGAACTCTGGCCTGGCTGATACTCAGACTCTGGCATCTGACCATACTCTGGTGCCTGAGCATATACTGGTATCTGAAACTCCTCTAGTCTCTGCTCGTACTGATCTCTGCCTCGCCCCTGACGGGCTCTGCCTCTGACAGGCTCTGGGGTCTCAACCCTTTCTAGAGGCTGTCGTTCTTCTCTTAACACGTCTCTGACAATGTTTCTGACATCTTCTGGTGCAAGAGATGCTCTGGAGTGCTGGGACCGTCTGCGGTCACTAGTGCTCATTGGTCTAATGGAGGCACTACTCTGCTCACTCACATCTCTATCTCTATAGGATCTCCTATCTAGAAAATCACCATACAGAGGATAAATATCAAACAATAACTGAATTTTACACATTTAAACTTACGCTGAGAGGAAGCGAACGACGACTGTTGGGATAGGCTGGCTCTCGGCTCATGCAAATTCTAAAATAATGCATGTAAAAATTCATTTTCTGAAAATGATTTTCAAAATCTGCTAAATGGCTCAAAGCAATGCTTTGATACCAAACACTGTAGCGACCCCCGCCCCAGGTTACTGTGCGCTACGGAAATACTGTTCATATAATAATAAAATAGACCTGGTACAGGGACCTCTACAGTAAAACCTACTGTCTGAAAAATTTCTTAATAAAGAAACTGTAAATATAATTTCAGCATTTAAAAAAAATATACTGAAATGTAAGCATGAAAAGTCCCAGGCTGCTCATGTATAGAAAAATAAACTGTCATACAGTGTATACTAATATGTAATACACCCATTTATACAAGAGAAATAAAACATGCGAGCCAACATGCTAACTGCTGCTGCCAAGCCGTATCCCCAAAATCTCACAGCGGTCTCGCTCCAGCTCAGCCCTCGAACTATTGACCTGTAAAAGGAAACAGGGAAAGGAGTGAGTGACAAAGTCACTCAGCAAGCGTTTCCAAACACTACACTCGTAGGTCAAACAATTCACTGACTACGTGGCTCGCCATGTAGAAGGTTCTGCTAGACAGTTTCTTACTGAATTCAGTTATGTTTCTGTTCTGATACTGATCTGTTTCTCATCTGTTTCTCATGAGATGCTGTACATGACAATGAAATGTATATGCTGATGTCATGTATATTGAAAAGTTGTAAAACTTGCCCTCAGGCTTGTTTTTCTTAAAAACTGTCTTTTTTGAAAACTTTTCTGATAATAAAACTGTGATCCGAAGATCCTGAATATATACATATAGTATATCTGAAATCTGTGTCAGAAAGTACTGAAAATCTCTGAAATATCTGAAAATATCTGCTATGCTAGCCAGACTGATGAATACAGGGATTCGGCACCCTGGTCGTGTGAGTTCAAAGTCCTAATGAATCTACTGATGCACAACCAGCACTCTCTATTGAGCTTGGTTAGTGACCATGTCTTCTGGTGGACGCTGGTTTCCCTTTCTAGCGGGTGTGTGAACTCACAGGCGCCCCCTCGTATTCACCCCTATCTGATATATGAAAAATCATATATGTATAACTGAAAATCATGCTGTTGGATCCTTGGATCCAGTCTGAAAATATCTGATATGACATGTCGTGCTAATGCTGATAATCATGCATGAAATGCTGATTTATTAGCAGATTACTGAGTTTTGTGTGCTTAGAAATGGCTTAGAGTGGCTTAATTCACTTTTAATCCCTTTTTTCTGATTTTCTAAAGGTGCACGGGCGTGTGTTATGGCGTGCACGGGCGTGCGGCAAGACACACGGGACCGTGTGCCTGCCGTGTCCCTGGGCGTGCGTGATTCTGGAATATTTTCGTAAAAACTGGGCAAGGCACACGGGCGTGTGTAATCGAGCACACGGGCGTGTGGCTACCATCTCTTCTTCCCGTGTTTCAACAACACAGGCGTGTGGAATAGGGGGAGAAAGCACACGGGCGTGTGTTACTCGGGCACACGGGCGTGTGTCTGGGTTTTTAGACGCACACGGGCAGCATGCACGGCCGTGTCCCATGCAAAAGTGCGGACGCACGGGCGTGCCTCAGGGATGCACGATCGTGTGCTCGACCCAGAAACTGCAGAAGGCGTCTGGAAATCCAGAAATTCCCACACCAATACTTCCACACACCAAATCATCAAACATAATCACATACTACTGCTGCAAGCACGCAAAATCATCAACTCAAACACGCCATATAACATAAATAAAGCATATATCATCTGGAAACAGTATATATGCATTCAAATCATGGAAAACCACTCAATCATGCCATCATCCATCATATCACAGCTCAAGCATGCTGGAAATATCTCAAACAAGCACACATAACATTCTCATACACTGGAAATAGCCGATCAGGCTCTGAAAACGGCGAGAGAAGTAAGGAAAACACTTACCTCGCACCATGGAAGCTCTATCTCTCTCCCTGGAAGACTCTGGATCTCTAATCTGAAGCTGAACTGCTGGGGGATCTTTCTCTGGAACTCTAGGGTTCACTGGAGCTGAGGAAGAAGAAGAGAAATAAGATGGAAACTGGAAAACTGAAATTTGCGCGCAACTGGAAGGAGGTAAAACACTTTATCTAACTGGGGCAAGACACATGGTCGTGTGTCCTGGGCACATGGTCGTGTGTAGTGGAAATTAGCCATTTCCACCCCCACATGCGCAGAAACTACAACTAAGCCCCAAAGGACTTCTAAAATGGCTCTTCTACCCCTCTAAACTCTCTAAAATAACAATTCTACCCCTTGGGTCATTACAGGTGCCTAACACCTTCCCATTGTCGTACATGACTCTCCGAACCCGACCCATTAGGTAGGTGAGGGGTAGTTGGGTCCTTCGCAAGGGATCCATAAATCGCTTATCCTCACCGATGTGTACTTTCCCGGGGTTACTCCCGGGTGGCGACTCCATAGACTCCGTAGCGGGTCAAAAACCCATTATGCGCTCCTCTTGACCACGTTTAGGGTGGTTAAACAAGAGTGGTAAGTCTGTCCTGACATGGCGCGGCAAAAACCGGCGCGACACATACCTTATTTAAAGATTTAGTCCATGATCAAATGCATGGGCATGCATCTTAGGTATGCACAAAAGCGTGCCACTTCAAAAACTCACATATGGCACATTATGCATTCTACTAATATGGCATCAGATGAACAAAATGCATTCTTCATGCACATTCATTCATCAGCTTAAAAACTTCATTAAATACTTAAATTAAGTTCTAAGTTATGCCACATTCATACGTAATAATATATACAAGTAAAAAGACTATTTTGCCCTAAAGACATACTTGTGAGTGCTACAAAAAGATTAGCCCCAATCATTCTACTAATATAAAATCTTGTAATACTTTTCTATAAACTCAATAGAAGCATTGTGGACGAGACCCTTGGAGTTTTTTGGTCGAACCAAGTAAAAATTAGTTGTCTCTTTTTTATATATTCTTTCTTTTTATACTCTTGCATCCAAATCTTTATGATTCGGTGTATTTTTTGTTGATGTATATTTCCATCCTTCAATCCTTAATCTTTTGTAACTCATTATGCTAGTCAGTACTATAGGATACACACTTTATTCATGTTAGATGACTAACAATTAATACTGTGCATACTCAACTACCTTTGAACCTTGCCGGCACAATTTTTAACATATTAATCTTTCTTAGTCTTGTTTGTTGTCTCCTGTATCCAGAATCGATGTTGCATATGAAATTGATTTGTATGTATATATATTTATATAAATCACTCTGAATGATGTGAATCACAACACACATCACTGCCTTCACGAAGGCGGCAACCTAACTATTATATTTGGCTTTATTTTCAGCTAATTTGTTCTCATCTCGAAGCGAGTTGGTATAAATAGAAGGATTGTGTATCCCATATCTCACGAAAGTCAAATTTACCAAGTAGTTGTTATTTATTACTCAAGAAAAAATAAGAAGAGATGGGAAACAACAAAAGAGCTATGCTTATTAACTTGATTGTACTGATTTATCTTTTCCTAGTCATCTCACTGGCTGAGAGCAGAAAAGGTAATGGTAAGTTATGATTTTTACTTCCAAATTCAATTTCAGGAACAAAAACACTATGAACATTCACTGTTTTACCTAATTTTTGAATGCAATGACAAGCAGGGGCTCGTTTCTTGAAACCAAGGAAGCTCAAATGCAGCCCAGAATGCGAATCAGTGTTCAGTGTTGAAAGCGGAGACACCTGCTTTGCGATTACACAGCTGTTCAACATAACCACTGAGTTCTTCGATTCGATCAACCCTAATCTCAACTGCGAAGATCTCTTTATTGGCCAATGGCTGTGTGTTGCTGGATCACCTTGCTAAATTAATCAAGGTGTTGATCATGAATGCTTCCACTACTTACTTTCAATTAATAAGCATCAATCGACAACGAACGAATAAAATGTACTTTCGTTTCTATTGTAAACCTTTTTTTTTTTCAATGTCAGCTATTAGTCTTGTTGGATTTTCATTATAAAATTAATAAAAAAAATCTCTTTATGATTTAAGTTGCCAATGTTGCATGATATAATCTCAAATTTTTCCTAGCCAAATTTCTCTTGGGTTTGGAAGTACAGAAACGCATTGCAGTTCCAAAAGGTTTTGAAAGGTACGAAACATTTCAGAGACGCTTCAAAAAAGTTTGAAAGGCGTTTCAGGTAAAGAAACACGTTTTATTGCTGATTAATGAAATTGGATAATGGTATTGAAGCATTGACTGCAAGATTTTTTATTTCACTGCCTGTATCAAATTTCACTGCAAGATTCCATGCCTGTGTAATTCACTGCAAGTTCTAGACTTCACTGCAAGTTTTTCGGCATGTTTGGCAGCCCTAACTGAAGAAATGGAAATTCATGCCTGCATACTTCGAATGGGATTTCATTCTAATACACTGGTTTGGTGATGAAATTGAATAATGGCATCAAATTTGATTGCAAGATTTTATTGTTTCACTCCTACCTTTATCATAAAAATTAGTTGCGTATAAAAAATAAAAAAAAGAAATCATATGGTTTTCAAATTTACACATCTCTCTACGTGTCCATTTCCTTTGTTTTTTAGAAAATACACTTCAGCATTTCCGTTTGCGTGTTCTTTAGTTCCTTGGTAATGTTTTTATATGACAAACTCTTTCTTATCAAACATCTATCCGAGAAGCTTCTTCTTTTTCAAATCAACTTGAACATCGTAGTTAGTGATTCGTTTTAGCAGTAGTGACCCATCATATTTTTTATCTATCGATCATTTAAAAGTAAGGTTAAACTTCCATTTTAAAGTAACAAGGTGAACTCTACAAAGCAATAGATTTTCTTAAGATGATGTACCTTTTATTCTCCTTCATGGTTACAAGAGGAGACAATTTTTTCCTTCCCAATCAGGATCATGTTGTTAATAAAAATATTTATTTCAGTTCAATTAGAATAGTTTTAAGTCCTACAAATCAAGTTTGAATTAGAATAGTCAAGTTTTATTAATTGAATGAAATCAATTTCTTTATCAAGTAAATATGAAGGACCAACATAAAAGAAAAAGAGACCGAGATTACATAAGATATACCGCAAAAGAAGTGATATACTATTTAAGATCCTCATTTACAAGGACGTTCTTTTTAAGATATACCTTGTTTTAACATTGATTAATAAACACACTATGAATGTATGTTTTTCAAACGTTGAGTTGTTTCATGATAAAAATTCTTTTGTATTATTATTTTCTTTCATTTAATTATCATAAATATCAAGGTTTATTATCGAGTCATCAACATCATTACCACAATGCATATAATATCTAAATGTATTCCTTCTTCCAGAGAGTATGCCCTCTCCAAATAATAAAACAATATTATATTTTTTATCTCTAACAACAACAAAAATATTGTTTTACCTGTTTTCATTTTCATTCTTCTTATATATATCAGCAAATTAGTTTTGTTTTTACTTTTAACAAGTGGATAGGAAGGATGATATGGTCGTTAACAACAATTTGGGAGAATTCATAAAAACGGTGTTATTTGACTATTTTTGCCCTAGTCGTTTTTCTCATAATCTTATCCTTCTATTTTATTTACAAAAGCAAATAAAGAAGGAATCATTATATAAATTCTGTACAAACAATAGAAATCTGAAGTTGACTCCAAAATACAGAGAAAAAATGTAATATGGATTTTCCGAAATATATTAATTTTAATTAACATACTGATTATTACCTATTTTAAATATTAATAAACCAAGCAATATTATCACCTAATTGGTTTTTTTATTTTTACTTAACAAAGTGTTCTTATTATGAAAATTGAAGGGATATCATTTAATTTGAGTTTATTTATCTTCATGATGGAAACAAAAGGAGAAAATTAGTACAAAAATAAAATTAATTATTTAAACAAACAAATCAATATAAATGTAACATGGGTAAAAGCTCGGTCATTTGAGAGAATCAATTCAAAACATATGGCCAGATTCGTAGAATGTTAGATGTTTAGCAAATATAGGTTTCTTAATAAGGTTGTCACTAACAATGGGGCACAATTCAAGGAGACAACTGTGAACCTATTTTGAGAGTACAAAATTAGACATCATAGGTCTTCATCATATCATCCTCAAACTAACAAGACAGTAAAGGAAGCAAATGAAATGTAAAGACAATATTGAGAAAAATGATAAAAAAACCACTAGGATTGGGTTGATAAGTTATATCTAGCACTGTAAGTTTATCACACTGCTATTAAAAGTTTGACAGGAGCCACACCTTTCTGTTTAGTAGATGGCATAAGTGTCAATTTCATGTATAATTTCGTGGTCAATTTATAGAGTTTTAAGGGTGATTTGACCATTTTACCCTTATTATGTGCATATTTCGGGATCACGAGTTTTCATGTTTGGTTTTGTAGGAAATGTTGATTTTGATGTGATTTTAATGGAAATCAAGCCAAAAGGACACTTATGAAGGACTAGCCGGAGGTTCGAATTTAATCTAAAGAAGAATAAGCAACTAGAGCAAAGACGAGAAAGGAGAGTATTGCGTGCCACAGAAGAAAAACAAGGATTGTAAATATGTTTGAGTTCTGTAATGAAAACTTGGTCTTCACTAAAGTTTTAGTGGACATCTCAAGCTTTTCAAAAAGCTATTATGGCAAAAAATCCGAGTTCGTTTGGGCCCTCAACCGTTGCTGCAAATTCAGGTCTTCTTGGTGAAATTCTGTGTCGGACCACTGAGCACTAAAATGGTCATAACTTGAGATTCTGAAGTCCAAATGTGGTGACTTTGGTGTAGACCAAAATTTCGGATTCCAGAAGCTACAGGCCGCGGCATCATGCTGCAGCATGGACACTGTTTACAGAATTTCAGTTTGACTGAAATTCTTCCCAAACCCTAACTATATATATATCTTTGTAATTTTAGAATAGAAGGGAGCCGTCCTAGGAGATTTTTTTGAGAGATTCTTCACACAATTTTCTGATATTCAATATTTTAATTTGGGGATTCAATCAAAAGCTTTGCGGATTGCAATTGTGAGAATTTTTCTTCATCAACTTCAATAAGAGATTCAACATTCATCTGGTTTTATTCTTATTTTCTCCATTATGTTTATAATTTGTTTGAATCTTATTGTTTATTTGTTTTTAATGATGAACTAAATAATTTTTGCTAAGATTAGGGCTAGCTAATTCATGAATATGTAAGGTTTTTCAATTATAATTTACGAACATACTATTTCATGTGAGTTTGCATTCTGAACTTAATGCCTATTGAAACTTGGCCACTTTTAATAGGATTTTTGTTGTGTGATTGAGACCGAGAGGTGATATTGCATAAAAGCATGAGAATACGAACCGTGGATTAATTAAATATAGAAATATTTGATAATACATGCAATAGTCATAGGCACAATAGGGTTGTGTTGAAAGCTAGTGGATTCCATAGAACTTAATGCATTTTCATCTAATTAAACCTAAATAGAGATACTTAGGTTATTAGATTGTTAATTAGGATTAATATCGCTTGAGAAAGAATGTTAATCAATTTAGGGAATTCCGTTGTCACATGAATAATATGAAATACATAAGCATATGAAAAACTTACATTGTAGTGAATTAGTGAACCCAAAATCTTAGCATCATCTCACATTGTGTTATTCGATTTACCTAGGCGTGTTCGTTAATTATTTTATTTTAGTTTGATTTTATTTCGTTGATTTACTTTCGACTTATATTCGATAGTTTAGATAAAATTAAGAGTGGTGCCGTCTTAGTACTTGCTTACGCGATCCCGTGGATACGACACCCTGAATACTTCCCATATTACTTTGAACTAGTACACTTGCTAGGAAGTTAGGGTTTAAACTTTTAACGCATCAGTGGCATCAGATGAACAAAATGCATTCTTCATACACATTCGTTCATCAACTTAAAAACTTCATTCAATACTTAAATTAAGTCCTAACTTATGTCACATTCATACATAATAAAAAATACAAGTAAAAATACCATTTTACCCTAAGACATACTTGTGAGCGATGCAAAAAGTTTAGCCACAATCATTCTAGTAATATAACATCTTGTAATACTTTTTATTTAACTCAATAGTAACATTGTAAATGAGACCCTTGGAGTTTTTTGGTCAAACCAAGTAAAAATTAGTTGTCCCTTCTTTATATAGTCTTTCTTTTTATACACTTGCATCCAAATCTTTATGATTCTGTGTATTTTTCGTTGATGCATATTTCCATCCTTCAGTCCTTAATCTTTTGTATCTCCTTATGCTAGTCAGTACTATAGGATACACACTTTATTCATGTTAGATGACTAACAATTAATACTGTACATACTCAACTACCTTTGAACCTTGCCGGCACAATTTTTAACACATTAATCTTTCTTAGTCTTGTTTGCTGTCTCCTGTATCCAGACAAAAAAAATCGATGTTGCATATGCTGAAATTGATATGTGTATACATATAAAATCAATCTCAATGATGTGAATCACAACACACATCACTGCCTTCACGAAGGCGGCAACCTAACTATGCTATTTGGCTTTATTTTCTGCTAATTTGTTCTCATCTCCTAGTGAGTGACTATAAATAGAAGGAATATGTATCCCATATCTCACGAAAGTCAAATTTACGAAGTAGTTGTTATTTATTACTCAAGAAAAAATAAGAAGAGATGGGAAACAACAAAAGAGCTATGCTTATTAACTTGATTGTACTGATTTCTCTTTTCCTAGTCATCTCACTGGCTGAGAGCAGAAAAGGTAATGGTAAGTTGTGATTTTTACTTCCAAATTCAATTTTAGAAACAAAAACACTATGAACATTCATTGTTTTACCTAATTTTTGGAATGCAATGACAAGCAGGGGCTCGTTTCTTGAAACCAAGGAAGCTCAAATGCAGCCCAGAATGCGAATCAGTGTTCAGTGTTGAAAGCGGAGACACTTGCTTTGCGATTATACAGCTGTTCAACATGACCACTGAGTTCTTCGATTCGATCAACCCTAATCTCAACTGCGATGGTCTCTTTATTGGCCAATGGCTATGTGTTGCTGGATCACCTTGCTAAATTAATCAAGGTGTTGATCATGAATGCTTCCACTACTTACTTTCAATTAATAAGCATCAATCGACAACGACTGAATAAAATGTACTTTCGTTTCTATTGTAAACCTTTTTTTTTTCAATGTCAGCTATTAGTCTTGTTGGATTTTCATTATAAAATTAATAAAAAAAATCTCTTTATGATTTAAGTTGCCAATGTTGCATGATATAATCTCAAATTTTTCCTAGCCATATTTCTCTTGGGTTTTGGAAGTACAGAAACACATTGCATTTTCAGAAGGTTTTGAAAGGTACGAAACATTTCGGATACGTTTAAGAAAATTCGAAAAAGCTTGAAAGGCGTTTCAGGTAAAGAAACACGTTTTATTGTTGGTTAATGAAATTGGATAATGGTATTGAAGCATTGACTGCAAGATTTTTTATTTCACTGCCTGTATCAAATTTCACTGCAAGATTTCATGCCTGTGTAATTCACTGCAAGTTCTAGACTTGACTGCAAGTTTTGCTGCATATTTACCTGCCCTAGGAGAAGGAATGGAAATTCATGCCTGCATACTTCGAATGGGATTTCATTCTAATACACTGGTTTGGTGATGAAATTGAATAATGGCATCAAATTTGATTGCAAGATTTTATTGTTTCACTCCTACTTTTATCAGAAAAATTAGTTGTTTATAAAAAAAAAAAAAAAAAAAAAAAAAGAAATCCTATGATTTTCAAATTTACACATCTCTCTACGTGTCCATTTCCTTTTTTTTTTTTTAGAAAATACACTTCAGCATTTCCGTTTGTGTGTTCTTTAGTTCCTTGGTAATGTTTTTATATGATAAACTCTTTCTTACCAAACATCTATCCGAGAAGCTTCTCCTTTTTCAAATCAACTTAAACATCGTAGTTAACGATTTGTTTTAGTAGTAGTGACCGATCGTATTTTTTATCTATCAATGATCTAAAAGTAAGGAGAAAACTTCCACTTTAAAGTAACAAGGAGAACTCTGCAAAGCAATAAATTTTCTTAAGATGATGTACCTTTTATTCTCCTTCATGGTTACAAGAGGAGACAATTTTTTCCTTTCCAATCAGGATCACGTTGTTAATATAAATATTTATTTCAGTTCAATTAGAATAGTTTTAAGTCCTACGAATCAAGTTTGAGTTAGAATAGTCAAGTTTTATTATTTGAATGAAATCAATTTCTTTGTCAAGTAAATATGAAGGACCAACATAGAAGAAAAAGAGACAAAGATTACACACATAAGATATACCACAAAAGAAGTGTTATACTATTTAAGATCCTCATTTACATTGACATTGCTTTCAAGATATACCTTGTTGTAACATTGATTAATAAACACACTATGAATGTATGTTTTTCGGACGTTGAGCCATTTTTTAATAAAAATACTTTTGTGTTATTATTTTCTTGCATTTAATTTATCATAAATATCAAGGTTTTTCATCAAATCATCAACATCATTACCACAGCCCAAAACACTTCATCAA
>JAJEJH010002124.1:0-11592 GCA_026122585.1 Anacardium occidentale
GCTGGATATTACTGTTTTCTACTTTTCTATAAATTTATAATAATATAATTTCAAGCAAATAATAAATGCTACCAATAATACCCAGCAAAAATATCTAAAGTTGAGCTGAAACATGACAACAAAAAACAGGTGGTGAATATGTATACCAAAAGATATATATATATATATATATATATATATATATATATATATATATATATATATATATATATATACAAAATATGTATATATACTGAAAATATATACAAAATATGTGTATCATACGTGTACATATACTATACAAGTACATACAATAAGAAAATGTAAAAGCATACAAATTGAAAGCATGCTACTAATATAGGTTTTGAATCCCAGTCTATAGCCATATCCTCCTCTCAGCTCTCAAAATACTGACCTACAAGAGAAAGGAAAGTAAGGAATGAGTGATATATTCACCCATTAAGCGTTTCTTTTCTCTGACCCTAAACCAATTCTACTCAGAGGATTTCACTGCATTTAAACACTAAATCATATATTCTGGAGAGAAACTGAACTGGTTCTCGTGTGCCATTTTGATATGACATTTCTGTTCTGATGTTTATATATATTTTCTGTTTTGGTATTTGCTTTATGTAATTCATGTATCATTATGTGATTTCATATATTTTGAATGTTCTCTATTGGTTTACTGTTTCTCATTGGTTAATTATAAATTAATCATGTTTTGCTGTAGATGTCATATGGAAATGACATGAAATGAAGTATGCTGAAATCATGTTCAGGATTTGGCTTGTATACTAAAAATAATTTTTTGAAAACTATATATTGAAAATTGCTATTAGATCCGAAGATCCTAAAATCATCTGAAAAGCTGATATAATAGCTGTTAAAATACTAAAAACTGTGTCTGAAAATTATATCTAAAAACTGAGTATCCAAAGATATATATTGTGCTGGATAGACTGATGAATATAAAAATTCAATACATTGGCCATATGAGTTTCCTATGCAAACACGTGCTAGAAACTGTTTAAGACATGTGCTACCACTAAATTTGATACTGAAACTGAACGCATCGCACTGTATACTGATATCTGATCCTCAGATCATCAAACCCTAAGCTGTTAACTGAGCACACCAATATATGTCTGCATATATAGTAGCTAGTATGGTCATATAAACCTTGATGCTGGCTCTTGTATCAGGTGTGTTGAAACTCACAAATGCCCTCTCGTATTCACCCTTGAAATCAATACTTTTCTATTAAAAACATGTATTTGAATCCTGAGATCCCTTTCTGAAAACACTGTATGATATGTCATGTTATGATGTGCATATGATCCATCATGTGTGCTTATCTTATCTTATTGTACTGAATTCTATCACTTATATGGCTTTTACTATGCATTTATGTTTGCTTATACTTTATTTTCTCATTTCTGTCTGACACACGGGCGTGCGTGTCTATGTACACCAACGTGCATAAGCCTGCACAAGCCATAAGTTAATCGTGTGTGCTGATCATACTTGGTTCTATGATTTCTCTGTATTTTCTCATTTTCTACATATGCACGGTCGTGACATGAACATGCACGCTCGTGACCTTGTATTATTTGATCTTGCATAGGACCGTGAACACGATCGTGACCATGCAAAATACAGAATTCATGGGCATGCGCTACTCGTGCATGGTCATGCATCCTGCTCTTCCCCACCATGGTCAACTTGATCATGCTTATTCCCATCCAATTTTCATACCAAATGTAAATCAATCATTTCGCACATGTAAAACACTTCATATACACATGCTTATTGCACTCATAACATAAATTCTCATACTCAATCATTCAGATCATTTCAAAGCATGCATATACATACATAACCTCATATGTGTCAATTATATATGTACATAATAATCATCATCATTATCTCAAGATCACCAAACATGCAAGGAAACATCATAAGCATGCTGGAAACAATCTCATACTCATGCGCAACCAACATATCACACAAAGGAAGAGAGGGAAAAAGGTAAGAAACACCTAACTCTAGCCATGCAAATCAAGCTTTCTCTTTCAAGAAAAACTCCTTCTCAAGCTAGATTGGATGGTCTTGGATGTTGCTCTTCCCTTCTTTGGTTGCTGGTGTTTGAGATTGAAAGAAGCCTTGAGTGAAAAAACAAGCTGAAAAATAAGATAAGGATTACTGAAAACGAAGATGGCCAAATGTCATCGCACGCATGGGCGTACGCCTCACATGCATGGTCGTGCATGGCAGAAAAATTATATTATTGCCATTTTCCCGTGCTTGCATGCAAATCCTCTCAACATGACCCATGTAAAAGCCACATAACTTTGAAAAACATTTATTTCACCCTTGAACTCTCTCATAACTCTAGTATTCTTACCAAATCTCATTCTAACCTAAATTAGCTACCTAAAAGACATTTCTAACCTTGGGATGTTACAAAGATGATTTATGTATCATAATATTTATAGCATGTTAGGTACTGCTCATGGAAATAATGATTTATTTAATCAAACTATGTTAGGTTTTCACATGTTTACTATTAATGTGGTATGATTTAATTTTGTCTCATTCCAATTTATAACATGGCCTAATTTGGTTAAGCTCATTTAATTAAATGGGCTCATGTGATATTTAACATGCTTAGGTGATATAATTCATGCTAGTAACCTTGGTTGACGCATTTGCCAATATATTTGTCTGAGGCTTCATTTTAATAAAAGGTTGTGTGACGTTTAACATGCTTTGATTTTACAATTCATGTTAGTGGCCTTAGTTGATATGTTTGCAAATATATTGTCTTGGGGTATTGCTTGATGACATGTTAATCAAATATTGTATGCAGTTTAATTTGGTTTATATTGGGTTGCATGAATGTTTGGAAGCAAGCTAATAGTAAATGGTTTTGGGATTATGATGGTGTTTATGATAATATGTGTTTGGAAGCAAGCTATCTGTCATGTTTTTGGTTTATTATGTTTCTGTAACTTGTGTATTGTAATACTACTCTCTCTCTCTCTCTATATATATATTTATTAATATAATTTAACTAACATAATAATATCACAAAATTTTATTAAAATATATGCGAAAATCTTAAAACATTTATTTATACTTGTAATACGAAAATTATAAACTAAAACATAGCATACATAAAACGTTTTTCTAAACAATTCCTCTTTAATAACTTTTCAAAAACTACAAAAACATAATATTGTTTATAATATAAATCATGGTTGAAAACATTAAAAAAGAATGAACACAAACTATACATAATTTCAAATAAAAAATTGTACATAAACTCAAATATAATTATGATGATTGCAGTCTCTTATGTACAATTACTCAACATACCAAATAACTTAACTTTCAAGGAAAGAGATTGGAATAGATGACAAGTCACTCAACAAGTAAACTCTTAAACTTAGCATACATAATCCTATCTTTGAATCTTATCTTCAAAGTCTTAAGCTTGCTTGCTTAATTTCTCATGCTTATCTTAATGTCTTACCTCAATATTTCTTAACTTATATTATTAATTCTTCATAAATCTTGCTTTTCTTTTTTTATTGATCATGTTATGACAAGTATGTCATGCTAAAAACCATGACTTAGCCCAAATGCTTCATGCTTAAAAATCATATTCTTAAAATCATCATAATCAATTCAAAGATTTTATCATAAAAACTTATTATAATTAATCTGAAGATCTCATTATAAAACTTATCATAAAACCATCACATTTCATAGAACTTTCATAAAAACTTATATGTTAATCAAACTAATGAACACATGGTCTTGACACCTCAGCCATGTGAGTCTTAATACTTGACCAACACTCTTTTTAACAAGTTTAGCCAACGGTCATGTCTTCTTTAATGGACGTTAATTTTCTTCTCTAATAGATATGCAAACTTATAGGTTCTCTTTTATATCCATCCTTAAAAAAAGTTCGAAACATTGATTTTTTCAATTTTTTATAAAATATGCATATTCGATTTAAAGATCCAAAAACTAGAGGAAATAATTTTTATATTTTCATTTAAAATAATTACTTTTGACATGTTATAAACACCTTAGTTTATACTCAATAAGGTCATCCCCAATGATGAAAAGTATAGGTGTTGGCTTAAAATTTTTGAGATGTCAAACTGAGGGTGAATGAGTAAAAACACTAAAACCGAAATAAAAAAAGTGATTATTGAAAAAAAAAAACATATGTTATAATTAATTATATTAAGAAAAGAAGGAAAAAAACCATGAAAACCTGACCCATAAATAAATCCAAACCCACCATTTAAACCCAAGCCCATGCAACCAGTCCAAATAAAGAAAGAGAAGAGGGGAGGAAGGAGGCCCAGCCGGCGGCCCAAGTGGCAGGCATCCTGCCCCGACTAGAGGAAGGCCCAAGGGTGGGCCTGTGGCGAGCTCATGGTCCACATGCGTGCTGAGTCGCCGCATGCCTGCTTCATTTTTCCTTCTGCACATGCGTTTCTCTCTCTCCTGCAGGCGGTGTCTTTTTTTTTTTTTTTTTTTTTTCTAATTAATTAAGGCTCCCTGTTTTTTTCTGTGCGCGTTCTTTTCCCTGGGCAGGCTGTTAGCCATTTTATCTTGCACGGATTCTTAAGCGGTTTTTTCCTCACGAAAAATTTTCTGGCACTTTCCCTTAACGTCTATGAAAGCATGCATTCATTTAGGAGGGGGCTCTTTTCCTGAGAAAACGACAGAAAAAGAATTTTTTTTTCGGAGAACTAACACATTTGGACCTGTCTGTTGTACTATCCTCAATCCAATAGTGATAAATCTCC
Organism: Anacardium occidentale; assembly: GCA_026122585.1. Classification (NCBI taxonomy): domain Eukaryota; kingdom Viridiplantae; phylum Streptophyta; class Magnoliopsida; order Sapindales; family Anacardiaceae; genus Anacardium; species Anacardium occidentale. The sequence continues at coordinate 4,815 of JAJEJH010002124.1, forward strand.
AATAATAATTTTCAGTTAAACTTTGGAGGAGAATTTATTTGTAAATAATATTTTTATATTATATTATACATATAAAAATTGTATTATATATATATATATATATATTGTTTGTGTGCTAAAATATTCTATCTTAATAATCTTAGCATTATATTTTTATTTATTCTATACATGAATATATCAATATTTTATAGTAATAATTTGTGTGCTATATTTTTATTTATTCTATATATATATGAATATATCATTATTTTGTGGTAATAATTTGTGTATTGTATTTTTGTTTATTTTATACATAAATATATCAATATTCAGTATTAATACTTTGTTTCTTACATTTTGTGTGTATATAGACATCTTAATATTCTTTATGTGTATTCCATGTTTTTCATCCGATATTTATATTTTATTTATTTTGTATATTATATTCTTATGTTTTATTTTTTTTATATATTCCGTATTTATATCTTATTTATTCTATGTATCTGTATTCTCATGTGCTACATTTTTTGTATAAATATTTTATCTATGTTGTATAATATATTTTTATTCTGTATTTTATTTACTCTGTATGTCTACATTTTTATGTGCTATATTGTCATATCATGTGTCACTGTTTTATTTATCCTGTATATTATATTTTTATATTCTATATTTTTTTTGTATATTATGTGTTCTGTATTTATAAATTCTGTCTATACGTGCATTATAATATACCATATATAATTATATGTGTGTATGTATATATATATATATATATATATTATTCTATATATATATATGTATAGTGAATATTTTTCATATACTCTGTGTATCCGTGCATATTATATATGATATTTTGCATGCGTGTTAAACTAAAGAGGCCGGCTGCCTGGGAGTTTTAAGGGACAAGCCATGTTTCCTTCGCGCCCAAAGTTGCGGCGTCTTTATTTTTTATTTTTTTAATTTTCTCTATCATAATTTTTTTATGCCTTTCCGCCTACGGCACATAAATGTATATATTATTATATTTGGTAGATATATATATATATATATATATATATATATATATATATTATGTTGAAATTTGTGCATATATTATATTAATTCACATGTATTTTATTATGTATAAGTTATATGTATTATATACTTATTAAATTGTGCATATTACAGATGTATTTTATTATATATATATGAATAGTATACAATGAGTGTTTTGTTTGCATATTTTGTGTCTATTATACGTTGATAAGTATATATATGTATGATTAACTTTCTGTATGCGGCTGTTTATCTCCTTGGGCTGGCTGGGCTGCATTCTGTTTATTTCCATGGGCGGATTGCTTTTACTTGGGCTAGAGTTGTAGTTATTGTTCTTATTTTTATTTTATAAGTATAATTTATCTTGACCAAATTTTGTTTGCACGAATTATTTATTTATTTATTTTATTAGATTAATTAACAAATTTATTTTATAGAATTTATTTATTTATTCCTTTTAGGTTTCTTTAAGATTAGAATAAATGTATAGATACACATGAAAAAAATGTGGTAATTTTTTTTTTATTTAATCTTTACACATTTTATTTTTTGTGGGTGGATGTAATTTATTATATATATATAATTAATAATAACATTGCATGGCGAAATAAAATGAAACTTAAGTAAATTTGATAAGATGCTATATGAACAAACCACAAAAGTGTAGGTCAGTCTTTAGACCGAGCAGTATGAGTGCATAAAACTCTTTCATCACTGAACTTGGCTCTCCGAACTAACCTATTGGGTAGGTGAAGAAGGTTAGGTCCTCTGGAAGAAATCCATAAATCGTTTGTCTTCACTAACATGTGTTTTCTCGAGGCGACCCTCGTATAGTAACTTCATAGACTTCGTAATGAGCCGTAAACCTATTATGTGTTCATTTTGATCACATTTAGGGTGGTCAAATAAGAGTGTCAAATCTGTTCTGGCTCGATATGACAATAACTGACATCATAAATGTCATATTATGAAAATACATGAAATTCATTAAATCTTATTATTTCTTAATTTTCATTAATTAAACCTTAGTTTCTTTAATTTTCTATTCTAAATGACACATATGATCATGCGCCATCAAGCTACAAATGACACATACGGTCATGCACCATCAAGCTGCACAATTGTGTCTCACCTAAATTCTAACTGACATGTAATTGACATAATCTCGGCCAAACAACCATCTATCACCACCAAATCAACACCAAAATGCCTTAAACATAGCATATCATCATCCAAAATCAATTATACATTAATTACAAAATTAAAACATACAAAATCATGCTTATATATTCATCATCAACATTAATCATCATTATTATTTCATTATCAACACCAAACATGCTTGTATTCTTATCATCCATATCATTTCCTCACAAATTCATTTCTAATTCAACTTTTATCATTGAAATTACTTGAAACAAAGAAAAGACACACCTTACGTTGTAGCTTTCAACAACAGAATTCGTCACTTATTATATAAATGCATTTCATGCTTTAACACTTATATCTAACTTCTTATGTGCTTGATTTTTGTTAATATTACTTCAGTACATGTGAATCAGCTTCAAACACTCTTGATTAGCATCAATTCATGCTTATAATCACAAATCTCAGCCAATTATGATCAATTCACAAAGATCAAACATCAATGTTCAAGAGGACACTTACTATAACTTATCAAGATGTTTTCTCTTTTTAGCTAGATCTCCAATGAAATCATGGCATTCAAAGCTCTTCAGGCAACATCTTCATCCTTGGTTCTCCCTCTCTAGAAATCTTAAAAGTTTAGCACTTAACATTGAATAAATTTCAAAATACGAAGCTTTTTATATAGATAACACACAAACTTGTCATTTACGGTCGTGCTCACATATGCACATAGTTATACATAATGAGATATTTTAAAAAAAATTACATGCCTTCCATGCTATACACAAAACAACTCCTCATGGTGACACGTGTATGACCCATAATGAAGCCTAAAAGACCATTTTACCCTAATATCAATTTAAATCATTTTAAAACATAAAAATACACAGTTTGCCCTAATTACCAATTTCAGAAAATTAAGCTCTTACATGTGTGAAATACTTTTGAATAAGATACAAAAAGTGTTAGAGCTAAAGGTAAAAGGATTAAGGCATCTGCGAAAGCCTTGAACAGGGATATTCAATGGGTTGAAGTTGGAGTTCGTGCTTCTATTATACCATTTAGGTATTTGTTTAATTAATTAATTAATTTAGTTTGTTTTGTTAATTAATTAACCCATTTGTTTTATAGTTTTTCTCCTTAGTTGATTAGTTTTATTTTATCCTATTGATTAATAACTTGTTTTATATGTTTTATTTTGTTAGGCTTATTTAGGATTAGACTTTGTAAGAAATGTATAGAAAAAAGTTATAATTTTAATTTATTATTTTGTCTGGATGTAATTTAATTATTTTAATTTGCTTCGGATAATTAGAATAGTTGCATTTTGTGTTTAAATAGGAATCTAATTAAACTTGGTAAATTTATTAAAATGAATCACATAATGGAGGCTAGCCCTTGGGCTAGATGACAGGGTGCCTAACACATTTCCACTGTCATACCTTACTTTTTGAATCATTTTATTAGATAGGTGAAGATGGTTGGGTCCTTTGCAAGGGATTTACAAATCATTCATCTTCATTGATGTTTCCTTTTTCTAAGTGAAACTTTATGTGATGACTCCATATTACACTTTATGATGGGCCAAAAACCTATGTATACCCCATCTCATTCATGATAAGATGATTAAACAAATGTGGTAAGTCACCTAAATGGGCTTAGCAAAAACTTGCCACTGCTCTAACGACTCCACTATTGAAAATGTAAAGAGTTGATTTTGTAGTGGTTCACTTAATGGTATTTCCTTGTTTAATTGAATTCCTTTGCATTGCATGACACATACACTAAGCACAATTTGTCTTTTGCAAATCTAATGGTAAGCTAGAAATTTATCAAAAGTCCACTTAGCCAAGGGTTTATCTGTTTTGTACATCAGCCATTGACACGTATCATTTGGGTTTAAAAAAAATATATGATACTTACCTTTAGTAGTCTATGGCTTTACTTGAGACAAGCCCATGTAGTAGCCTATATAAGTTAAACTCTTAAGACATTTTTATGTGTGATTGATTAAGTTAAATCCTTATGCATGAAGTTTTGGGTTTTGTATGCCCATTTTGAATTATGCTTTAACCTGTGATGTCAAGATTTTTCCGATTGTTTCTCTAAGTGGTCCTCACCAAGGGGAAACTTTCTAAAACATTATTTTTGTCAAAATTTTTGTAGCATGACTTGACATACTCCTAAATGGGAATATGACACCTAAGCCTCTGTACATAAGGGTTTCTTAGAGTCAAAGACATGATCCACTAGGCTCTTTGATGGCCTAGCTGGTACTAACCCCATCTAGAGTGAAATTGACTTTTCACTTATTGCTAACTGAAGTAATAAAGATGCGAAGCTTAACATGGCAAAGGCATTGGGCCCAATTTGTTGAAATATAAATAACAGTCTTTAAGGGCAATATGCAAAAATTTTTTTAAGTTGTCGAGAATATTAGACCTAATCTATGATGATGTATAATTAATAGTCTTAAAGGTCACTAGGCCCAAGTTTGTGTCATGGCTTTCCTGGGGGCTTTTGCTAAAAATTCTATCATGATCATTGTGTCAAGGGTTGTACACCTAAAGTTTTGTCATTATTGTGCAACTTTAAGGCGATTAAGCTCGAGTATTGTAAAAACTCCATCTAGGGATTATAAGGGCATCAAACCTAATCGTGTCATTGTTGTATTAAAACTGTAAGGGCAATAAGCCCATGTATTATTAGGTATAACTTAACATGATGTTGTTTGACCTAAAATTCTATTATAAGATTTTAAAGGCATTAGACCCATCATTTTGTCACTATCTTAAGGTTTAGAAGTGATAAGCCAATACCATAACACCATATTAAATCTATTTTGTGTTATTGTACTAAGATTTTAGGGGTACTAGGACCATACTCTTATCTTTATTTTAAGACTCTAGGGTTATTAGGCCTAAAATGTTGTCATTAGGATTTTATGTCAAAAGGACATTAGGCCTAACGTTCTCTCTTGTTTGTCAACATACTTGAGCATTAAGCTTACTCATTATCGTTATATTGTTAAGGCAAATAGATTGCTGTCTAAAACGAGTGTTTCAAACTAATCATTTTTACATACATAACATACATTTGCATAAGTACATATCATGCATCTATACACTAACACTTTGCTTTATAACCATCCAATAGAAGGAAAAGAGACATGGCTGAAGAACATATGATGAAGGAAATGTCAAGGAAGTTTAAGGACATGGTAGAGGAAAAATTTGCTAAGATGGACCTGATGTGGACTAAATGATGTCTAAAATGAAAAGGAAACTAGAAAAAGAAGAGACAAATAGGGCAAAGTGGCCTATCCCCAAGGAGTCAATTAACCTTACTGATAATGCTCTTTTTAAGGAAAGAATAAGTCATCCTAAAGAGATAATCAAAGTACCCATGCTTATTTCAAGAGATAGGGAGATAACCATGAAATTGGAGCAATTATAGAAGGTCACAAGGAAACAAGGAATTTCTTCCTCATTAGACCTGGACGACCTAGATATACCTAGGGAAATAAGATTTCCAACAAGGTTTAAAATGCCTAATCTTTTTAAATTTGATGGAATTATGGATCCAAGAGCTTATTTGAGACACTATGTCACTGTGATAAAGACAACAAAGTTCATTAAGGAATAAATTATAGAGTTGCTTTCCTTATCGTTAAAAGGTTACTAATACTTGGTATTATGGTCTCAATAAAATAGATTAGACTGATTCGCATAAACTGGTTAAGAAGTTTTTGTAGCATTATTCTTATAATATTATTTTTGATATGATAATCAAAGACCTAGAAACAATTAAGCAAAGGCACAGTGAGTTGTTTGCCAAGTTTTTAACCAGATTAAGAAAAAAGACCTTTAAGATGACAAATAGGCCTTTTAAAAAGGACCAAGTAAAGATAGTGATGAGAAACCTTCTCCTTATCTTTTATAAGATGATTTTTTACTTCCTGTTAAACATTTTCGAGTAGCTTTATAAGACTAGGGTACAAATCAAAGATGTCTTGGCTATACAAGGAGAGAAGACTATGTCTCTAAGAAAAGTGAAGTTAAGGGTGAAAATGATGAGACAACTAGAACGGTTAAGAATGTGAATATGGTGACATATAAGCCAAGACAGTTTTTGAACATCAATATGTTTAAGAGCATTTGATAAATTGATAAGAAAAGGGGATATTGTAGCTGATGATGCCTTGCTTACCATAAAACCTACGACCAGTAAACTATGACCCAAAGGCTTATTATTGTTTTCTCTGAGGCCAAGGCCATAATGTTACTTTATAGTTTTTTTTTTATAACTTTAGTTAACATAGTAGTATTACATATAAAACTAATCTTTCATACTTAATCATTTGCAATACGTATGCAAAAAACTTAAATTACATTCATTCATACTTATAATGCATAAATAATAAACTTAACCTAAAATATAGCATAAACTCATTTTAAAATAATATTTCTTTATTAAACTTTCATTAAAATGTGAAATATAAAATCATTTACAATGTAAACTATAAAAATTGTTTTGGAAACATTAAAACATAACGTCTCTTATTCATAGCCCTTAATAGCAGCCACTTGCGTAACTACTCACCATTCAAATT
>JAJEJH010002125.1:0-11578 GCA_026122585.1 Anacardium occidentale
CATGAATAAATTTTTGAACTCTGTCAGCCTCTGTACCCGCTAAACTCGGAGCAAATCTGGCCAAAGCATTAAACTGAGTCGCATACTCTCTGACTGAACTCGAGCCCTGCTGTAACTCAATGAACTCCTGAGCTCTAGCATACATAGTCCCTGGGCTCCTGAACTCACTCTCAAATATTACCCTGAACTCTTCCCAAGACAATGACTCCTCATCAACCGAAGTCCTCGCGAGATTCCACCACAATCTCGCATCACCTCTGAACATAAAAACTGTACATCTGACCTTCTCCCGATTAGACATAGTGAATAGACCGGTCACACTCTCAACCGCCTCTATCTACTCTTCGGTCGCTGCTGGATCTCTACTACCCATAAACTTGGAAGCCTGGTGAATGCCCGGTAAACTGTAGATCAGATGAACTCTCTCTAAACCACTGGTGCTCACTGTATCAGACCCAGAACTCTGTCTCTGATACTACTGACCCTGATACTGACCCATATCTGGCCACTGACCACTCATCTGCTCAGGATAATCCTGTCTCTGAAACTCAGACTGTCTTCTTCTTGGCCTCTGATAGGCATCCTCTCTGTCATACCCCTACTCATCGCCTCTGATCGGCTATTGAGGCCTTTCTCTCATCATTTCTCTGACGATCTACCTGACATCTTCTGCCCCAAGGGCACCACGGGCGGCCTGTGATCCCCTTCTACCATTCCCACTTCCACTAGACTGTCTAACTGAGGCACTATCCTCATCCTCAGAAGACCTAGGGGCACAGGCTCTCCTATCTCTCCTATCTGGCGAATCACGAAGCATTAGGGTCAACAAAACCAAAACAAATACTACTATACTTACACTGAGAGGAAGACGAGCTCTGGCTACTGGGATACGCTGAAATACACACATATACACGTTGAAAACAATGCAATTCACACACATACACAGTTTTCGCTCTGATATCAGCTCTGATACCAAAAATGTAAGACACCCCAGTTGGGTATTACTGTTCACTGCCTTATATAAACTAATAATAAATGAATAAGGAAAATATGGTCAATAATACACAACCAAAATGCTTAAGCTGATCTGAAAACACTGCAGTAGAAAAATCTGTGGTAAAATGTATACATACATATATACATGCCCAAATAAAAACTTTCATATATTAAAATATTCGCAGAACGTGTGTAATAAAAACATGTACAGTTACATGCAATTAAAACTAATCAAGCATGCAAACCGGAGCATGCAGAAAACATAAGTAAACTGGATCCAGACGACAACCAACTCCTCCTCCCAGCTCCCAACACTCACCTGCAAGAGAAAGGAAAGTAGGGAGTGAGTGATAAAATCACCCAGTAAGCACTTTATATCCTTAGACCCTAAACCAATCCTTCTCGAAAGATTGCCACCTCAACTCAGACAGAACAGGCTCAAACTGACATCATACTCTGACATTCACATCTTTTACTGATCAGATACTACCTCATACCGGATCATAAAATACGTATATGAGTATACGTAAACAACCTAGAGTGAAGAGTAATCCGAGGGGTCGAACTCGACTCACAAACTCTGACTAAAACATTACTTTACTGTTCTGTTACTGAAGTTCACGTGTCATTTCATGTTCTGATGTTCTACTGTTTGTGTCTTTTACACGTTGTTTCAAATTCTACTTATTTACAGTTCTTACTGTCTTATCATTGTCTGAATGATATGCTGATGTGTCATATAACAATGACATGATATGATAACATGCTGAAATCATAAACTAGGCCTGGGCCTGTATGTTGAAAATAGTTTTCTGAAAACTATTCATGAAAACTACTATTAGATCCTGGGATCCCATATCTGAAAATCATATAAAAACTTTATCTGAAAGTTGTGCTAAAAACTGTGTACCCTGGGGTACATGCTATGCTGAAAACTATACTGCACAGACTGATGAATACAGGGATTTGACACTCTGGCCAAGTGAGTTTCCTCTACAAACACGCTCCACAAACTGTATGGACCACGTGATACCATTAGGCCTGGGCCTGGAAACTGAACTGATCTGAACTGAGCACCTCGCGCTATACTGCATCTAATCCTGGGATCAGGAAACCTAAACTGCTAGCTGAGCAATCTGGCACATGCCAATACATAGGGCTAGTAATGAGCATATAGCTCCTGGTGTCACGGGTGTTGAAACTCACAAGTGCCCCCTCGTATTCACCCCTGGAATCTATGTTTTACATATGAAAATATGAATTCAGATCCTTGAATCCATTTTTGAAAACTCTGTATGGCATGTCATGCTATGCTGTATGTATGATGCATCATGTATACTTATTCAAGCTTATTTTACTGATATCTATCCATTGGATAGGGTTTACTGTGCACATTTCTCATTTTAAGCTTATTTTTCTCATTTTAAGCTTATTTTTCTCATTTCTGCCTGATGCACGGGCGTACGTGTCGTGTGCACGGGCGTGCATAAGCTTGCACGGGACCGTGACCCAATCGTGCATGTGGTCGTGCAAGGTTTTGGAATTTTCAAGCAATTTCTCATTTTCTTTTGGTGTACGGGCGTGCATGAACTATGCACGGTCGTGACCCCTTCAAATTAGGTCATGCACGGGTACGTAAATATGGCCGTGACCATGCAGATAAGGCAGAATGCACGGGCATGCACCTCGGGTGCACGGGCGTGCGTCCTACTCTACACCTCCATGACCGCCTGAAATCAGCTCGATTTCGGCCAAAATCGCATACCAAATGCAAATTAAACATATTCCACATGCAAAACACTTCTAATAAGCATAATAACACTTTCAGCAACTTCAAATCTCAAGCACATCATCCAATCCAATCTCAAAAGCATATATAAACATATATTCTCACACATCACATGCATATAAGCATCAATCATCATCATAATCATCTCAAATCATCATCAGCACACAAGGAGAACATCACAAACATGCTGGAAACAAATCTCATGCATAAAAACATGCATCACATACTGGAAACACAAGGGAAAGAGGAAGGAAACACCTACCTCTAGACATGCTTTCTCTCTCAAGAAGAACACAAGATCAAGCTGGATTGGAAGGTCCTAGAAGCTGCTCTTCCCTCTTAGGGTTGATCTCCTCTGAAATCACAAGGCAAACTTTGGGTGAAAATGAGTTTGAAAACGGATAAGATTAACTTAAACCCAAGACAGCTGAAAAAATATGCATGCATGGGCGTCTACCTCTCATGCGCGGTCGTGCATCCCAGGAAAATTACAAAAATGCCATTTTCCTACGCTCGCATGCAAATCCACCTAAACGGATCCATGCACAAGCCACCAAACTCAAGAAAAACTCTCCTTTCACCCCAAAACTTCCTAACAACCCTAGAATACTCAGAAATCTCAATCTAACCCCAAACCTGGGATGTTACAGTCATAGCCATTATAAATTAATATTTTTAACTCTAAAAATCATTAGATTTTGATATCTTAAAGTTGAACCTCTAATACTAATCGTAAAACACCCAAATGGTTGAAAAAATTTTAGAGGAGGGGTGAATAAGATTTTCTAAAACTTTATACACAATTTCGCAATATTGAATGCAATGAACAAAAAGGTTAATTTTTCATAAAAAATAAGCATAGTTAAATAAGAAAAAGGGATACAAATTTGCTCAACAATTTATTCTGGCTCGAAGCTTTCACCCAAGCCATCTATGTCCACTTCTTCAAACAACCAACTTAAAGTTCTACTATAGATCTAAGATTGCACCCAACTTACAATAGTTGTTTGAGATTTTATCCAATACAATAGTTATACCAATCTTACAAGGGATTGAAATAAGAACTTTACAATGTAAAATTTCTCTACAAAGGTTGATACACAAGTTAAGAATAAGTGATTTCTCTCAGAGATATGATTATAAGCTTTAGAAAGAGAAGTGAGAGCTTTTTGAGAATATAAGATGTAAAATTGTAAGATAACATAATCTCTAACTTATTCTCACTCAAACTAACTCCTTTATATATGTTTTTGATTGCTTGAAGTGAAAAAGAGTCATTAGGAGTTAATTGTATCCGTTGAGACCAACTGGAGTTGAGTTTTGCTTTAATTTAATTTAATTTGACACACGAGTATATGCCTTTGAGTACATTACCATAACCCTTTCATTTATAACCTCAAGCAACACTTCAATGGTCAAACTAATTATTAACGTCAACACAAACATGAGTGTTCATTATAAATGTGTAGTCATGTGCCTTTATACCTAAAGGTCAATTCAAAAGAATCAAGAGTTAACACAATTACTTACATGGTTGATAGCATGAGACGAAACATGCCTTAATTTTTGCTTATGCATAAGGCATATATGTTTAATACATCAGTATGCTTAAATCCTTGACTTTCTTTGGTTTCATTGAGCACAAGACACTTGTAAAAGACTTTCTGTCATATCCTTTTTTAAATCTTAATGCACAGTCATGCAAGTTGAAGTACACAAGTGTGTATGAAAAGTTGACCACAGTCTTCTTTGACTTTTACTTGACCACACATAAGTCTTTTAGCATGGGAGGCACTTATTTGTGACTGACTCAAAATTGCTTGCACATACGCATGTACCATAAGTACACAAATGTGCATGGCAATATCAAAAAATGGTCAAAGGGCAATCCTTACCACCATCAGACTACATAGAGCTACAACTTAGTGCATACTCCTACAAAATGAACTATGCATAGGACGATCATAGATCTAGGTAAAAATTGCAAATTTAAGGTTTGTCTAATTTTAGTCATGAACGAAGTCATGCTTTGGACAAGTTAATGTATTTTAACATATTTTTGTTATTATTAAAACACCAAGGGTCTAACACACTACAACTGAAGAGTCTAGTTCCAAGAGGAAAATGGTTGAAAAGACATCCACAACATATAGAAAGACTCTTACTTCCAACCCCCAACCATAACGAGAACGACAAACCAATTGTTAATGCACTAACCCTGCTAGCTTTTAGCTAGGACACAACCCTCTTCTACTAGGTCTTAGTGAATAGCATTCTAAAGCATCAAACACCTCTATCAAAAGGACATTCTAGGAAAATCCTTGAAATTCTTAAGGCTTTACAAACTTAGTAGTGCTTTGACCTCAACTAATGACAAGATAAGCAACGAAACCTATTAAACCCCAAGGCCACCAATATGCGACCACTCCAACCATGTCTCAATGCTCGTTTCTCCCCTGGTAATTATTCTTTTGTAAAGTTGATAGTGTATTATTTGCATATTTAGAGTTTAGAGAGATTTATTTTCTATTTAGAGTTGTACTTTAGAGAGATTTATTCTCTAAATGTCCTCTTTTTTTTTTGCAGTGCTCACTGATAAGCTGGATGCCTTCCATCTGCAAGGGAAAGATGAAGGCGAAGAGCTCTCTCAAAGAATGGCTACCACATTGTTTGAATTTGAAAGATGAGATTAGTAGAACCAATTGACTAGTTGTAAATTGTAATTGCTCGCTGCTACCAACATGTCTCATATTATTCTAAAATTGATAATTTGATAATACATCAATGACTTCCCAACCAGCGGATTTGGATTGCTAATAATTATTTCATTTTTCTCATCTGCAAAAGCTTATTGTTGTTGTGCCATGTCTTGTTGAATGTTTCAGGATGCTGAAAGTTCATGTCTACTGCTATAATTTAAGACCCAGCTACTGCTAGCTGATAGCCGGCTACTTCAAAGCCGGTTTGATCCGGATCGGGCTATGATCGGGTCAAGGCCCGGGTGTCAATGGCACAGTCGGTTCTTTGTTAACTAACATCCACTGATCTCCATTCCTAGGGCTTTTTTCTTTTCTTCTTTCTTACCCCATTGTAACTCCATGAAACATGCCAAGTCTTAACTTCATTTCTCTTCTTCTACTTCTCTTCATCACTTACCACACTCCCCTCGTCCTCTCCTGGAAAAAAGACGAGTTCCGCAACTGCAACCAGACCCCTTTCTGCAAACGCTCCAGATCCCACCAGCCCGGTTTCTCTTCCCTTGTCGCCGATCAAGTCACCATCTCTAACGGTGATTTGAATGCCAAGCTTCTCCCCAAGAATCAAACCGATGGCCAAATCAAGCCGTTGATTCTCTCTCTCTCTGTCTACCAAGACGGCGTCGCGCGTCTCAAGATCGACGAGGACCCTACTTTAAAACCGCCTAAAAAACGTTTCGAAGTCCCTGATGTCGTTCTCCCGGAGTTTGAGTCCAAGAAGCTCTATCTTCAGAGGCTCTCGACGGAGTCTACTGACGGTGAGGTGGGACCGTCATCGGTGGTGTACTTATCTGATGGCTATGAGGCGGTCGTTCGCCACGATCCTTTGGAGGTTTATGTGAGGCGGAAGGGAGATAATTCGCGTGTACTTTCGTTGAATTCTCATGGATTGTTTGATTTTGAGCAATTGAGAGTGAAAAACGAGGGTGAGGAATGGGAAGAGAGTTTTAGAGGACACACTGATACGAGGCCGTATGGTCCTCAATCTATTAGCTTCGATGTGTCTTTTTACGATTCTGATTTTGTTTATGGTATTCCTGAACACGCTACCAGCTTTGTTTTGAAACCAACTAGAGGGCCTAATGTGGAAGAATCTGAGCCTTATAGGTTGTTCAATTTGGATGTGTTTGAGTTCATTCATGATTCGCCGTTCGGGCTTTATGGGTCCATTCCATTTATGGTGTCGCATGGAAAATCCGGTCAAACGTCGGGTTTTTTTTGGTTGAATGCTGCCGAAATGCAGATTGATGTCTTGGGGGAGGGTTGGAATGCGGAGAGTGGCATTTTGTTGCCTTCGAAGCAAAAGAAAATTGATACATTTTGGATGAGTGAGGCTGGGATTGTAGACGCTTTCTTTTTTGTAGGTCCCGGTCCCAAAGATGTTGTGAGGCAATATGTAAGTGTAACGGGTAAGCCAGCAATGCCACAGTTGTTTGCCATTGCTTATCATCAATGTAGATGGAATTATAGGGATGAGGAGGATGTGGCACAAGTGGATTCAAAGTTTGATGAACATGATATTCCATATGATGTTTTGTGGCTTGATATTGAACACACAGATGGGAAAAGGTACTTTACCTGGGATAGGTTATTGTTTCCTAATCCAGAAGAGATGCAGAGGAAGTTGGCGGCCAAGGGTAGGCATATGGTAACAATTGTAGATCCACATATCAAGCGAGATGATTCATATTGGTTGCACAAGGAAGCAACCCAGAAAGGGTATTATGTTAAGGATGCAACAGAGAAGGATTATGATGGATGGTGCTGGCCTGGCTCGTCTTCGTATTTGGATATGCTGAATCCTGAGATTCGGAGGTGGTGGGGTGATAAATTCTCTTATGAGAATTATGTTGGTTCGACACCTTCACTGTACATTTGGAATGACATGAATGAGCCTTCTGTCTTTAATGGCCCTGAGGTAGCGCAGTTTGTTATTTCAGTAATTATTTTATTACCTTGCTTTTATCTTGAGTTCAACCATTGTAACATTATGAAAGGTTAATGTTGAATGAAGGGGTTAAGTAGGTGGATTTGTATAGCCATTTGCTGGATTATGGGGATAAGTTGCCACTTCAACCTTAGATCGAAATATCCTATTCATCTTCTTTAATTGTTTTATTACCCTAACAATGGATGAATGTGGGTTCTGCTTTTGCATTCTTGATTATGCAGGCTGAAATAGTCCTGTTATAAGTCGTCTTGATGAGGTGTTAGGTTATATTTCTATCAGATATTTGCAATTATGAAAATCAAACACAAATTTTTTTAATAGAATTATAATCTATATGAAGTGCAAAATAAAACATAAACCACTTAATTGGCTGGTTTCTGGTTTTTAATAAACTAAATTTGTCATGTCATTTGTGAAAGAGAGTATAGCATGTATTAGAAGTAATCAGCAATGTGCTGTATATCATTTTCTTATCAACAAGTTATCTTTTCTGAAAATGTTTACCAGGCGTGCTTCATGGAGGAACTTTGTCCTTAATTTTTTTTTTTTCAAATATAATAAATTTATTTTGTGTTTAACATGGGTAGTACCAAGTTGTTCATATAACTATATGCTGGTTTTAGATGTCAATAGTTATTGTTTTAAAAGTCTCCTTCTACATCTATTTTATTCTGTTAAAATTGCGTCCTTTATGAAAATTTCTTGTTTCAAAGTGGTGCATAGGTTAGGAATGTGAATGCTATGCCATGCTGATATGTTAATATCTAAAAGGTTTTTAAATATCTTAAAGGTATGAATTAACTAAGCCATTTTCCTATACTCAGGTAACAATGCCAAGAGATGCTTTACATTTGGGGAGTGTGGAACACCGAGAATTACATAATGCTTATGGGTATTACTTCCATATGGCTACTTCTGATGGTCTTGTCAAGCGTGAACATGGAAAGGACAGGCCTTTTGTTTTGTCAAGGGCAGTCTTTGCTGGAAGTCAAAGGTATGGAGCTGTTTGGACGGGAGATAACACAGCAAATTGGGATCAGCTCAGGGTTTCTGTTCCCATGATTTTAACTCTTGGTCTAACTGGAATGACATTCTCTGGTATGCCATACCTACTATAAGTTAATTATTTATACAACTCTTTTCTCTATATATGTGGTCATGATTCATGTGCTTCTATAGGTGCTGATGTCGGAGGGTTTTTTGGCAACCCTGATACTGAGTTATTAGTTCGCTGGTATCAACTTGGTGCTTACTACCCTTTCTTTAGGGGGCATGCCCATCATGATACCAAAAGACGCGAGCCCTGGCTGTTCGGGTAAGATATCAACTTGGTGTTTGATTTCTTATGTACTGATCTGTGAATTTTATATTTGTGCGTTTATGAGATTCAAACCTGACACCAAAAGTTCAAGAGTCTTGGTTAGTTAGTTGGCCAAAAAGTAATGGCATTAGTTTTTCTTTGAAGTTGAAGATATTTTCTTTTCAAACTTACATGTGTTATTTCTTAATTATATTACCTATCTGCTTTTCTGCTGTTATGTTGTGTCTTGCATGAATTATTAACTTAACTATGAGTTTCAAGCCTGACAAACCAAGCCACTTTTGTATCTTCGAGTTATAAAAATTTGCAGGCTATTTATATTCAGCATGTACTTTATATATTGTTTCTCTCATTTCATTCCTTACTTATTTTAAATAGGAATTTTTTTTCCCAATGGTGCTGCCTTTATTTTTAATGTATCATATAGTTTGCAGTTATTTCAATATGTTGTCTTAAATCAAAATTTTGGTAGCTCTGCCAAATTTATATTTTTAGACACAAATATTAGGGTATAATAGAAATGTAATGAGTTGCTAGGTCACCTTTGCTTGAGTTTTTGGTGAACGGTTTCATTTCATAGATAAGAATCCAACTTGTTTTTAACAGTCAGATGCATCATTTAAAGCTGAGACAGCTTCTTAATGAACTCCAGTGGTTTTTAAGACTTCATTGAGTTTTATGTGAACAGTTTCACTTTATACGTAAGGATCCAACTTGTTTTTAACAGCTTAGATGCATCATTTGAACCTGATGCAGCTTCTTAATGAACTTCAGTAGTGCTTAGGACTTCACTGAGTTTTTTGTGAACAGTTTCATTTCATAGATAAGAATCCAACTTGTTTTTAACAGCTCAGATGCATCATTTGAACCTGAGACAGCTTCTTGATTAACTCCAGTGGTGCTTAAGACTTCATTGTATTGCTTGAATCCACGTGAAATCTTCGCTATAGAAAGTCTATGTTTAGAATGCAAAGGCAAGCCAAATGCTTCACTTTTTTGTATCTAAATCCAATGACTTGCTTTGTTTTTGCTCAAGTTAAAGTTGTTAAATGTGAAAGCATACAGTTCATTTGGGTAAGGTTTTGGGATAATTTGCATAGATTAAAGTCAATTTTTGTTAGGTATTTTTTGGCCCTTAATAGGGATTTTATCTTTTTATTTCTTTTTTTGTTGATACTTGATAATGTTAATACATTAATCTTAGTTAATTAATGAAATAAAAAATTTAGAAAAGCACACAAGTTGTATCCCAACCAACACTATTGGATAAGAAGTGATGTCTATAGAATTCTATTATAAAATGTGGATTGAGATGAAATGATAGAAGCATTAATAAAGAGTTTGTTTCTGGCTTTGGTTGACAACCTTGCTTGCCTTATGTATTATTAGAATAGCAAGAAGTAATATAAAATAAATGAACTAAAAAAGTGTAAAGGTAGAATAAGAAGGCAAGAGCTAGTTTTGCTTTTCACTTAATTTCAAATTGGTACAGATGAATTTTAATGAAGGATGTTGGAGTTTATATACTGTTACATCTCCATCCTTGTTTAGTCATGGCTTGTAACATGTCTCACAAGGTGGCATCCTTAAGAAATGTGGCAAGGTGAGGTTTTATAGGATGTTACATCTCCACCTTCATCAAATAAAAGCTTAGCCACATTGGGTAGCTTTCTTAATAACGTGGGGGTATGGTGGAGATCCACCATTTCACATGACTTCCTTCTGATTATCCATCATTTACAGATAATTGTATTAACTTTAGTAAGGAAAAAACCAAGTGGGATAAAAATCTATGTAAAGAAACATAATTATTTCAAGCATTTGAAGAGTGGTTTATGATGTGTCCACATTGCCTCGTTAAAAACCGTTAAGAGAAAAAATGTTTAATGCAGATTTTGTCAAATATGCTTAACCTCTCCAGATGTATCCCCCACATGAATGCTTGCCCTTTTATGATAGAATGATTGAGATTAATATTGTTTTTTTGCTTAGTTGTCACATGTTGATACTATATACTCACTTTGCAAATGTTGATGTTGGTGAGGTCTTAGTAAATAAATCTACAAGATTATCGCTAGAGTGTATTTTTTTGACATTGATCTCTGAACTCTATTGGAATCAGTGAGTGTAAAAGAACTTTGGTAAAATATGTTTGGTTCTATTTCCTTATTTTCCCCTAATTTGAGTAATACAAGTTGTATGATCTTCATTCAAATATGGAATGCGTGTTTTTTTTAGAAGAAAATCTGCATGTATCCTGGATGTGTTGGATGATAGATTGTAATTGTATGCATTTTTGGTTGGATTCATGGAGTGCAAGAAATTTTGAATGATAAGATGTTTCAACCAAAGTTTGCTTTGTTGAGTAACATGATAATATTGTTTTGTTAAAAGACATAGCCAGTCTATGATTATGTTTTACAAGGGTTTTAAATATATCCAAAATCTGCATATTCAACTAAATAACATTCATGGTGAACTTATTTGTATAAAATAATCTTAAATCCTTAGTTCCACTGAAGTAATGAAATATATGCTTTATTCCATTCCAATGTTCTGTTGGTTCAGATTGGATCTTAGGATTACATTGATTGCAAATTTTATTCTGGTCTAGGACTATGTGTTAGGTATAAAAAAACATTAATTGCATTAAGATACAATACTTCAAAATGAAGTATCTTTTTACCATCATCTTAAGAGAAAAAATCATCTTTAGAACAATATAGTTCAATTCAATACAACCCAATATAGTTCTACGATTCAAT
>JAJEJH010002126.1:0-11565 GCA_026122585.1 Anacardium occidentale
AGTATATTTTAAAAGTATACGAGGGGGCACCTATGAGTTCGCACGCTCGCTCGAGAAAGAAACCATGGTCCACTAGAAAGGACATAGTCGTGCACGAGTAGTTTTCTTATAGGTTTGAGCTCATACGACCAATGTGCTGAATCCCTGTGTTCATCAGTCTAACCAGCATAGCAGAGATATTTTTCAAATATAGTACTTTTTGATACTGTTTTCAGTATACTATATGTCTATATATGAGGATCTTTGAATCAGAGCTTTTATCAGAAAGAGATTTCAGAAAAGAATGAGTTTTCAGAAAATTAGGCCCCAGTGGCAAAGCTTTATAACTAATGAAATTTACATGACATCAGAGCATGCATATCATGTCATGTACAGCATTCATGAGAAACATATGAGATGAAAGCAAAGCACAAAAAATAAAACATTATGAATAAAGAAAGTATGAGAAATAAGACAAAGAAAGACAAAGAACATTCTTGAAAACAGACGAGATAAGAATGTAATGAAGCAAGAGATAAGAACTAATGTAATAAGCTATTGTAAAGCAAGTATAACAAAAATGAATAAGAAAACAGTAAGCAGAGAACTCGAGGTCTGATCTAGGATCAACATTTACTCAATGACCTGTCTGTGTAAGAGATAGGAAATGCTTACTGAGTGATTTTGTCACTCACCCATTTCCCTTCCTTTCTCTTTTGCAGGTCAGTGAGTTGGGGACTGAGATGTGGCGATACAGTGTGAGGTTTTGGGGACATGGCTCGACTGCTAGTTTTGTGTTTGGGTTTGCATTCTTTAATAACTTTTTATCTCATGTATTTATGTGTGTGTATTATACTATAGTATGCACTGTATGGATAACATGATTTTATACATGAGTAGCCTGGGATTTTTAGAAAAGCTGTTATTTCATATTTTATTACAATATTAGTATTTTACGCTTCCGTATACAGAAGTATTTTGAGTAGCAGTAAGTTTTCTTTTTCCTTGTAGGGGTCTTCGTCACAGGCGCATTTTAGTATTATTATTATTATTATTATTATATTTCAAACAATTGTGTACAGTAGGCCTGGGGCGAGGGTCACTACAGCAGTGAGTTTTTCTTTTCTTGTAAGAATTTCGATCACAGACGCATTTTTAGTATAATATTATATATATTTCAAATAGTTATGCATAGTAAGCCTGTGACGGGAGTCACTACAGTTGCGATCTCACTGTAGGTCTAATTTTCATACTATAATGAATTCACTTTCTTAACAAGTAGTTAATAAAGATATAAGATAATTGATCTTACACATATAACAAATGACACACTCTTTATCTATAAGTTCTTTTATGCTAGGATAAATGTTCTTAAGATAATTGATCTAAGTCAAAGAATTGGATGTCCTAATTGTGGTCGCCTTATGTATTTATTAAGATAGCCATTCTAAAACTATTCATGAGCTTGACATTATCATGACTTAAGCTAATAATAATAGAGATAAGACTATTATAGTATTGAATGACTCCATCAAAAAGTGATGACAATTTACACGTGTTAGAGTTATTAATTATAGCTTGGTATAATATGTGGGTATATATTAATACTAGGCACGTTTACTAATATTACCTGTCAAAATGATTTCATATAAGTGGTTACCTTAGTGTTTATAAACATATCCTCTTTAGCATAAGAAGGTAATTATGATCCTTTAACTTGTGGATTACTAGACTATTATATGTAAAAAAAATGATATGGTTTGACTTCATCTAATGTACCATCATAGTAAGGGTGTCATAATAATAGTGATTGGTTATATCAAGATATATATGTGAGCTAAAGTGATTCAACATTAGATTCACCACTTCCAATAATAAAAGACCTTATCTCTAATAGACCTATACTGACACTTAATAACGACCTAAATCTATGATCATAATAAGATCAAATTATAGCTTGACCCATCTAGTCATTCAATTAATTGTCAATTGTATTTAATAATGAAGAGTAACTAAGGTAAACACTAGATCTATGTCTTAGCCTCGAAAGATAAAAGATAATGAAGGGATTTGTATTGTACAAGTAACTATATGCTAATAAGCTATGAATTAACATTGATAATTCATTAAACGAATGTTATGATGCATTGTTAGGCTCTTATAAACAATGTAGGGTAAGATCTCAAGCTAGACGATGATAATTCAACATGGGACCATACATTACCAGGTTACTTAAAAGCCTATAGGTCATACATATGTAAGGTCAAGTAATCCAAGAAGTAACTAGATATAAAATAAATTAGGTCCTTGATTAGATTCATAATTTGATGTCTCGAGTAGTTTTTGGATTTAATATATCATAGAAGAATGACATATGATCATGCATGTGTCATGTATGGTCATGCCTTAATTACTTATAAAAGAAATGAGAGCTCTTATTTCTTCATAAGTTTTCTTTTTTTTTTTTCCTTTGCTTCTAGCTTATTTTCTCTATAAAGAAAGAGTGCTATTTTCCATGGGATGTTTGCTTGGGATCTCTTATCTCTGCCCTGCCCAAGACTTTATACAACATAGCTATTAGGGTAAATGTCTTATGGCCACGTATTCGTTGTATATAAGTTGTATTATTTGTTTATTATTGTAATTTTTAATTATATTTTGATATTAATAATATGAGGTATTTAAATTATATTATTGTATAAACCAAAATAATGTACCTTTAATATGTCGTAAAACATAGATAATAAAATTAGATAAATGATCATACATTTTATATGCACTTATTGGTGGTTATACTAGAATTGTCTATAATCCTAACATTACTACAAACCTTGGGCATGAATGATAGTACATATATTATTATAGTGTGAGCAATCTCATTAAAAAGTGATGACAATTTGTATACATTGAGGTGTGTTACGTGCAACCTGATCTTATACATGACCTAGTGATTATGTTTACTAGATAAACCTAATAAAAAAAATCTCAGATAGATGGTGATACTGGTGTTTATGAATCAATTCTCATAACTTGATGGATATATGTGATGTTTAATTTGAGGTCTACCAAACCAAGAGTGATATTGTTTGATGTCATCAAATATGTAATAGCTCGATGTCAAAATTGTCTTTTAAATTAGAAACCGGAGTTAAAAGTGAGATTTTATAATAGAAAAATAAAATTAAGAGATTTTAGGGATAAAATAGTCTTTTAGAAGCTAGTTGTGGCATATACAAAAGTTTTCCTATGAGACTATGTCATGCAACGGGTAGGAAGAGGAAAAAGTGTGATTTTCCCTTGACACATGATTGTGTACCTCAGGCACACGACTGTGCGTCAAGTTAGAGATACCATAAATGTTAAGTTTCTTTTATTTCTTTTGCTTAACTTATTTTACCCAACTTTCTCCCTTTTTTTTCCAGTAGACCCTAGACCAAAGAACGTCTAACCAGTAGCCATAAACCAAATTAGGGAACCAGAAGTAACTACACGCCTATGTAAGCAAGACATAGAAGTGTCGTATGTACAACTACACGTATGTACAAGTGTAAGACACGACCTTGTACCTTGATGTATGCCTATGTGTCTTACATCATACACTCGTGTAACTAGTCAAAGTTTCATAATTTAATTCCAGAAACTAGCACGATCAACACATGGTCCCATGTACATTCCCACACGCTCGTGTGCTGAGAAACATACACTCTGCGTGCTATGAATAAAGCCCAGAATGAATTTACAAGCCTTCCTAAACAACTCTAAGCCACTTCTAAGCATACAAAACCCAATAATATCAAAATAAAATAGCATATCATGTCATATAAAACATCCTTTGAGAAACAAAATTATATAACGATAAGGTTACTATAGGAAATAAAAACATTATAAAGACAAAGAATAAAGAAAATACTAAGCAAAACATAATGTGACAAGTCACGAATGAAATAGAACTTGAAACCTTCTTGTGTTAGAGATAAGAAATGTTTGCTGAGTGATTTTATCACTCACCCCCTTTTTTTATTATCTCTTTTGTAGGTTAGTGATCTTAAGATTGGACAAGAGTGAGAAGACTGTCAGATTTTAGGGATATAGCTTAGCAGCAGATAGCATGTTTTATATAGCTTTTGAGTATGCATATGTGTGTATAACACTATTATCATATACTATATAGATAGTATGTTTTGTTATTGAAAAAGCCTAGGAGTTTTAGCAAAGAATATGCATTTCTTATTATTAAAAGATATATTTCTAAATTTTAGCTTTTACATTGAAAAGTTTAAATTCAACAACAAATTTAACTGTAAAGATTCCTACTACAGACACATTATTAGCATAATTAATATTATAATTAGTAGTATACAGTGACTTATGGTAGGGGTCACTACAAAATACACTATCATAAATAAAGTGTTATAAAGGTGGAGATTGGTTGTATCATGATCAGTATAAAGACTATAGTAGATCAACATAAGATTTGTCAATCTTAAGCATAAGAGTAGTGTCTCAGTTGAGTGTGTTCATAAATACTAAAACTATGATGATAGTTGGATTAATTGGTACCATATACAATCTTTAGTTTAAACATTTACGTATACAATGAGTTTTTGAGATAAACACGAATCTATATCTTAGCTTCGTGAGACATAATGACAAAGAAATTGTATTATACGTTAACTATTAAATTGATCAAGCTTAAAGTTGTTTGTTGTCACTTCGCTATGAAAGTAGTCATGATGATTTGCTAAAGGTTGCTTATGATCTATGTCTAGATTCAATTTGAATTTAGATCTTGTTAAATTAGTAAATAACTTGAGGGTCACATACTATAAGAGTTGATAAATTTAAAAGCATAGGATTATTGTCTCGATGATTGCGTGATTAGGTGTTATTGCATGGGTGTTTTCAAATCCTTTTGAATCAGATCAAAAAGTCAAAAAGGAAGATTTGCCTTAATGTAAAATCGTGTACCTATGAGGGTTACAACGGTGCATCTAGATAGTTAATAGAATTCTAAGTATTTGGACGGAATTAGATTTGATCGAGTCAAACTAATTCAAAATTCAAATAATTTATTGATGCACGAGCATGCATGTTTTGTACATAGATGTACATGTTGTTAGTTGATGGTTTATTGTATGATCAAACGTTAAGTAAATTTGCACAATATGCAAATGATCATATGTTATCCAAACACTAATGCACGACTAATAGTTGGAACTAGCACCTCGAACTTGTTCAGAACCTTATCATTTTGCTCCATGTTGATTGCACAAGTATCATCGGCCTACAAACATTAGAGAAGCAAAGTCTTTGCCATGAAAAGTTTAAGAATAAGCCTTCAAATGTAAGTATGGTTTCTATAAAAACCACCTGCGTTTTAGTTTTAATTTCCTATATTTTACAAAAATTGGGTATCTTAGGTGGGTTTTATCAAGGACTCTATATGAGTTTTCAATTTTCACTGCATGGCCACCCTTTTGGGGACCCTAACAAATCCAATAATAACTAGCAACTTTATGTGGTATCAGGTTGCTTTTCAATTGCAGTAGATACACCTCAAACCTTGTATGGTTTCATTTGTGTGTATGTGTATATATATATATATATATATATATATATATATATATATATATATGCACATATATGTACATTGTGTGTTTTGTATGTATATAGATTGAATGAATAGATGTGGTTGTGTGTTAGTGTGTCATATGGGCGTGAAAGAAATGTTTATTGTATATTCCACTGGACTTGTGCCTATATGATGCACTTTTGGATGGGTTCTCTTTTAGAGATACATTCTAAGTCGGTTCCAAGTGGCTTTGTGTCATTCGCATCCTTTCCTCTTCCCATCACACAATATTCATCCACAAACTAATGGTCAAACTAAAGTAACCAATTGTTCTTTGGGTATTTAATTCGTTGCACTTATAGATGGAAAAATGGGCAATGAGTATATATATATATATATATATATATATCAAACCAAATTTCCAAGGCACAATCTTGTCAATCTTGTCAAGTTTCCTTTGGGTGGAGGTACAAATGGTGCCACTTTTGCTTTAGTAAGAGTTATAAGGACATGTTCCAAGAAGTGCAACAAACTTTAGAAAAGAACAGTCTAACCTATAAAAGCTACAACTGATAAAGATAGATAGTGTCAAGTGTTGGAGATCAAGTGATGGTATGCTTATTGTGGCATCGGTTTTTGCTACGCCAAACGAGGACACTTGCCACCCTTGTTTAACCACCCTAAACGTGGTTAAGAGAAGCGCATAACGGGTTTGTGACCTGTTATGGAGTCTATGGAGTCACCACCCGAGGGTTATATCAGAAAAATCACATCGGTGAAGATGAGCGATTTATAGATCCCTTGTAAAGGACCTAACTATTCCTTATTTGCCTAATAGGTCGGGTTCGGAGAGTCAGGTATGGTGATGGGAAGGTGTTAGGCACCCATGCCGCCTGGCGTGAAAGCCGACCTACACTTTGTGGTTCGTTCGTTAAACGTAAGATTGGATTCGAATCGAATATATTTAGATTTGTTTTTAAGTTCAGTTCGAATGATATGAATTGGAGCCCTTAATCTCTCTTCAATGGTGAACAAATAGCATTCAAATGATGGTTCAAAAATCCAGCAATAAACAAGCTCCTGAACCATGCAATATCAAGCAAATTTCCCACCCAAGACTAACATTCATGCAACTCCAATCTATCATCACTTCAAGCAAACTTCAAGACCATCAAACATGAACTAAAATTAGCAAGAAAACAAACCTCAAGCATAAAGGAAATCTTCCACCAACTTGAGGGTGATCCAAGCATAAAGATTTCTTGCACACAAGCTTAAAGGAAGACTCCACCCACTTGATACAAGAATCACCAACTTGAATCTCCACCACCAACTTCCTTCTTGCAATGGAAATTGGATAAAGGATGCAACTTGGTTCCCAAAAACACTAAGTTCTAAGAACTCAAGAGAGAAAAGCACAAGCTTTTAAAGTTTCATTAATTAATCAAAACTCCTTTACAATAAGTTTGGATTGCCTTTTATAGGCATGATACAAACTATGGTTAAAGTCTAACTAACCCTAGTTAACTTAAACACCACTTAAATTAAATAAAGAAAACACAAAAGAGACAAATTACATAAGTTCCCTAAATCTAATTACATTTAAAACTAAAGAAAGAAATACATGTTTGATCATAAGCCCTTGGTTGGCTTGGCTTGACTTCTCCTTTTGTCTTTGAACTTGTTGTGTAGCCACTTTATGATTTTGGACTCCTTGGAGGGCCATGAATGAATGTTAGAATGCATAAGCTTCATAAAGTCACATTGCTTGAATTTGATCTCATTCATCTTGCCTTTATAATATGTGTGGAAATTACTCTTAGTAGGCTTACATGTGTGGCTGTTTTGGACCATGGAATTCTTTCTCTGAATTTCCTCTACTCTTGGATGTTTCCCATGATCATGAAGAAGTGTTGGTGGAGTGAAATTCATATCATCGAATGAGTCTGAAACGAACAGAACCAACACAAACACGAATTGCAATTTTAAAATTCAGCGAACACGAGTCCGAAACAAACTATGCGAACTGAACACGAACACAAACCCAAACTTAAAATAATAATTTTTTAACTAAATTTTATTAATTATTTGTATTAATTATAATTTTTAATAAATATAAAAACGAATTATACGAATTGAATACGAGTAGAATACGAACTCAGTTATACGAACCAAATACGAATACGAACTTTACTAAAAAATATTCGACGAACACGAATATGAACCCGAACCTGAACCCAAACAGTACGAAACGAGCCCAAACACGAACATGTTACTGTTTGCATTTGGTTCGGTTCGAATCTAGCCCTAGTTAAACGCGTTACCGAGTTTAATTAAATTTTATTTTATCACGCGATGCATTATTAATATTAATCATACATATACAATAAATTATATTTATCC
This sequence comes from Anacardium occidentale, assembly GCA_026122585.1. Taxonomy (NCBI): domain Eukaryota; kingdom Viridiplantae; phylum Streptophyta; class Magnoliopsida; order Sapindales; family Anacardiaceae; genus Anacardium; species Anacardium occidentale. Next base: position 7,955 of record JAJEJH010002126.1, read on the forward strand.
ACGAATATAATAAAATACGAAAAAAAAAATAAAAAAATATTAAAAAATACAACCAGTTTTCCATACACCCTTATACATTTCTTTTAATCCTAAGTAAGCCTAAAAAATAAATAAATAAATAATGAACAAATAAATAAATCCTAAAAAAACAAATTTGTTAGTTAATCCAATAAAATAAACAAATATGTTAAATAAATAAATTCTGTAAAATAAAATTTAATTAAAACAAATTATACTTATAGAATAAAAATGACACTTTAATTAATACTTTAGCCCAAGTAAAACCAGCCCATCTAAGGAATAAACAAAATGCAGCCCAACCAGGAAACCCAATAACATATATACACACATGCGCAGTGGGTAAAATAAAAAAATAAATTAATAAAATAAAAACAATACAGATTCCTTCCAGCGGTGATTCGAACCCGGGTGCCCAGGGAGATAAACCCTCCAACCTTTCGCCACCAAGGCAACCAGCCACTCTCGCTCAATCAGAATCCAAAATGTTATATATACAATTTACACTGACGCACACAAAATCCAACAAACTCATCTTCTGCGGTTTGAACCCAGATTGCCAGAGGTTAACAATGCATCTCATGACCACCAAGGCAATTAACTTTCCAGCTTATACGGATACAAATACACATAGGGCATGAGGTCTACTTCACAGATTGTTTGTTATGCATACATACAGTATATTACACTACATCCACACACATATATATATGTGTGTGTAAATATAGAAAAAAAAAGTACGATACAGAATGTATGTAAAAAAAATCAATATATACAACAAATTGAACATAAAATACGAACAAAAAGATATTTAAAATATGAAATACAAATACAATAAAATACAAAATATATAAAAAGTATCAATATGCAAAATAAATCAAATACAAAGTATAAACAAAATTACAGTACAAAAAAAAAAAGAATGTGTAAAATATATATAAAATATAAATAAAAAAATAAAATATACATACGAAATATTCACACACACATAAAAATACAATAAAGAAAAAGATTAATACAAAATATTATTACATTTATTTACAAAATAAAAATGCAATACACAAATTATTTATACAAAAGATGCAAATAACATTTACATATAATAGAGTTTTTTATATACATGACATAATAAATCATAAAAAAAATATATTATTTACAGAAAAATCTCCCTCAAAGGCGTACATAAAAATTATTAATTAGAATTTGATTGAATGTTAACCAAAATCACACAAACTGATTTTCAAAAGGTTTTAATCTTCTAAACTCTTTTTTTTTTATTTGCTTTTGGTTTTTTATTTTTTCTTTCCGAAAAATCCTGTTTGAAATTTTCTCCCTGAAATCTTCTTTTTTTTACTCTGAAAATCGCCCTTCTCTAAAATTTTTCTCTCTCCCCAGCACTCCCTGTTTTCCCACTGAATGCATGCTTTTACACCTTGGAAAAATGTAAAAAGACTGACAGCCCGCCCAAGGGGAGGCGTGCAAGAAAGCAAAAAGCAGGCCACTGTCAGCGTGCAGCGCGCTGGCCTGGACAGGAGAGAGAGCGGGAGAGCGCGCACGCTGAGCGCCCTCCCCTGCAGCTGCCCAGCTTAGCTAGCGCGTGGTCACACGGGCCCCTACAGGCCAAGTTCTGGGCCCCTTGTCAGGCTTCCTCCTTTCTTTTTTCTTTTTTTTATTTCTCCTTCTTTGACTTGGGCTGGCTGCATGGGCTTGAGTTATGTTTTTGGGGTTTTATGATTTTTTTTTTGTAATAAAAATTAAAATAAACACACGTTTTTTTTTTAAGTAACATAAAATAAATATTTTTTTTTAACTCATCTATTCTCAGCTCAATATCTTAAAAATTCTAAGTCAACATCCAGATTTTTCATCATCGAGAGTGACCCTGTTAGGTACAAAATTGAATGCCTACACTTATAAAAAGAGAAACTACCAGTTGGTGTTCATGGAAAATTGAAACAAAAGAAATGTATGCCCTTATAGGATATTGAAGAAGTTTAATGACAATGCTTGTGTGGTAGACCTACCCAACAATATGAACACATCCTAGACGTTCAAAGTGGCAGGCTTTTTCATCTTCTATTCTAAGGGTGATTTATATGAAGATATGACTAGAGGGCAAGTTTAATTTTAGAGAGGAAGAAAGATAGACTCAAGAGAGGTACTAAGGCAAAAAGTCTGTGGATAAGGAGAACTTCTAATATGGCCAGAACATTCTATGTCGCAACACAAAAAGAAAAAAGAACCATGTCGCAACATGCCTAGCAAAGTTTGTAGAGTTCATGGACATAAGACACCATGCCTCAACACAGAAAAATTCATATGGTGGCATGAAGACACTTGCAGAATTTTCAAGGGAAATTCAAACTTCGATGGAAGTCTCAGAAGTTTTAGCCCGTATGAGATCATTTTGTTTGTCAAATTTAGAACTGACTCTTGTTTTGAAAATTGTTTGTCTTAAGTCCAAATAAAATAATAAAATTAGTTTTCTTAAAATTAAAAGATCAACATCCTATCACCTAGTTAAACGAAATCACAGCCCCTTCATCGTTTGTTCTGCATCAACTACAGAATAACATGGCAGAATGAATTGTTAATAGGGTGTTCAATTAGCTTGACGAGACCAAGGAGCCGAATTAGTCATGTGGAGAAAGATGCCCTTTTTTGGTGTAATAATCTTAACTAAATTTTGAATACATAACGACGTGTGATGACCATCATACTTGCTAGCAACTAAAGTTTAAAAAATTCAGTTGGCAGCCCTATAGAAATTACATTGCCAAGCTGATAGAACCAATATGTGACATAAACTGGACAACCAAAATGAAAAACAAAAAACCAAAAGGACCATAAAATATATGCACAAATGTGGATCAATATCAGTTTCCAAGTACAGTCTCAGGTTTCGAAAGGAAGCACAGAGGTATTATCTAGGACCAGATAATTCATCTGGCTGCATGTGGGAAGTTGAATCAACAATCCAGTTAGTATTAGGGTGGTGAATGTGGTTAAACTCTAGGCGCATATCCTCTTTCTGCCATTGCTCCCATCTTTCAGCCAAACCATCGCCTTCCAGCATTCTCACCACTTCCAACATCTTCGGTCGCTCCAGCGGTGAGCTTTGTGTGCACAAAAGAGCCACCTGAATCAACTGCTCCACTTCTTCCGCAATGTAATTGCCCTGTAGATCGCTATCAACCAACTGTTCCAATCTCTTCTCTTTTAAAAGTCCTTTCACCTGAAATAACGGAGTTAATATCAGAGGAAAAAATAAAGTTGAAAGAAGACCCGTATATCTAATGATGATTTAAAGTGCACACTACTAGTTGCAAACTCCAAAGGACACTAATTACACTACTAATAAATTAAAACCTTCTGATTCACAAGAATTATCTAGCGGAGCCATTAGTCATAAATTTCATTTTGGAAACTACTCGAGGAAAAAGTCTCATCAGAATAAATAAAACTGATCTAAGGAGACAATCTTTGGGCAGTCAGAAGAACATGAAAGTTTTCCCACATCTAACAATATGCCAGATCATTCAACAATAAACAGGAAAGAGAATGTTCAATCATCCTAATATTCCCAAAATCAA
>JAJEJH010002127.1:0-11560 GCA_026122585.1 Anacardium occidentale
TTTAAGGTAGTAAGGGCTTGAGTCCCCTCTCATACTTTCCTTAGATGATAAACTCATATTTAGTAACAATTAAAACTCAAATAGAATATTTCTCATTTTTAATAAAATAATCAAAATACCCTTAATCAAAAAGTAAAAAATTATAATAAAAATATAAAATAATATTAACACGATAAAATAAATTTAAAAGATAAAATTTATAAAAAAGTACCGATAACAGTGATAAAAAAAAATTGAATCAAGTGGTCAAAAATAGTCTATTAATTCATAAACGACTAAGATAAAGGTGATTACACTTAATCGTTTTTGTCATATTTAATAGTCAAAATTGGTTAGTATGTACCATTTCGACCATCAAATACAATTGGGGCGACACTAGGTGATCATTTTTAGTTACTTGGTTTAACTTTTGATGGCATTACCATTGTTTTTATTTTTTGATAAATTTATTTTTATTATATAAAATATTTTGTATATTTTATAATTTTTAAAATTTTTTATTAAAAATATAAAAATATCATTTTGACTATTAATATTTAATAATTAATCGTTAAATCTAATCGTTGATTTTGATAAAGGATGGGTATTTAAATTTTTTAAAGTTGAGAGGCATGGATATGTCGCATAGAAAAACTAGGGGGGATCAATTAGGGGGACTTCCAAAAATTTACCTTTCCAGTACGCCCCTTAAATCTAAAATTTTTTTGGAAATTTTAGTCTATACCACCTCTTGATTAACCAGTTTTGTCTCTCCCCAAGCAAACAAATTTTCACACCCAAAATGCAACAAGTCCCTTAACCTACGCAAACCAAATTCGATGGACAAGGTGAAATTTCAATAAAAAAATTTCCAGGTTTTCAAATCACACTCAGCACTTCCTCACACCAATGTCACCACAAATCAACTACAATACAACTTCGAGCTCTTATACCAATTTGATGTGTTTTTAAAGCCCTAACTTCTTTAACAACATGCCACACAAGTTTTCCCAACTCCAAATGGCCAAGGAAGAAAGGTAGAAATATGGCACTTCCTCAAAATAAGCTTCCCAAACCAGCACAGATTTATTCAAATAAATTTCCACAATACAAATGAGGATACTTACTTGAACCAATACAAGGAAAATGAAGAACCAAGCCTAAAGGTTATCACCACCAACCAACCTTGCCTTGTTAAGGATTGGATAAAGGAAACAACTAGTTCTAGCTTACTAAAGGATCTACCACCAGCAAGAACTTCAACCCACCACCAAATCTCCCTACTAAGATACGGATTAAGGAATTGAGAGAGAACAATGGAAAAAAAAAAAAAAAAACTATTGCTAATTTAAGGTTATAATCTTTTTAATATTGACTACTTTTCAAAAAAGTACGAGACGCCTTTATATAGACATATACAAAATGAAGTTTAAAGACTAAAATGCCTTTAAATGGCTTACAAAAAAATATATCAAAAGCACAACAAAAAGGTTATTAAAGCTCATATGGAAATCCTTGAAGGTTTTTTTTTTTTTTTTAATAAGTATAATACCTCTAAATTGTTAAAAGAGACCAATTTTAGTAATAATTAACAAATGTTTCCTTCAATCCAATGTTATGAACATATACTTCTTTAAAGAAGAGATAGTAGACACATACAATAGTATACTTTGGTTGAAGATGTTATCACTTCAAAAAAAGATACTCCAAGCTCAATTTTGAAATTGGAAAACAATGAAAGTAATAATAATAATAATAAAAATAAGAAGACGAAGAAGACAAAGAATAGTTTCGCATGGGAACATTACCGTTTAAATGGTTAGTTCTCTAAATTGAATATAATCAAAACTAATATACTTAAGAGATCAACGCTTGTTTAAAGCTGATAAATTATGACTGTTATTAAATATATTGTGATCCAGGTAAAGACTCATAAGATTACTCAAGTGTGATAATCTTTCAAAAACCTACATAAAAAAAAAAAAAAAAATTAAATTTAGTAAATTAAAGTAAAATGTGCATTCTTTAAATTCAATTCATTTTAATGGTGGAAGGTAAAAGACCTTCATTCTCAACACAACCATCACTTAAATCCAGTGTTTTCAATTCTTGAAAGGGAAAAGACAAAAAAAACATTTAGATATCACTCTCCTAATTCCTGTTTGCTTGCATTGTCAAGTTCAAGACTTGTCATTCTGCCCTTTATATTACTGCATTAAACACTTGTCTATTGACAACAATTTGATGAATTCCTATTTTCTTCAACCAAATTTTGTAAATGATTAGGATCATTGAAGAAATGTTTAAGTTGCAAAAGAGCAGATCTCTCTTGCTCCAAACAACTATCAATTCTTCATTTTCCATATGAAATAAATATCAACATCAATCACACTCATATATTTTAACTCTATTTCTTAATAATAATATATTAATCTATTTACTTTTGTGATTGTCAAGAGATTTGTTTTGGGTATTTATACTATGGAGACATGCTGAATATCTCTTTCAATTGATTTTCTTTTTTTATTTCCTCTTTCATGGTTATTATATATATATTTTTTGTCTAGTCTTATTCACGAGACCAAGTAACAAGGTTTTAAACTTGACTTACAAGTATAAATTTTAGCATTATCTTCTTGGAAGTTCAAGTTGGTAAATTCATGTTTCACAAAATTGAATAACAATGTTGGAAACCAATGGTAATGAGTTATTAATATCATTTTAGTGATGAAGATAATGCTAAATTGGTTGGTACAATTGTAACCAATTTGTATCGATGAGAAGTACGCAAAATCAAAGCGTGATTATAGAATACAATGTTGACACATCATGAGAATTACAAAATATATATAATGGTAAGCCCCGCTCTTACCACTATATTTAAATAAAAATTTTTTTTACCCTATTTCAAGTTGTTCTACATTTAGGCCATGCATCTTACTGTTTGTTTAGCATAAATTTGATCAAAACAAAATTTGATCATACAACAACTATTCTTAATTTTTAAAGTGTGAATAAGATTTCAAAAACTTTTTATATTATTTTATACTCTTAGGTCTTGAAAATCTCGTGGTTGTTTCACCTCTTGGGGAAATACTTAACCTCACATCGTGGGAGGCTCTTATCTCATAGGAGATATCTCGTGAGACTGGAGAGCAATCCTTAAATTATGTCATATTGATACAAGACTTTTAATTCAGAAGAAGTAAAACTCATTCTCTTTTTTTCTTGCATTCTCATCTCTCTTAAACATTTAATTAAAACATAAAATACTTCTCATTAACAATTAACTTGGAACTCATGAAAACTAAGTATATAGATTATATAAAACATAAATCTCATCTATTTTTCAAAAGAATTTGGCTACTTTTATACTTAACATATTTGTAACAAGCATTACTTAGTTCTCATTTAATTCATATCAAATAACATTTGATATCATATACATAAAAAAAAAAAAAAAAAAAAAAACATTAAAATTATTGGTTGTTCTATTTACTCCACTTGATAAGTTGACCATTTGATTTTTCAATCTCAGGTAAACTAAACAAACAAAAATTGTTGGCCCATAAATTGATTAAGATTTGAAATTTATACATAGAACTTAATTTTTTTCCAATAAACTTACATAAAGGAGAAGGAAAGACCATAAGAGAGAGACTAGACATTAGACATAAGAGAAACACACAACGAATGAAACAATATAATACCTTGTATTAGTCTTGGACTACATTTAAAGTGACGAGAACACCAAAGATGTAAACATTTTAATCACCAAACCAAACCATGTAAAAAAAAAATTGAATATCGCTTTTTTCTTTTTTTTTTAATTTTATTTTAATTCATCTTCCTATATAGTGGATTTATTTAAATCTTCTCATATTTCAATAACTGTTATTGTAATCTGTCTTGTTGAAGACTTTTAAATTACTTATTTAATTGACAAGAAGAAATAACATGTCAAACATTCTTATTTTTAATTCTTTACATATCTTTGCCTCACTCAGTAACAATTAATGCTCAAATTTATATATATATTTTAAATTTTTTTTCAGTTGTTTATGTTTTACTACTTTTGTTCATCCAGGTAGTTGATCGTTAATTAGTTTTGTATTTTCTTTATTAATATTTTCAATAACCATTGTGGCCAAGCACATTGTTGACAATTAATTACAAAAAATAATAATAATAATAATCATGCTCAAACTCTATACACAGACAAGAAAACTTAAACAAATGAATTAGAGAAAGTTAAAAAAAATCCTGAAAATTAAAATTATTGTCCTTTCTCAATGCGCAAGGCAAGCTATAAAAAACTCTTTTTAAAAATTTAATTAATAGCTGGCTGAGACAAGTGAGCCAGTTGAGAGTGGATTAAATATCAACTTCATGAAACTTTTTTCTGCTCTGAAGGTTTTTTAAACAACAAATTTTTATTCAAAAACTTAAAATAAATTAAATACCTATTCATTAATCAAAGTTAATTATTAAATTTAACGATCAATAATTAAATTTAATTGATTAAATAGATATTTTTGTATTTTTAAATAAAAATTAAAAACTAATAAAATTAAATTTATAAAAATAATTATAATATAAAATAATATTAAAATTTTAAAAAATCAATAAAAAACTAAAAAATCAATAAAATTATTTAATTTCGATAGTAGAGGCCAAACCATCGAGAATAGCCAAAAATGACAAATTTCAAACTTACTGATTGTTTCTAACCATTTTTTATAATAAAAACAATTAAATTTGATATTCAATTGAATTAAGTGGTCGTTTCTGATCACTTAATTAGGTTAACGACAACTACCATTGTTAACGTCATTGTTAAAGTTGGTGGGTGTTTTTTTAATTTTAATTTTTATAATTTATTATTATATTAATATTATTTTATATCAAAATTTATATTAATATTAATTATCTTTTATAAAAAAATATTCTAATTGTTTTATTAAAAATATTAATAAAATTAATTATTAGATAAATATTTATCTTTTAACAAATTTTTGGACGTGAATTCGTCATTTACAAAACGTTACGTGAATATAAGTCGTTTGACCAATAGAAAAAATACACTCATTTAGTAGTAAAAACACACATTCATTTGGTAGTCGTCATAATTTATGTTTTCTATTAGACCACAACCTGACAAAATGTTTCCTTCAGCCAATTGAAGAAATCAAACCTAGAAATTACAATAAACAAAGAAACGAAGAAAATTCCTTACCATTAGCAAGATCAAGCGGAAAATCAGCCGGGTTCAGGAAATTGAAGCTAGGCGCGTAACCTGTGGAACCAAAATACTCCATGACTTGACCTGTTATAAATCAGAGCAATCCTCAGATAAAACTACCATTGTCACTCACACACCAGATTTACTAGAACCTAGAAACACAATTCACAGCTCACTGAACCGACGATGGGATCTTGGAAGCAAAGATGAAGAGCACGGCATGACAACATCAAGCAAAAGCATCAGAAAAGATAAGAGAAAATTTTGGGTTCTGGAAAATTCTTCACCCTTTCTTTTTTTTTTTTTTTTTTTTTCTCTCCACTCCTCGTTTTTCATTTTTCTCCTTTCTAACTCTATTATATATCTTTCTTTTTCTTTTTTGTTTTTTATCAGTAAAATTACAAAACTACCCTTACACCTAATTGCCATCTTGCCCTCAGAATATCAAACGATAGCAATAACCAATATACTTAATTAGTAAATTACATAACACCGTAATCAATTTATTGACATTTTTCCATATAACAGCTATGTTTTGGTAAAATTTCATATTCTATTATAAGTTTTCTATCATATTTCAAAATGATCTTGTTTTTTCTATTAATATCAATCTCATCCCTTCATCAAAGATTTGGGATGTTATATAGGATCACTGAACAAATGTTTAAGTTGCATATTTCTCTTGCTCCAAACAATTCTCAATTTTTCATTTTCCAAATGAAATAAACATCAACATCAACTATACTCTTGCACATTTTAACTTCATCTCTAGATAATAATACACTAATCTCTTAACTTTTATGATTGTTAAGAGATTCGCTCTGAGTATTTATAATATAGAAACATGTTGAATGTTTTTTTTAACTCATTTTCTTTTTTTTATTTTCTCTTTTAGGGTCATTATATCTTTTCTTTGCTTAATCTTATTCATGAGACCAATTAACAAGGCTTTAAACTTGACTTATAAGCATAAATTTTATGCTTATATCATTTGATATAAGTCAAGTTTAAAACCTTGTTAATTGGTTTCATGAATAATATTAAACAAAGAAAAGATATAATGACCATGAAAGAGAAAATAAAAAAAAAATGAGTTAAAAAAGACATTCAACATATCTCTGTATTATAAATACCCAAAGTGAATCTCTTAACAGTCACAAAAGTAAAGAGATTAGTGTATTATTATTGAGAGATAAAATTAAAATATGCGAGAGTGTGGTTGATATAGATGTTTATTTTATTTGGAAAATGGAGGATTGAGAGTTTTTTGGAGCAACTGAGATTTGAAACTTAAACATTTTGTCAATGATTCTATATAATATCCCAAATCTTTGATGAAGGGATGAGATTGATATTAATAGAAAAAACAAGATTTTTTTGAAATACCATAGAAAACTTATAGGGTAACGAAAGAGTTTTGCCAATATATGAAGTTGTTATATGTAAAAAATGTTACCAAATTGACTAAGGTGTTCATGTAATTTGGTAATTGGGTCTATTGGTTCTTGTAATTGTTAGATATTTTGAGGGTAAGATGGTAATTGAGTGTAAGGCTAGTTTTGTAATTTTGTTGATAAAAAACAGAAAAGAAAAAGGAATATCAAAAATAGAATTAGAAAGGAGAAAAATGAAAAAAGAGTGGAGAGAAAAAGAGAAAAGGGGGCAGAATTTTCCAGAACCCAAAATTACCTACTATCTTTTCTGATGCTTTTGCTTGATGTTGTCATGTCGTGCCCTTCGTCTATGCTTTCAAATAATAAAAAAATAAATTTATAATTAATTATTGATAATATTTTTGGTGATTTTAATTGAGAATCATACCAATTTAATGTGATTTAATTCTAATAAAAAATAATAATATAATTATAAATTTTTAATTTATAAAATAATTATATTTATTATATCACGTAACTTGTTACTTTTAAGGTGTCGATTCTGTGAGTAACCAATTTGAGTTTTTTGTCCGTCCACTAAAATTTTAAAAAAGTTTTGTTAATCTTTTATAAAATTGTTGAAAAGACAATATAACCCCTTAAACTAAATAACATTTTACTCCCAAAATTTTATTATGTTTTTTACCAATAATTTATGTTAAATTCAATTAAAATCATTAAAAAAATAAATTTCTAATTAATTATTATCGACAATATTTGTGGTCCGTGCCTGTGATTCTAATTAATAATCATGCCAATTTAGTGTGATTCAACTCATTTTTTTTTTCTTCTTTCGTAATCATTATATATATTTCATTAAATTTTTTATTAATAAAAAATAGACATGTTAATTAGATATTTAGTATTAATCATTCGAAAAACCTTACGATAAGTTTGAATAGTTCTGTTTAAATTTATAAATATTTTTACATATCAAATATTATGTTTAAGATTATGCTTAACACTCTGTTATCCGTATTGAGATTAATTAAACCCAAATAGGCGAAGAAGCCTCATAAAAATTAGAGTAGAAGAGCTTCATCAAGCAGAACCCCACACCAACAACATCAAGTTTCGAATTGGGTATTCAATTTAAATAAGAATATCCCTCATTTTATTTTATTACACTTTGTTCTTGTATTTTATTCTATATTTTAATCATTTAGCGTATGTAGTTTGATAAATGGTATAATTAAGTGGGATGCATTTTTCCTCCACCTTGAAGAGGAAATTGTGATAATATAAGCGAGGAGAACAAAACTAAAGCCAAATAAGCTTTCGGTTTGTGCAGAAAGTAGGACTGTGACTTGGAAATTCGCAGCCCTTTCTCTGGGCACATCAAGAAAAGGGAATCTGCAGAAAGTTGATTTGGCAGTGCAGAGTTCTGATTTGAGGAGCTGAACTGAAAACCCAAATCATGGACATTGGGACCCTTTTAACCCTTTTTTTTTTTTTCCATGAAGGGCAATCATATGATCCTTGATATCAATGGATCAAATTAATCAAATAAGATAGATTTAAAACCTTATAATTATTTAAATCAAACTCTAGCCAACATGCAACCCACTACTTTTGTTATGGTCCTCTATAAGTTCCTTAAACAAATTTGTCAAAGAATTAACTTTTAAATTTTTATGAAATTTAGTAGAAACTTTCTTTATAAAGGGGATTTTACTCCCATTTTTATAATATTAGATTCTCCATACCAATCTTTAATTGGTTACACTCAAATTCTGTATAATTAATTCACCATCACATGCCTTCAAACAAGATGTGGGACAACCAATTTTCTATTTCTGACTCATTTGGATAAAAAATAAAAAATTAAAAAATATTCCCTCTTTGCTAAAAAAATACAAGCATGGGACAAAAGTATCCAGGACTCAATGATTCTTCAAAGATGAAAGCCATGATAACCTCATCCCATAAAGTAACAATTTTTGAGGAATATTTATAACTTGTATATTTTGTTTATATAATATTATGTATATATATTTTTTACTAACATTTTGGTCCCCATCATTAACAATCTTTAGGTCACTGAGATTCTCAGTCTGAGAAGGACCAAAATGTTATAAAAAACTTTTACAAAATTAAAGAGGAGTACAACTAAGCCTTAGAAATGAAATTTTTATTATCCCACCTGGAACCAGAATTCATTTTGCACCATTCAGCGTCTAAATTCTTTAGTAGTAAACTAAGAGCTCTTTTCTTCCTCTCTCATTCATTATCCATTGATGGCTTCTTTTGGAGCTGAAGCTTCAGCCTTCGGCAAGGCCCCAGAGCAGTGGCTACTCAAAGCGGCAACCATTGTTGTTTGTGGGTTCTTGAGCTACCTGGTTTACGATGCGATAATAGCCACGGCGTCTGAGCTTTTACAAAGATTGCTTGTGATTTCTCCTTTGCTTTTGATCATTGCAGTTCACTGGCTCTCCTCCGGCTCCCACCTCAGCCTTCCGATTCCGGGGTCTGAGCCAGGCGCTATTCACAGAGCCGGTGGCTCTCCCTGGGGCGTTGCCTTTGTTCTGCTTCTGCTTTTTTTTCTCATCTCTTACCAGCCTTGTTTGCATGGCCTCATCTTTTAGTTTCTGTGCATGTACGTGTAAGTTTCATGATTTTGTGTCGATGAATTAATCTCTAAGATTAATGTAGTAAATACTGCGTACTTTATGCTCTTTACTTGATAATTCTGCAAGTTAATGGCCTCTTCTTCCAGTTGATTATGAAAGAATCTGTTTTACTTGATAATTCTCTAAGACAATGGCCGCCACTTCTTCTAGTTTTTGCAGGCATCTCTTTTTCCTATTGGTTCAGAAATTTCCCAATTTATCTTGGAAGTTTGAGTTCGAAACTAGATTCTTGCAAATATCTTCACAGTATTATACTATTCTACCATAATTATCTTCTTTACATTATGGTTTGTGTTGCAATTTTCCTTTTTTTCAGTAATACCATTAAAGTAACATAGTATTATATTATATTATTTTATTTTTAATTTAAAATCACTTAATTATATCTTAATACATTTAAATCACTATGAATTTGAATAAACTTTTGGCCCACTAGAATAAAAAAGGGGGATTAAAGTATGTTTAATTTCTAATTTTACAGTTGATTTTATAGGTTCAAGTTTTTCATTTTATGATTTGAATGGACCAAAAACCTATGTATTAGGGACCTAAAGGTAAACACCAATATTATACATTATGAAAAATAAATAAATGTTGTGCAATTGTATGGAGTTACAAATTTCTACCTAAGTTTGAGGTGTAGCAATTCTTTAGTTCTCAGAGCTAAACACCAATGTTATACATTACCAATGACACCTTTTTATGTGGACTATTTGATGTCTACAATGTACATATTTCTTTGCAATTTTAATGTTCAAAACTTCATATCAAATTGTGATGTGGAAAATTTTGCCTTATGGTTGGTCCATATTTGAAAAAATTTTCTTCTTGGGATAAAATCCAACTTCATAGGTACCTAAGTAGCTAGACAAGCAAATCTAGAGACATTTCAGAAAATCTATCAGGCTGATAAAAAATTCCAAATAAATTTTAACTTATTCAATGCGACACTTTTTTTTATTCCGAGGGATGGTATATTTTTATATAATTTTTTGAGTGGTGGAAATTAATTTTAATAATTACATGGCTAGGTGTGGACAAACTGAGACTGCATATGGGAACAAGACCACTCTCACGATTTGATTATTAGCTGACCTTGATACTTTTTGACTTTAATTTATTTTCATGACTCAAGCCAAGCCAAGACTATGGCTGGTATTTCATAATATTGTCCTTGTAATAATATTTATTTTTAAATTTTATAAATATTTGTTCATTTACATAATTCATACAAAATTTTACGTCAATTTATTCGATTGTCCTTCGTGGATTACGTTGAAAATAGAATCCAACCCCCCTTCCATGTTTAGATTTAATGAGTCCATAACTTTCGATTTGATTTAAATAAAATATCAATAACCTTCTAAACCTTCAGCTTACATTGCTCAATGATTTTTCTTCTGGCTTCAGGTCGATTGCATGAACCAGAGCAAATGAATGCTTTCGGTTTGATTTCGGAATGAAAAGATAAGTAAATTAACTAATTATGATTTGATTACATTCCAAAATGTTCTCCGAATGTGTCTTAATAGGACACCTTAGGTCAATTTAATTACAAAAAGCGCAGCCCCCGGTTCAACCTAGAAATACATACAATAATTCTACAAATAGGTTTCGTGACTGATGGATTATAATATAAATACTGCACTTACAGTCATGGATCCTTGTTCCGGGAAGAGCGATCCTTCCGTTGGCCTCCGAGAATACGAGAAATCTGCAGACCTCTGCTGAACGCTTGGTTAAAGAGCATACGGGTCTGAAATTCTGAGACAAAAGGAAACCATGCCAGGAATGCGACTGGAGTGAAGAGAAGTAAACCCATAACAATTTCATAGCCACGAGCAAGCGTCCGAACTGATCCCCAAAATCCAGCTCGCTGAACTAGAGGCTTCAATGCTTGTGCAATCTGGTAAGAGAAGGAAAAAAAAAGGTATCGAGGATCGGCATCATGAATATGAATCTTAATCATTTAAGAAAAAATGTCCACAGGATAGCTTTGGATTACAAAATTAGTGTTAATACAAGTTTATACATATGACATTTAGCGATTGCTTACCAGCAACATTCCCCAACCAGTGGGCGTGAAAGCAAGAATACACACAATGATGTCTTGCACTGTCATATGTGGAAGAGCAATCAAAATGGCCAGAACGGAGACAAAAGTCAAAAATATCAATCCCTTGATAAGTCGGAAGACGAGCTGAAAACTTGCACTGAATTTTTGCCTTCCAACAGATACAGTCTGGGGAAAGAAAAAGAAAGTTTTGTGAGATATT
>JAJEJH010002128.1:0-11559 GCA_026122585.1 Anacardium occidentale
TTTCAATGCATGTTTTTAATGAAGGTCAAAGTTTAATTAGACCATATTTACTTTGTGGATCAATTATAATCAATAAAAAATACATATGAAGTTTCATATTCAATCTATAGCTTATAAGTCATGGAAAATAGTTGAATAAGGTGATTCAGTGCATACAGACCCTAGGACTAATGCATTTAAAGATGAAAATGATTTCAATGAAAATGGTGGGTCTAAATCCTAGAGTTATGAATTTATTGTTTTGTGTAATAGATTCAATTGAATTTAACCGTGTTTGGCTTGTGAAATAATAAAAGAAGTTTAGACTATCCTTTAAACCAGAGGAGGGAATAAGCTAAGTAAAAGACTCCAAAGTTAAGCATCTCTTTCAGGATTATGAATTGTTCGAAATGAAGACCAAAGAGAACACAACTAATTTTTATAAACAGTTTTCAAACATTGTAAATAAGTTAACAGATTAGGTAAGAAGTTTGAAACCACTAAATTGATCAAAAAGATTTTGAGTCATTGTCGAAATTTTAGATAATGAAAGTCACAATAATTAAGGAATTTAAAGATTTAACCAAGATGGGCATGAATGAATTAATAGGAATCTCTTGACTCATGAAATGAAGAAGAAGCCTAAAGAAAAGGAAAAAGTTAAGGCAAATAAGAATATTCCCTTAAATATTGAGAGAAGTTCATATGAAGATGATGAGCCTTCAATGGATGAGGAAGACATGAGCATTCTAACTAAAAGATTTAGTAAGTTTCTATTCAAGTCTAAAGAAAAAAGGAGAAGAAGGGCAAAGAAATTATATGCTATGAGTATGGTGAGTTAGGACATACTATCCAAGATTACCCCCTTCTAAAGAAAAAGAGAAAGGAAAAGAATTTCAAAAAGAAAATTCTCACCACCACTTGGAGTGAAAGCAAAAATTCAAGTAGTGAAAATGAATCAAGAGAAGAAAAAGCAAATTTATACTTTATGGCTATGAGTGATTCGAAGGATGAGATAAATAATTTCAACTCTATCTCATACAATGAATTACAAAATACCTTTGATAATGTATTGGTTGAGTTTAAAGACATTAGCCTTAGATATAAATCATTAAAGACTATTATAGCATGCACAAAATTAGAACTTGAAATATTTACTAATAAGCATGCTAGAATTCAAAATGAATTAAAAATAGCTTTTAATAATAAAATTTTATTTACTTAAGGGCTAGGTTGTTTACTTAAATATTAAAGTAAACAGCTTAAGTAATATTCTTGAGAAGTTCAAAATTGGCACTAAAAGATTAGATGAAATGTTTACTTCTCTAAGAAATGCTTTAAATAAAGAAAGCCTAGGATACAATGCATGTAATCCATTTACAAATAATTATAGGCTAGTAAAGAACTGAAATGCATTACATTTAAAATGTAAGCATTATGCATTTATTGGGCATATTATTAGGAAATGTCTAATTAAGAATGGCAAACTTTTTCAAGACTACCCAATCTAACCAAATTGGACCGAAAACAAATTGAGCACCAAAAAAGGGTTAAGTTCTCTTTGTAAGATAGCCTTGAATTCAAAAAAGATGAAAAAAAAATAAAGAAATTAGTTTTGCAAGGCATTAAAAGAGCTTATCAATCCAAGTATTTAAATGCTTAATAATTTTGACATTTGGATGATGATAAGTATAATGATTGTCGTGATTGCTTGAATAAGCTATATTACTTGTTTAAGTAGATTGCCATGTCTAATGCATATTGAATATTACCATGTTTGTTATACTTTGTAATTTTTTTTGAATTTATGTCAAATCGATATGAATTTGTATTCATTATCGATCGACATTTGAACTCATATAGCAAAATTGTCAAATGATTAAGATATCCAAAGTTCATACCTTGTGGTGTTTTATACTTATTTTTAGACTAATTGAAAACTGCTTCATAATGGCTTTGTTATTTGTTTTATGGTCACACATAACCATGTATGTGTCATGCACAATCGTGCTTCACTTTTCAATTAACTAAACTCAAAGAGTCACAAGCATTGCATGACATCTTACATAAATCCACATGATTATGCAATTTAAATATTTAAAAAATTGTGTGAACACACAATCATGTAGCTTTCACGGACATGACCATGCAGAATTAGGGATTTTTTAAAAAAATACAGTGATCACATGACATTATTGTTGCAAAACACGACCTTACACCCATAAGTATATAAGAAAACCAGTTTTCTCTTTCATTTTCACATAATTTCAAAACCTTAGCCGCGATGTTTTCGATTTCTCTCTCAATATTTCTCAACCAAATCACTTTTATCACACTCTAAACATATTTTAATCATCTATAAACACTTTTTCACTCATTTTGGCAACAATTTCGACTCCATCTTGCATTAAATAAATTTTTCCCATTTACTTCTCAAGTTCTTCACAAAGATACTTCCAAAGATGAAAATGCCCACTAACACTAGACTTGTTGTGGTGTAAGTACCAGACATCAAGAAAATCCATTTGGAATTGTTTGTAGCTCTTGCTCTCAAAATGTGTTGCTTGTAAATTAATTAAGCATAGTATTTATATAGGAAAGTGTTTGGATGAACTAATTTTTATAAATGTTAGCTTGTAGGATGAAGTTAATAAGCTTGTAAATTCAGTGAAGTTAGGGAGCTATTTTTTTTTATAAAGTATGATGTATATGAAAATTTGGTATATGAGTTATATAGCTTGTTATTGCTTCAAACAAATGCTAGAAGGATTATATTTAACAATATTATGAAATTTCAATTGGAAAATTCAAATTGGACAGTCATACCTAAACAATTAGTTAAATGGTTAAAATGTGATCGCATTAAGATCATTGATAACCAAGGAAATCAAAGTTCTCAAATGTCTTGGAATTTATTAAGTGGAACAGGATATTATAAAGTATAAAAGGCTAAGGCTTCGACAATGGTGAATCTAACTATATAAATCTTTCATAGGATAGTTATTTATACTTTAAATGTCTGAACAAACACAAATAAAAATGTAAGTGTCTAAGATTTGATAATATTAGAAGCTGCTAATAAAGGAACTTCTTTGCATGTCATGAGATAGATGACCTACAAACTATATGACATCCAAATAAACAACGATAAAGAGAAGGTCTCAATTGATTTTAATATGTTTATCACATTCTTGGTTGTTTAGTTAGACATCTCTCTATCAAATTATAAAGTGTATAAGTTATCTTTTGATAATGTTCACTTGCTAAATGTTGAGGCTTTGTTTTGTATAAGGTGATTGAAAAGGATAATTTATGAGGCTAGAAATTTCTACCATTGTTACTGAAATTGAGCCCTCAATTGTTCCTTTAGGTACTCCAACTGCAAAAACAAGTATAAGATAGGAAAGAAGAAACCAAGCTAAAGTTAGAAATGAAGCTCAATCTTCATATAAAATGTAAAGAATGTTTAACTATCTTCAGTCATTCAGAAAGGATTTTGATTAGTTTCAAGGTTAGTACTCAATTTGATAGACTACATGGTCAAGTTGATGAGTTATAGAGTGAAATCTGAGCCTTACAATGTTTCATGCCTACCTAAGCTCTTCCTCCTTCTGAAAACTGACCAAGCTACCTTATGTTCATGCATGATCATACATTTGCATCACATTCATATTTTTTTATGCATCTCATCATTTTAATCACTTTATATTTCATTTGAGGAACATTTTTCCAAAGTTGACCTTGTGACTTTCACTTTAGTTTTTTATGTTAATAACCATTGACTATTGAATTCTTATTGGATATTGAACGTTTGTGCAAACTTAGATGCATGTAGATCTTGATAAATTGTTTGGTTGTGGAAAACTGATGAAGTTGTTACATTTGAAATGAATTATAGAGGTTTTATTTTTTTAATTTGGTTTTACAATTGATTTTGGTGAAAGAGAAAAACTAGGAAAACAAAAAAGACTCCATCAAAATTTTTTTTGCATAATGACGAAAAGCGGGAGAAAGGTTAATGTTTTCCTAGTTTGATATGGTAAGGCTAAAAGTATAAAAATGCAGAAGTTGGGGGAGTAATTAGAAAGGGAGAGCTTTATAAATTTGTTTTCAAACTTTAAAAAATTTCAACTATTTTTGTCATTAATCAAAAAATGGGAAATTATAAAAATAGATATATGTTGAAATGAGTAATATAACCTTAGCATGAATTTGTTCATTACCAAAAAGGGTAAAAATTTAATTTTTGCAAGTTTAAATAGGCACAAGACCATGTGTAATTTATTTTGTAATCATGCATCAAAAACACAATGTTGTGTTGCCATCTTGTGTAAGGTTTTGTCCTCTATGTGCAAAAAATTTATTGTCACATACAATCATGCAAAAAGAACGCATAATCATGTTTACACATATTTGATTCAACATGACCAAACCATATGGTGCAATTCTAACCATATCCAGTCAAAGGTCTCAAGGTCAAATACACAACCGTGTTTGAAGTTACTACATGATTGTGCAGATGCATTTATAAAGAAACACTGGTTTCTAAGTCGTGCAATCAGATCACACAATGGTCAAAGTTAAAAGTCAACAAATATCAAGATTTATGACCATATGTGAAAATTTAACACAACCTTGCATTTAAGGAAATTGAAAAAACACGCTATCAAGTTGATTGTGTCATCGTGTCCATGCAACGTCAATCAAAGTTAACAACCAATTGAGTTTGCGCGTGACCATGTAATATAAAGCTACTTGCTCATGTGTAATGATAGTACCAACTAAAGTGGTGTAGGCTCATTGTGTAGGGCCTTTAAAGTTAATAATATCGATACACGACCATATGATATTGGCACATGACCATGAGTCAACAAAATTCTCAACATATGACTCTTATATAATGATCATGTTATGATCTCATGCAAAGATCTAAATCTCTGAGAAATACTCGTCAAATAAAGAAGCATGATTACGAATTATGAACAATGATCGTGATCTTGCTAGTGACTTGTTGAATTTAAACGTTGGGAAGTCTACTTGAGGCATTAATGAAGGAACAAACGAATGTGCACCCTAAGCTATAACTATGCATCTGTGTAGATTTTAGTGAACCATAGAAGTTTCTTTTCCAATGGCTGGTAAGATTGGCTCTAATGGCTATCTCATCTCAAACACTATAAATTAGGGTCATATTGAAATTTAAATGGTTAGTAAACATAATGCAATAAGCAAACATCATTTTTCTCTTACTCTTACTCTTGTCTCTTTTTAAACTTCTTTGTAAATCTTTGATAGATTGTGTTTGTACTTAAAGGTTTGTATCAACCTTCTTAAAAAATAATTCTCTTGTCACTTCTGGTATAAAAATTTGGGCAAAATCCCATTTAACTATTTTAAAGGGTACAATCCTAAATAGACCTGTAGGCGAAATTTCATGAAACTAGTTAGTTAAAATCTTAGATTAATTACTGGAGAAAAAGCTTCAACCAGGGTTGTTTATAGGAGTAGACATAAGAGGCTTGTAAAAAAGCTCCAAACCACTATAAAAATTAGTAAGCAATTTCTTCTCCTCTCACTCTCTCATTTAATTTTTGCTTACTTGATAATTGCATTCTTAATTGTTTAATTAGATTGTTTGTGTAATCATAACTTAATTGATCATCATTTGCATACATGTTGTCATAAGTCTCAAAATTGGTTTTAAGTGCATAAAGTTTTATAAATCCTATTCAACCCCTTCTTTCCCCCAACCCCACCCCCAAAATAGGGTTACTTAGTTATTTATTATATTAGGGTCTAACAGAGATGGCAAAGGCAAATCTATCAATATAATTTTGGGATGTTGCACTATTAACTATCACCTAGATACTAAACCATGTGTCTTCTAAAGTTTTATAAATCCTATTCACACCCCCATCCTCTGGGCCTTTAAAATTACTTAGTCATTTATTATATTGGGGCTTAACAGTGATGTCATAGGCAAATCTATCAATAAAACTTTGGGATATTACACTATTAATTGTCACCTATTTATTAAACCACATGTTTTCTAAACCAATTACTTCCACTCCTCATAAGTTATGGATAGGTAGAAACCTAGTTTAAATTATTTATGGCCTTATGGGTTTGTTGCATTTATCCATGACTCTTCCAATATATTTGGGACCAAGAGAAATAAATTTTACATTATAAGATACTGTGAACACTCCAAACGATAAGCATTCATTAGAGAGGATTTTAATGAAAGAACAACTAAAATTGAATCTAGAGAAAACATTTTTTCTTTTTTTATGATAAAGGTGAAATGGATAAAGGTTTCCATCTATATAAGACAAAGAAAGAATGGGAACAAGTACCAACAAATGAGTCCCAAGAAGTAGTACATTTACCTATTCTAGATAATAGGAGCAATGAGAACTTATTATATTCATCTCAACCAAGTGAGAATAATGAGATTAAGCTCTAACATATTTTAAGTAGTGAGAGTGATGATCCAGAATTGTATACGAGTGGACATTTAAAAATGCCCAAATGACACTTCATAATGGAAAATAAGGTTTTTATAACTACTCATTAAGATGATAAAGAATCTAAAACAATTAAAGAAACCTTTTTATCTCCCAACATGGAAAATTGGTATAAAGTATTAAAAAAAGAAATGAAATTCATGGAAACAAACCAAGTATAGAGTTTGGGTAACTTACTATTGGATCAAAAACTCATTACAAGTGGATTTTCAAAATCAAACATAAGGCTAATGGCTTAATTGTTGGATACAAAACTCACCTGTGGCAAAAGGTTATACTCAACAAAAAGGTATAGATTACAAAGACATATTTTCGTCGGTTGTGAGATTTACTTCAATTTATTTGATTCTAGCTATAGTTGCATATTTAAATTTAGAGTTACATTGAATGGATATCATAAAAACTTTCATTAAAAGAGAGTTTGATGAAGAATCTACATGGAACAAGCTGTAAGTTTCATTATAAAAGGCAAGAAGTGTAAAGTATGAAAGCTTCAAAAATCAATATATGGCCTAAAATTATCATCTAGACAGTGGTATTCATATTTCATAAGGCTATAATATCTTATAATTTTAAGATGATTGAACATGAACATTGAGTCTATGTGAAAAAGTTTAATTATAACTTTGTAATTCTATCTCTCTATATAGATGACGTGTTGATAGTTGGAAATGATTTGGAGTATATGATGACAATTAAAGGTTGGATATCTACAAAGTTTGACTTGAAGGATATAAGTGAGTCAAATTACATATTAGGAGTTAAAATCACAAAAGGGTTGTTCAAAGAAACTTTTAGCTTTGTCACAAGAGCATTGTTGTCAAAAGATTCTAGAATAATGTAATATAACAAACTACAAACCTTTTCATACTCTTGTGTCAAAGGGTGAATTATTAAGCCAAGAAATGTGTCTTAAAACTCAAGATGAAAGAAGAGAAATGTCAAAGTATCTTATTCAAATGTAGAAGGAAGTCGTATGTATGTCATGGTGTGTACACATTCAAATATTTATTTTACTGTTGGGTTAGTTAGTCGATATCAAGAAAACCCTAAAAAGAGCACTGAAAGGTTGTTAAAAGGACATTGAGATTGTTATAGAAGACATATTAAAATCTCAACATAATTGACAAAATTTGATAAAAATCCCAGTACCTCATAACTATAAAATTAAATAAAATAATTTAATAATCTTTTGTTATTAAAAATGAAACATTACCATAAACATAAATTATCTAAAATATTATTGGATATAAATTATCACTATTTTTGTAATATTATAATACATAAATAATTATTATATTTTGTTGGAAATAATAACAGAATGCTAATATATTATTTTACTTTAACCCACTTAAAAAATTATTGGATGTAAATAGTATTATGTTTTTATAAAATATTTTACATGTTATTTGTTATTTTAATTTAAAAAAATAAGGGTATTCTTGTTCAAAAAATTTAATAAAGATAAAATTATAACAAAATTAAGGTTACATTGGTAATTTTTTAATATATTTGATAATTAGATTACTTCCTTATTATTTGTAATATCAAGGTTTTTAAACCCATATCATGTACTCGATCAAAAGGTAGGTCTATAGGTCCATCAATGATATTAGCACAACATAATAAAAATTTAAAATTTTAGTAAATTTACAAAATCGTTATGCAATAAACAGATAGTATTGACCCGATGGTTAAACCGTGGTTCAACATTGTTCATAGTAAATCAATTTAATTCAATGAATTAAATGAGTTTTAATCATTTAATAGAAAAATTTTATGATTGGCTCTCAATCAAGTCAACCGATCTAATTTGAGTTCTAGAAAAATGATACTCATCCGAACACTAATTTATATTATTAATCTTTCTAAAAAAAGAAAAAATATATCATTCATAGAGTCAACTATTCTTTTCCAATTTTCATCCCTTTTTTTCTCATTCAATGATAAATATGCAAAAATTATGAATAAATACATAATCCAACTACTTTTGGAATCAATATTTCAAAATAAAATTCATATATAAAGGGAAAGGACTCAAGGAGTAAGGCTATTCGAATCGAGTTAAGCATAAATAAGGACAGTTTGAACTTAACTCGAGTATAAAGTGACAAACTCGAGTTTGAGTTCAAACCTACTCTAATGATGAACATAGACGTTGAAAAGTAGAATAGTCGTTATAGAATAATAGTAATAATCGTCAAAGGATAAGAAGAGATCTAGTGCAACACATTGATAAGTCGAGTCAGCTCAAGGCATAGGCTACTAAGGCTTATGTCAAGGGCCCAAAAAAATAAAAATCTCATATTAAATTTGTATAATATATTTATATCATAAGAGAATTCCAAAATGATTATTGTCTAGAGTAACAGATATTCTCAAACTGACCGTGTACTAACCTATAGTTTTAGTTCAAATTTTATTCATTCAATTTGAATATCGATTCAAACCTAAATTAACTTAGTTTGAATCCATATCGATCAAAGAGAGACGTATAACCCCTTATAAGTTTTAAAATAATTTTCTCTAAGATACATGTCAAATATTTTTCTCTAGTCTTCACTTTTCAATAATCTATAACAAAAATTGTATGTATTTTATAATAAAATTATATATATTTATAGTTAGTATCAATTTAAATAATTATTTTAAAAAATGAAGAAAGATTGGATATATGATTAAAAAGGGAAAATAAAATAATAAACCAAAGTTATATATATATAAATCAAATTAACCATAAGATATATAAATAACCACATTTTTCAATTTTATCAATTAAATACTAGTATTGTACTTTATTTACCAATTTGCCCTGAAAATATGAAAATATGCACTACTATTGTATTTTATATATTAATTTTTCCCTTAAAAATATGAAAACGAAAATTTTTTTAAAAGAACAAACTGAAAATATGAAAACTATTCATCAAAAAGTTTAAGTTGCTACTTTAAAAAGTTTTAAGCTCCCCTTAAATTGTATGATGTACAAATCCAAGAAGCTTAAAAAGTAGTAAACTTTTCCAACCACACATCCGAAACCTTTTAAAACTGACAAAATCCCTCCATCATAGAGTTCGTGTGCATGATGTGGCACAACACCTCACGAAGCCATAGAATTCAACTTTTCAAATTAAATCACAGACTGTTCTCAATGTTTTCTTTTATATCTGAATCTGGATCTGGATCTGACGACATGCGAGAAAGCTAGGTCATCATGTGACTTTCATTCATTGTTTTGTGATTTCTAGATTTTCTTGTCCAAATTTTTATGCAAACGGAAAGCTAGCTTATCTATCTCGTTCGTAATGACCCAGCTTTCTCGCGCGCCACCAGATTCAGATCCAGATCCAAATCCAAATTCAAATCTGAAAGAAGGCATTGAGAGCAGTTGATGATATGATTCAGGAAGTTGAATTGTGTGACATCATGCTAAATTGTGTGTATGAACTCTATGCTGGGGAAATTTGGCAAGTTTTAAAAGGTTCTAAGTATGTAGGGGGAGAGTTTGTTACTTTTTAAACTTATTAAATTTATGCACCACATGATTTGAAGAAAGTTTAAAACTTTTTAAAATTGTTTCTTAAGTTTTTTAATACATAATTTTCATACTTTTAATCCATTTTTTTAAAACAAAATTATCATATTTGTAAAAATAAAATTATTATATAAATATAATATTAGTGAGGAGTAAAATTAATATATAAAATATAATATTAATAATAGATAATTAAAAAAATTAAAAAAAATATGACTAATTGAGATTAATTCTAACATACTATAATTAATTTATTTTATATTTGTTTAATTTAGATTTATTATTTTATTTTGTCATTAACAAAAAGTCTCAGAAATTTTTTTTTTATAAAAAATATTATTTCACATGATATGACACTGGCCTTATCGTAGACAATAATTTCCACTCTCATCTCTTTTTCTAAAGAAATCGTTTCTAAATCTCTGCAGGCATTCCGGTGCAACGCAACCCCAACCGTCGGATTCAAAATTCTTAACCTCTTGTCCACGTGGGACGCTACCATCAGTTTTCACATATATCCTCAGGGTCCCACCACGAGATTTAAAAATAAAACCTTATCTCTTTTCTCCCGACGGGGGACACTGTGCTTTGTGGCCGTTGCTGCCGGCTCAGCTGTTGTCGTTTTCGAGTTTCTTGTGTCGTTTCCTTCACAAACTAAAAACTTGCATGATACACGTGCTTCCATTACCAGCCTCCACGTGGTGCTGCGCTTAAAACGTTCTTATCCACTTTAATTATTTTAATAATCCAATTGGCTCACCAATTGATGACGTGGATGATAAGTCAAAGTGACGTCCAGCCCGATAAAACAGTGACACCCGATTTTTCCGATTTCCTATACCCTGTTGTCGTTGAGCATTTAAATAGAAACCCTCAAATTACATAATAATCCGAGATTTCGGTGTAAATTTCCTCTAACCTACGAGTTGGGATAATACTTTGTTAACTTTGAAGGGAAATTTGGACTGCATAAATAGTCAGGGAAAAAACAAGGTAAATTTTTGTTCGCCGTGCCGAGAGCCGATATAACTTTCCGATAAACCGGTCAAACTGGGAGACGTAACTTGAGCACAATTAGTTAACAGCGACGTGGCTTAAACAAGTGGCCACGTAGCACACACAGGCATATGAAGAGCAAATAGTTAACAGCCACGTGGAGTGTCTCAGGAGACAGCTAAGTTCCGACATAGGCCCTTTCTGTAGGTCCCAGCTCTCAGGCACCACCAAGATGCCTCGTAGGAGCGAACTTATCGATGAACAACGGATAATAATGAATAACCGATGACAGTCATAGTATACATCTCAAGTATATGTCTTACCTGAAGCCTTTTCCGTTAGATCACTCCCAAATCGATCCAACGGTCAGAAAATAACAACAGAAACCCATAAAGAAATAGAACGATCATGAATTTCGTAATCGTTAATATTTATAGCATTAATAAATTATAAGATAATTTATAATATCAATAGTCCACAGTAACATATTTTAACAGTTTCGCAGTTGTTCATAATTTTATG
>JAJEJH010002129.1:0-11553 GCA_026122585.1 Anacardium occidentale
ATACAAATTTTCAGCCTTTTCTTCTTCCCAAGTAATAGTTTCAATAGTTCCAACCTCTTCTTCTTCAGTTCCAGCAGTTTCTTCTTTCGTTCCAGTCTTTTCTTCTTCCCAATTAATAACTTGCATATTTATTTATTATTAACTTTAATTCTTATCCTAAAATGTTAATTGCTACAATAAAGAAAATAAATTTATTGTTTCAACAAACTCCCATTTTAATTCATTTTCTTTGACACACCAATCAGTTTTCGATCGCGTATAAATTTTTCTTTGGACAATGCTTTGGTAAAGATATCAGCCAGCTGAAGGTTTGTTATACAAATTTGAGTTGTACCTCTTGATGCTCGATCACTTCTCGAATGTAATAATACTTGATAGCAATATGTTTGGTCCTGTCATAGCTAATTGGATTTTCACTAATTGTAATTGTCGACTTGCTATCACAAAATATTGTTGTTGGTTCTTCTTGTTTTTCACCAATATCTTCTAAAATCCTCTTTAACCAAACTGTTTGTGTGACAGCACGAGTTGCTGCTACATACTTGGTTTCAGTTGATGATAAAACCACTACACTCTACTTCTTTGTTGACCATGAGCAAAGACCCGATCTAAGTGAGAAAACATATCCTAACGTACTCTTCATGTCGTCTACACATCCGGCCCAGTCACTATCTGTGTAACCGATCAATTTTGAGTTTTCTACTGGTTTGTACCATATGCCATAATCTGTTGTACCTTTAATATATCGAAGCACTCTCTTTGCAGCAGCAAAATTTAATTGACTTGGGCTATTCATGTATCTTGATAGTAAACTGGCAGCAAACATGATGTCCGATCGCGTTGCAGTCAAATATAATAAACTCCCGACTAAACTTCTATAAACAGTTGGATCTGCCTTTTTTGCTTCATCCTCTATTTTCAGCTTCTCATTAGGCATTAAAGGGGTTTCTACTGACTTACAATCTTGCATATTGAATTTCTTCAAAATGCTTTCAGCATATTTTTTTTTTGTGATATAATGATGCCTGTATCATCTTGGCATACTTCTATACCCAGAAAATAATGTAACAAGCCAAGATCACTCATCTCATATGTCTCCATCATATTCTTTTTGAACTCTTTCAGCATCTTCTCGTTATTGCCAGTATAAATCAAATCATCAACATATAATGAGACAATTAAAATATCTATACCTCTTTTCTTGACATATATGATTGGCTCGCTCTTATTTTTCTTAAATTCTTTTTGTGTGAAATACATGTTGATCTGACTGTACCATGCTCTTGGCGCTTGCTTTAAGCCATACAATGCCTTTTTTAACTTGTAAACCTTGTTCTCTCCCCTTTCAATTAGAAATCCTTCTAGCTGCTCAACATAGATTTCTTCTTCAAGATAGTCATTCAAAAAAACAGATTTGACATCAAGTTGATACAATTGCCACCTTTTCTGAGCGACTAGAGCAATAATTGTTATAATTGTCTCTAGCCTTGCTACAGGAGCATATGTCTCATAATAATCGACACCATGCTTTTACTTGAAGCCTTTCGCCACAAGCCTTGCTTTATGTTTCTAAACTGTGTCGTCTGGATTCAGCTTTGTCTTGTAAACCTATTTAACATCAATTACTTCACGGCTCTTCAGTCGATCTACTAGCTCCCAAGTGTTGTTCTTTTCTATCATGTGAATTTCATCCTTCATGGCTTTTACCCAATTTTTTTGTTTCCCAGCTTCTTCAAAGCTTTGAGGTTCAACTAGTAAGAAATTACATAACTCATAAATTTCTGCTAGACTTTTTACTCGTCTTGGAACTGATTCTGGTGTGGTCGACCCTTCTCTAGCGTTTGTACTAGAACTCGAGCTCGAATTTACACTAGAAGTTGAGCTTGAACTTGACCCATGTTGTCTTGGAGCACTATCTTGATCATGCCGCTCGATCACTTGAGTAATTGGTTAATCTAATGAGATAATAGTTGGTACTGGTTGATTTTTCAGAATTTTTTCTTCTTCCCAATTCCAAGAAGCTTTCTCATCAAACACCACGTCTCTGCTGATTATCAACCTTTTCTTTTTTAAATTTTACACCTTATAACCTTTTGTGCCATCTGCATAGCCAACAAAAATGCATCTCTCACTTTTGTCATCAAGCTTTGATCTATTTTCGGCTGGTACATGAGCATAATATACACAACCAAAAATCTTCATGTGGCCAATCATGGGCTTTGTACCGCTCCATGCTTCAATTGGAGTTCGGTTTGGAACTGATTTTGTTGGACTTCTATTCAAGACGTAGACTGCTGTACTGACTGCTTCTACCCAAAATGTATTAGGCACGCCTTTCTCCTTAAACATCGATCTAGCTATCTCGACAGTTGTCCTATTCCTTCTCTCAGCGACACCATTTTGCTGAGGAGTATAGGTTGTTGTTAGTTGCCTTCGAATACCTTGTTCTTCACAGAAACAATTAAAGCTTTTCGAGGTAAATTCACCTCCCGATCACTTCGTAACACTTTAATTTTGCGATCACTTTGATTTTCAGTCATAGCTTTAAACCTTTTAAACACTTCAAAGGCCTCTGACTTCTCTTTTAAGAAATATACCCATGTCATCCTAGTATAATCATCAACAAAAATTAGAAAGTACTAGTTTTGGCTATACGATGGAGTTTGCATCAACAACTCTAGAAGGGCTCGTGCTCGCCAAGATCTTCCAGATGGAAAAGATTCTCAATGTTGCTTGCCGAAAATATATCATTCACAAGTGCTTGAATCCACGTTGATAAATGGTAGGCCTTGAACCATATTTTTAACTCTTAGCAGCTTCAAAGTCTTGTAGTTTAGATGACCATACCTTTTATGCCATAAGTTTGAATAGTCTACTTCTTCACTTCGCAATATTAATTATGAAGCATAACTGATTTGCAGCAGAAAATCTCTAGATCTTTCCATATCAACTTTTGCTAATAAATGATTTTTATTTCTCTGATAAAAAATTTTGCAACCACCTTCTTCAAAATAAACTGTGTACCCGTTTTACAATAATTGTCCGACACTCAATAGATTTTACTTCAAATCAGGAACTAATAGCATATCTCGAAGAAACTTGAGCCCCATCTTAGTTTACACAACAATACTACCCTTGCCTTTAGCTTGAACTAGAGCACCATTTCCCATACGTACCTTGGTCTTATAAGAATCATCCATGTCTCGGAATAATTTTTGGTTGTCGGTCATATGGTTCGTGCAGCCACTATCTAGGTTCCAAATATCATCCTTTTCTTCTTTTGCAGTATGACATGCATAGAAAATATTTTCTGGATTCTTTTTTCCTTCTATGAAATTTGCTCGGTCATGGACTTGAGTTTTACAGTACTTCGCGATGTGGTCGTACTTTTTGCATTTATTACACTGCTTCTTTGTCCAACATTTTAACATACTGTGGTTCGACTTTTTACATATGTCGCACCACAAATTTGAATTACTCAAACTTAATTCTCTTTCACTTTGGTCTTGTTGCTTTTGTACATATTGTCTGCCTTTTCTCTGGAAATTCCTTTGATTTTTTGAGAACTTTTGGAGTCTAAAACTCGTACTAAAAACACTTTCAACTGAGTTGCTTCCAAACTGCACTTTCCTTGCCTCATGCGACTCTAGGGAACTCATCAATTGTTGAATTGTAAGTGAGGATAGATCTTTTGACTCTTCGATTGCAGTAACAAGATACTCATATTTCTCGGGCAAACTAATTAGAATTTTCTCAACCACCCTTTGATCAGAGATATCTTCATCGTAGGTCCGCATCTGGTTCACGATCTCAATCACCTTTGAGAAATATTCTTTTATTTTTTCTGATTCCTTCATTTGCAAATTTTGAAATTGCCTTCACAAACTTTACAGCAATCACCTTTGCGGATCCCTGAAACTCCTCTTACAATATATCCCATGCTTCTTTTGATTTAGTTGCACCAATTATTCGCGGAAACAAACTCTCTGCAACACCTTGTTGGATAAAAAACAAGGCCTTGGCATCCTTCTTTTGATCTTCTACTAGTCTTTTTTATTCTTCTGGCGTTAATTGTTGCCCAATAGCCAATTGGGGATAACCATTCTCAACTATATCCCACAATCCTTGTGATAGTAGCAACGTCTTCAACTTAATCTTCCACATATCATAATTTTCTCCAGCAAAAATGAGAACCATTGACTGCGCCATACTTGCGCCAACACTCGAAGCCATCAATTTGAGATGCTTCCTCAACCTTCACGAAAATAAATTTGCTACTTCGCTAATGCCCGTACTCGAATCCTACTCTGATACCAGTTGTTGGAACTTTTTCTGATGCAAACCATATTGCTTGAAGGATATATTGGAAAATGTAGCTATTAACAATGGCTTTTTTAACAAGACTGGAGGTTATATAAATTACATTGAGGTAAGTCTTATTTATATAAATTTTCAGCCTTTTCTTCTTCCCAAGTAACAGTTTCAATAGTTCCAACCTCTTCTTCTTTAGTTCCAGCAGTTTCTTCTTCCGTTTCAACAGTTCCAGTCTTTTCTTTTTCCCAATTAATAGCTTGCATATTTATTTATTATTAATTTTAATTCTTATCCTAAAATGCTAACTGCCACAATAAAGAAAATGAATTTATTGTTTCAACACACGCAGCTTCGCATTCACCCATTCGAATTGTTACAGTATTCTGGCATCTTGAAAAACCTTACAATTCTGTTCCGATCAACTGGATAAAACGCCGTTGGAGGCAAGACTTTGAAGTTAAAACCAGGCTTTCTTTGAAATCTTTGAACTACTCTAGAAACCAGATAGGGACCATTATGACCCCATTTGTTCCCATCAAAAGTTGCTGCAAACTCCTCTATGAATCTGAAAAGAAGTGGATGATTCCCGTCGAATACCAGGACAGCATTATTGAGTCTAGTCCAGTTCCCTGATTCCATATCTATGCATTGTGCCGCGATAGAATTGTTCAGCCCTTTGAAACTTTTAAGAATTAAGAAATCTGTATCCATGTACACGCCTCCATACTTGTATAAAACTGTCAGCCAGATTAGATTGGAAAGATTCTGAGCTAGAGGAATCCTATTTCCAGTCATCATTTCATTAAACCAACCTTCAGCTAGCGTATTCTTGAACAGAAAGGACAAGTCTGGAGTCACTGCAACTACTTTGAACTTTCTGTCAAGTATTGGTTTCAGGAGCCTATACCCATTTTCAGAGTCCACAGTTCTTGACAGGAGCATCAAGCATCCATGAGGTTCAACTATGAAAAACGATTCCACCGCCAAGGATTCTCCCCTTCCGAAAGAACTCGCTGGAGAATCCATGTCATGAACGCCTGAACTTCACACTCATGATCAAAAAAATAAAGAACACGGCTGTGAAACTTGTGTGTCAAGTTGTCAGACTTGAAAATCTCAAACTCGGATAGTGTCTTTTTGAACCAGGCAGTTCTTTCTTCTTCTGTGACACTGAAAGGAGGCTTCAGAGGCCTCTGATCACTAATTGTATCCGCTTTTTCGATCACTTCCCAAACAGAAAGCAATGATATTGCCTTAAATTCTCCAACATTTCTCTGTAGCCTATCTGAAATTCCTCTGGCAGACTGCAAAGAAACATGAGAGAGAATACTATCTTCGTATAGATGATGAAGATCAACGCAGCAAATGTGACAGTAGAGAAGATAACTGATTTAGCTGGGTTAAGCAGCACGTAAGTGAGCATTTTCTGAAATTCTCTTCCGGGTTTCATGGTGTCCTTTAATAGCGTCAGAATTAATGCACAATAACAATCATAACTCCAAGTGAACTTTCATGAGGCCAGATAAAAGAGATTTGACAAGCTTTGTATTTCTGGCGTGGGTTTGAATAGTCCAAGAGTGTATATTGTAATCGTCGTCATACTAGAAGACAGTGAAAGCAGGAGACATTAGCGCATTCCAGACTTTTTGTTTCTGTTCAAGAATAGTCCAGGCCCATTGTCTCAGCTCAGGCATTTTCCACGGAAGAAACGTTCTGTGCGATGGAATTCAATACGTCAGATTACAGTCAATTTAGTTTTTTATTTCGTCGGCTTTGTTTCAGGACTTGACTTTTCCTTATGAGCCATGGAATGGGCAACGGGTTATAGACCTTTAATAAAAAAAGTTCTAGATAAGTGCCAGCCAGGCCGTGTAAAGGGGTGGACTCCAACCGAGCCGATTTGGAGAGAAAAAGAGGAGTAAGGTAGGTAAAGAGAACAAGACCGAAAACGAACAAGACGAGGGAAGAGGGAAGAATAAGATTCTACAGAGCCATAAGAGTGAAGAGACAAGAGAACAACATTGAAGATTCTGCATCTAATATTGTCCAAAATATAACAGAACAACATGAGTGAAGAGGGCAAGAACAAGATTCTAAAGAGAGATAAAAGAGAATAACATTGATTCCGCATCTAATATTGTCCAAAAGATAACCCAATAATTAAGATTCTGCATCGAAAAAGATTCTGCCTTGTCTGTTTTGTTAAGAGTACATAGTTTGGAAGTGACTGAGGGACGGATCAAGTTAAAGCCCATATCAAAGTATCGCAGAAGTGACCCACAGTGCTGTTAACCAGGCTTGAACTGGCCTGCCATACTCATATCAGCCCATATTAAGAAGAGAAAAAACTTTGCGTTCTTCAAAAAGCGGAGAACTTGTGAATTTCCTAACTCCAGCTGCCACTTGGCTCTCTCTTTGAACAAAACCAAATTCATTACTGAAAAAAAATAATAAATTCAATAGTTTGAGTTCAATTTTTCTGGACCAGAAGAAATCATAAGTGAAATGGGTGGAACAGGTGGCAACGTCCACCATTGAAATGACCGGTGGGGATTCAGACAAAGTAGCCACTGACACTGACATTTTCATCAAGTCTTTGCTTGAGCTACTCAGATTCACCCAAACGCACGTGGAATCGGATCCGCTATAGGCATAGCCACAAGAAAAACAGTAAAAAAGATTAACAGAAACTAACAGTAATTGACTTAAACCACCTCTGGGTTTCTCTCTTTCTAATTCAGCTTACAGGGTTGTAACTTGAAGTGACGGAGAAAGATGGAAACTTTGACAAGTTCTGCTTCGAAGATGATCTTTGACAAGTATAGACACAGATGTTTCTTTTCTTCTGAAGAGTTCTATGTTAACAGACCCCAGCTTTTGTTTTTACCTTCCAAGAAGCATGTTAATGGCCGCTTCTGGGAACCCTTATCTCTCAAAGGCAAGACTGTGCGGGCTGTCTCTTGTATTGAGGCTGATTCTCAGGTCTTTTTCATTTCGCTATTGGGTGTCTTCATATTGTTCCTGATGAGGATTTTGTTTTTCTGTTCTCTTCTGTTATAATTTTTCAGAATCTCTTTTCAAGTGCATGATTCTAGTGGTAAAGCATAGAATAAGTTGGCTTATTTTTCTTTACTTTCTTGCAAAAGACTGCCCATTCACACATGAACATCGTTCATTTTCATCTTATTCACAAGATCATTGCTTATTAAATACTGAATTTCAAGGTTTTATGAATACTTGGTTGAGTCAAATGTTTTAAATCCCTAAAGTTCCTGAAATTCGCCTAAATGTGGCAATCGATTTCGCTCTCCTGAAACTGAATGAATGACGGTTTTCAAAAGCTAAAATTATCTTATTTAGAACCCACTAGTCTTTCCCCGTTTCCAGTATAGACATAAAAGTATGCCAGAAGCTTCGAACTTTGATTTTTGCAGACTTGAGAAAGTCTTCTTCAGCAGATATTTTACTGAAATTTTGATCTTGTAATGAAACCCAGACTAAACATTTTTAATGATGCAGGGAGAACTGGAGAATGTGCCTAAAGAACACGCCTGTAAGATCCTGCTGATTTTGCAAATCTTAAGATATTTGGTAGTATCTTAGCCTGAAGTCCTTGATTCTGTTTGCAGATCAATCAAATGCTGTTCACGTCAAGTTCCAGTTACAAAAAGAATGCAAATTTGGTGAGCGATTTTTCATTGTAGGTGATGATCCTATATTTGGCTTATGGGACCCTGAAAGTGCAATACCATTGAACTGGTCAGATGAACATGTGTGGAGTGTGGAACTGGTAAGTAAGAACTTCCATACAAGTTAAGATAAATATGAACAATAGAGGATAAATTTTGATGTGATACTGTGTTTAGGATATACCTGTGGGAAAATCAATCTATTTCAAGTTCATACTGAAAGAAGTCACCGGCGGCATTCTGTGGCAACCAGGCCCTGATCGGACCATTCAAACTTGGGAAACTAAGAATACAATCACCATTTTGGAAGACTGGGATGATGCTGAATATCAGAAAATAATTGAGAAAGAACCAATGGCTGATCAAAATGGAAAACCTGCTGTCGAATCAGAACATATTCTTCCAGATGACTTTATTCAGCCAAAAGAGGAACTCATCTTCGACATAGGCAACACATCAGATGCAGTTGATAGTGATTTGGATTGGTTATCAACACCGGAGAAGCCCATAGAGGAAACGCCTGTGACTAATAAGAGTATGGTGTCAAAAGACATTATGGGACATAATGGCAGAGCTGCAACAGTGAAGAGGCCAGAAAACTCAGACCATGAGGGAAATCTATTCTCATATGAAGAAGAACCTGTCTTAGTACCTGGCTTGACCCCATTAGAAACCATGTCAACTGAAGGAGATATTCAGAATGAAAATCTGTCAAGTGTTGCTGTTGAAGCTCCGCTTGGAATGAAGGAAACTAAAAACAGCAGTTTGCCTGAGGTAACTGCTTGATGAGTGTGATGTTCTGTTGTTCTTTCCATCTTATCTTTCTTCATTTCTTCTATTGCTTTTACTTGCCTAGCAATAATATTCCAGTTTCCTTTAGCCTAGCAATGTGGTCCATCTAGAAATCAGTTTCCAGTCATTCATCACGTATCTTTGAGCATTTTTAGTAAGTTCAAATCTTCATCAAAAACATGTTCTGTAACATTTCATCCGAGGTCTCCAATATCAATATGGAAGGCTGTTTAACCAATTTTCTGTTACCATCCCAAAGCGATATAAGATAGATATACATATCCAATATCTCTCTCGCATTGTATCGATATGGGACATGCATTTTTTTTTCATTCAAT
This sequence comes from Anacardium occidentale, assembly GCA_026122585.1. NCBI lineage: Eukaryota > Viridiplantae > Streptophyta > Magnoliopsida > Sapindales > Anacardiaceae > Anacardium > Anacardium occidentale. The sequence continues at coordinate 9,134 of JAJEJH010002129.1, forward strand.
TTACTCACACTGACTGATATCCAGTCAGATGAGAAGCAAGAACCTGAGAGCCATTCAGATCAGGTGAAAAAACCCGAAGCATCATCCAGTATAGAGGAGCAACAGCTTGATGATCCTGACTCGGACAAAGAGGAGCAGGAGACTATCATGACGCTATTGGAAAGCAAAACTTTGCAAAATGACATCATGCAACTTGATGGTTCTCGATTAGCTAAAGAAGAGAAGGATACCAGGGCAACTCCAGTGGAAAGTAATGTTCTGGAAAACGACATCCAATGGGGTCGTAGAACACTGCACATGCTTCTAAACACTTTAGGAATACTGTAACATCATATAACAGAATTGAGATGAAAGATTTGTTAACTATAACTGTGCCACTCGTTCTGCTAGTTTTTGTGTTGAGCTGGCATATACAGTAGAACAGTGTTAAAGGCTGTTTTTATGTACACATCAAATCAACTTCATTTCCTTGATCTATAATTATTGTATGCTGATATTTGAGAATTCTCGCCATTTGTATTCTGTTAGTTAATAATGAATGTATCCCAAAAGGGGTGAAAGGTCGATTGACTATTTTCCACCCTTTTTTACATGAGATCCACCTCAGTTAACCCTTTTGAACATGACCATCCACCTCTGTTAATAAAAACTGGATTAGATTCACTGAGTATTGTTACTACTAGCCTCAAAAACAGCTAATATAAATTTCAATTACTGATGTGAATGAAAATATCAAAAACTAACTATTGAATAGATGCGATCATCATTTGCTTTTCCATTCTCCATCCAACTCCATGGCGTGAATCTCATCGCTGAAAACGGCCCCAAATCCACCCACGATGAAAAATGAAAAAATAATATAAATTCATTATGATTTGATAAATAATTATTTCTTTAAAAGATAGGTATATGTTGAAAAGGATAAAAAGAGGTAAATGCTAAAAGGGTAAACCTGTCTTTATAAAAATGAATTGTAGTCGCTCTGGAATTAGCCTAAGTAGTGAAGCATCGATAGATCATTACAAAAATTAGAGTTCAAACAGTGAAAAATCCCAATCAATGTGCAAGGAAATTTGAGTAACAAATTAATGGAACATCAGCGGAAAGATAGATATACATCGAATAACGTGAACTCCCTTTAACAATAGACTATGAGCCCAAATTTGAGTCCACAGAACCTGATATATCATGAAAAAATTATTATCGATTTATCTTATCCATGATCACGAATCTCAATGGTCTAAGACTCAATTGAGAGAACTTACGAATCAAAAGAGGGGTAAATTTGACTTTTCAAAAATTATTTGAAAGGAACCTTCTCTCAGTTAGCCTAGCTCTCAGGGGCACAGTTTCCATTAAAATTGATGGACATTATAGACCACTTGGCTAAGAACTTTTATGCAGATTATCTGCAAAATTAACAATATTATCGCCAAAACGCAAAATCCTAGACCCCTCCACATGCCCTCATTCACCAGATCACTTTGGTGGAGATTACTAACGACAAAAACAAACGCATTTAACTGTTTTGCTGCAGATTCTATCATGACAAACAAACAAACAACAACGAAATAGAAAATAAACTACCAGATGATAGTGAGAGTAGTTGCTGTTGAGTTGTTGTCGAACAGAGATGAGCAGCAATCTACCCGTCAGCCAGGATGTTGTATCTTGCCCCAGTATGCCTTTAAGGCCAAATTGCGGAGGCAAATCACCATTGGCCATGATTTATACTAGAGCCAGCACGGTCGGCCCGCCCTGGCAAGTCGAATGCTGCCAGTGCGGTTCTGATCTCCAACTGTCGGGCCACACAGGCTTTTGTTAAAAGTACTCTTCAAAATATATGTTAATAATTTCTACCAGGATATACTTGAATGATAATTTCATGTATCTACTAAACCAAGATGATACTTTACAAGGTCTTAGGGTGAGCTCTGCCCTTAACATCCACTACAGAGGAAAAAATGTGTAATGAAAGGGGATAAGATCATCTCTCCAGATAAAATTAAATTAAAGAAGAGATGCATTCACCTCCAATGCAGCCTGACTTCAGCTCTGCTGGGGAAGAAGCATCATATGAATGTACAAATAGCCCAATCCAAAGCTTAAATGGTTTTCCAAGAAACAGGATGCCCATTCTTCTGTTACTGAGAGGATGATAAACTATCTGAACCATGGAGTTCTTCCTTTGACCGTTTGCTTGGAATAAACTGTGGTGATCTGGAAAAAAAATCCACAAATTACTGATACAAGGAACAAAAAGCTCAGCCACCACCAACCTCTAAGTTGTGACTACTAAGCCTCTTAATCCTATCATTATCTACCATAGGCAAACCCCAAAATTTCCACTAATTATGAATGGATCAAAAGCACACTCAAGAGGGCAATATGATACACAGATCTTAAGGAGCACAAGAACA
>JAJEJH010000213.1:0-222966 GCA_026122585.1 Anacardium occidentale
TTAGCTCACAACCTGTATAAGCTTATGCACGCCCGTGCACATAGACAGGCACACTCGTATGTCTGGCAGAAATAAGAATTTAAGCATAAAACAAGAATAATTGATATAATTCAGCATAATGAGACAAGATAAGCATACATGATGCATCATATACACATCATGACATGACATGTCATACAGTATTTTCAAAAAGAGATCTAAGGATTCAAATGCATGTTTTCAGTAGAAAAACACGATGATCCAGACATCAATTTCAAGAGTGAATACGAGGGGGCGCCTATGAGTTTCAGCACACTCGATATAGGAGTCAACATCATGGTCTATGACTATACTAGCCACTATATATAGACATATATTGGTATGCTCAATTATCAGCTTAAGATGATATGATCAGCTATAGTATGATGCACTCAGATTCAGATTTCAAATTCAGTGGCTGTAATGACCCAAGGGGTAGAATTGTCATTTTTGAGAGTTTTGAGGGGTAGAAGAGTCATTGTAGAAGTCCTTTGGGGCTTAGTTAGAGTTTCTACGCTTGTGGGGGTGGAAATGGCTATTTTCCACTACACACGACCGTGTGCCCAGTACACACGACCGTGTGTCTTGCCCAGCCAGCTTTATTAGTTATTTTCTTCTAGTGCGCGCAGATTTTCAGTTTCCCAGCTCCCAGCTTATTTTCTCTTCTTCTTCCTTCAGCTCCAGTGAACCCTAGAGTTCCAGAAAGAGATCCCCCAATAGCTCAGCTTCAGATTAGAGATCCAGAGTCTTCCAGGGAGAGAGATAGAGCTCCCATGTCGCGAGGTAAGTGTTTTCCTTGCCTCCTTCGCTGAGTTCAGAGCCTGTTTGGCTATTTCCAGCTTATGAGAATGTTATGTGTGCTTGTTTGAGATGTTTTCCAGCATGCTTGAGCTTGATATGATGCATGTTTGGTTGATTGAGTGGTTTCCATGATTTATGTGCATATATATACTGTTTCAGATGATATATGCTTCCAGTATGATGATTGGCGTGTTTGAGTTAATGATATGATGATTATTTGCGTGCTAGTAGCAGTATTTAGCTTGTATGTGTGTTGGTTTGGAGTGTGGAGGTGCTGGTGTGAGAATTTCTAGATTTCCAGACGTCTTCTGCAGTTTCTGGGTCGAGCACACGACCGTGCGTCCCTGAGGCACGCCCGTGCGTCCGCTTTTCTGCATGGGACACAGCCGTGCATGCTGCCCGTGTGCGTCTGAAAACCCAGACACACGCCCGTGTGCTTTCTCCCCCAATTCCACACGCCCGTGTTCGTTGAAGCACGGGGAGAAGAAAAGAAGGCAGACACACGCCCGTGTGCCCGAACACACACGCCCGTGTGCCCTGCCCAGTTTTGCTTGAAATATTCCAGAAGCACGCACGCCCAGGGACACGGCCAGCACACGGTCCCGTGTGTTGTGCCGCACGCCCGTGCACGCCAGAACACACGCCCGTGCACCTTCAGAAAATCAGAGGAAAGAGATTAAAAGCTAATTAAGCCACTCTAAGCCAGTTCTAAGCACACAGAACTCAGTAATCAGCTAATAAATCAGCATTTCATGCATGATTATCAGCATTAGCACGGCATGCCATATCAGATATTTTCAGACTGGATCCAAGGATCCAGAAATATGATTTTCAGATATACATATATGATTTTTTCATATATCAGATAGGGGTGGATACGAGGGGGCACCTGTGAGTTCGCACACCCGCTAGAGAGGGAAACCAGCGTCCACCAGAGGACATGGTCACTGACCAAGCTCAATAGAGAGTGCTGGTTGTGCATCAGTAGATTTATTAGGATTTTGAACTCACACGGCCAGGGTGCCGAATCCCTGTATTCATCAGTCTGGCCAGCATAGCAGATATTTTCAGATATTTCAGAGATTTTCAGTACTTTCTGATACAGATTTCAGTATATACTATACGTATATTTTCAAGATCTTCAGATCACAGTTTTATTATCAGAAAGAGTTCTCAGAAAAGACAGTTTTTTCAGAAAAATAAGCCTGAGGGCAAGTTTTACAGCTTTTCAGTTTACATGACATCAGCATATACATTTCATTGTCATGTACAGCATCTCATGAGAACAGATGAGAAACAGAACAGTATCAGAACAGAAAAATAACAGAAATCAGAATAAGAAAACTGTCTAGCAGAATCTTCTACGTGACGAGTCACGTAGTCGATTAGTTGTTTGACCTGCGAGTGTAGTGTTTGGAAACGCTTGCTGAGTGACTTTGTCACTCACTCCCTTCCCTGTTTCCTTTTGCAGGTCAGTAGTTCGAGGCTGAGCTGGATGCGAGACCGCTGCGAGATTTTGGGGATGTGGCTCGGCAGCAGCAGATAGCATGTTGGCTCACATGCTTTAGTTTCTCATGTATATATATATATGTGTGTATTATACTCTAGTACACTGTATGCCAGTTTATTTTCTATACATGAGCAGCCTGGGGCTTTCACGCTTCAGTATATTTCAGTATTTTACTTATGTTAACAATTTCTTTTATAAAGAAATTTGTTATATCAGTTTTAGCAACAGTTTCTCTGTAGAGATTCCCGTCTCAGGTATATTTTATTAGTATATGAACAGTTTTTCCGTAGCGCACAGTAACCTGGGGCGGGGGTCGCTACAGTGTTGGTATCAGAGCGTTGCTTTGAGCCATTTAGCAGATTTTGAAAATCATTTTCAGAAAATGAATTTTCACATGCATTATTTGTATAACTTGCATGAGCCGAGAGCCAGCCTATCCCAGCAGCCGTCGCTCGCTTCCTCTCAGCGTAAGTATTTCAGTATGAATTTCAGTTATTGCATGATGTTTATCCTCTGTGTGTGATTTTCTAGATAGGAGATCCCATAGAGATAGAGATGTGAGTGAGCAGAGTAGTGCCTCCATTAGGCCGATGAGCACTAGTGACCGCAGAAGGTCCCAGCACTCCAGAGCATCTCTTCAGCCAGAAGATGTCAGAAACATCGTCAGAGATGTGTTAAGAGAAGAACGACAGCCTCCAGAGCAGGTTGAGACCCCAGAGCCTGTCAGAGGCAGAGCCCGTCAGGGGCGAGGTAGAGATCAGTATGAGCAGAGACCTGAGGAGTTTCAGATACCAGTGTACGCTCAGGCACCAGAGTATGGTCAGGCATCAGGGTCTGAGTATCTGCCAGGCCAGAGTTCAGGGGCAGGCACAGCTAGTAGTAGTGGTTCAGCGAGGCTGCATCCGATTTACAGTCTGCCAGGAGCCCATCAGCCGCCCAGATTTACTGGTTCAGGAGATCCTGCAGTCGCAGAAGACTGGGTCGAATCAGTAGAGAATGCCATGGAGTTGTTCCCCATGACAGATAGAGAGAGAGTCAGATATGCAGTTTATATGCTCAAGGGTGATGCTAGGGTTTGGTGGAACCTTGTTAAGACCTCAGTAGATGTGCGTAACATGACTTGGGTTGACTTCAGACGGTTATTCGATGAGGAATACCGTAGTGCAGATATGGTGCACGCTAAGGCTCAAGAGTTCATAGAGTTGACTCAGGGCACCAGTTCAGTGAAAGAGTATGCAGCTAGGTTTAATCAGCTGGTGAGATTTGTGCCAGGCATGGCAGCTTCAGAGATCACCAGGGTTCAGAAATTTGTGCATGGATTGCACCCAGCGATAGCCAGAGACGTCATGACAGGACAGTCTCCTCCTCAGAGATTCAGTGACGCCCTGGGGAGAGCTTTGAGATCAGAGGTATATCTCCAGAGGATGGGTGCGTTCAGTACGCCAGCAGAGAGAGTTTCAGAGAGAACCCCTGAGAGGGGCAGTGGCAGAGATAAAGGAAAGAGACCCATGCAGTCCAAGAAATCAGAGAAAGGCAGAAAACAGAGAACAGATCTACCACAGTGCAGGAGTTGTGGTAGGAGGCATTCGGGAGAGTGCTTAGCAGGACAGGGTGTATGCTTCAGATGCAGACAGCCTGGTCATCGGGCGTCAGAGTGCCCAGTTGTTGGCAGTCCCCCAGTCAGAGGTTTTCCTGGTCCAGCAGGCAGAGGTGCTGGAGCAGGCAGAGGTGGTCCCGGTGTACCTGGAGGTGGTGTTGGCCCTTCGGGTGGAGGTAGAGCCAGAGTCTTTACAGTCAGACGGGATCAGGCGGAGGCCGCGCCGCATGCAGTTACCGGTCAGTTGCTCTTCCTTAATGCTCCTATTTTTGTGTTGATTGATTGTGGAGCCACGCATAGTTTCATCTCTAGAGAGGTAGTAGAGAGTTTAGGGTTAATCCCTAGTGTGGCAGATAGGAGTATTTGTGTAGAGATGCCAGATGGTGGCACAGTTTTGAGTGACCGGATACTGTCAGATCAGGAGGTTGAGATTATGGGCAGGAAATTGAGGATAAACCTGATCATGTTAGAGTTAGCTGATTTTGACATGATCCTAGGTATGGATTTCCTGAGTGAGTATGGGGCTGAAATAGACTGTAGAAAGAAAAAGGTTAGACTGCAGTTAGGCCCTGATCAGTTCATCTTTGGAGAGGGGAGAGTAGAGACCCCGCTTATCTCCTGTTTGCAGGCGAGGAGACTCCTGAGTAAGGGTTGTGTAGGGTACTTGGCTAATGTAGTCAGTAGAGATGTAGTTGGGCCAAGTATCGAGGATGTGCCTGTAGTGAGGGAGTTCCCTGATGTGTTTCCAGAGGATCTGCCAGGGTTGCCTCCTGAGAGAGAGTTGGAGTTTTGCATAGAGTTGCTTCCGGGTACGGCTCCTATCTCGAAGGCTCCGTATCGGATGGCTCCAGCCGAGTTGCAAGAATTGAAGAAACAGCTGCAAGAGTTGATTGATAAGCGCTTCATAAGGCCGAGTTGCTCGCCATGGGGTGCTCCCATCTTGTTTGTCAAGAAGAAAGACGGAAGCCTGAGAATGTGTATAGACTACAGAGAGCTGAACAAGGTAACAGTGAAGAACAAGTATCCGTTGCCTAGGATTGATGACTTGTTCGATCAGTTGAGTGGAGCTGCAGTGTTCTCCAAGATAGACTTGAGGTCTGGGTATCATCAAGTCAGAGTTGTAGATCGAGATGTACCTAAGACAGCTTTCAGGACGAGGTATGGCCACTATGAGTTTGTGGTGATGCCTTTTGGGTTGACGAATGCTCCTGCAGTATTTATGGATTTGATGAACCGAGTTTTCCAAGACTGTCTAGATAGATTCGTTGTTGTCTTTATCGACGACATCTTGGTCTACTCGAGGAGCGTAAAGGAGCATGAGGATCATCTGAGGTTTGTTCTTCAGAGATTGAGAGATCGTCAGCTTTATGCCAAGTTCAGCAAGTGTGAGTTCTGGTTGAGCAGTGTAGCCTTTCTCGGGCATGTAGTTTCAGCAGCTGGTATTTCAGTTGACCCGAGTAAGATAGAAGTGATGTTGAGTTGGCCGAGACCAAGGACACCTAAGGAAGTTAGGAGTTTTCTTGGTTTAGCTGGGTATTACCGCAGATTCATTGAGGGTTTTTCCAGCATAGCGAGGCCGTTGTCAACTTTGACTCGTAGAGAGGTTCCGTTTGTTTGGACCGAGGTCTGCGAGGAGAGATTTCAGGAATTGAAGCAGAGATTGACTAGCGCTCCAGTGTTGGCATTACCGCAGGAGGGTGTCGACTATGAGGTTTATTCAGATGCATCCCACCAGGGGATAGGAGCAGTTTTGATGCAGCAAGGTAGGGTAATTGCCTATGCCTCTAGGCAATTAAAGGATTATGAGTTGAGATACCCTACGCATGATTTAGAGTTGGCTGCAGTAGTGTTCGCATTGAAGATCTGGAGACATTATCTGTATGGTGTCAGGTGCTGCATATTTTCAGATCATCAGAGTCTCAAGTACTTCTTTACTCAGAAAGAATTAAACATGAGACAGAGAAGATGGTTAGAGCTAGTAAAAGATTATGATTGCGAGATTCGCTATCATCCGGGCAAAGCTAATGTAGTAGCTGATGCCTTGAGCAGGAGAGTAGCTCTATCCATGATTTCAGTGCAGAGTCAGTTGCAGCATCAGATTGCCAGAGAGGATATTGAGATTGTGACAGCTGGTTTCTCCAGGCTTCAGTTAGTGTCCACGCTGTATGATGATATCAGAGTTGCTCAGACGTCAGATGTTTGGGTACAGAGTATGATTCAGAGGGTTTATCAGGGCACAGCGCCAGACTTTGAGATCAGAGACGGGATTCTGAGATTCAGAGACAGAGTATGTGTGCCAGAGGACACAGATTTGAGACAGAGAATCTTGTCAGAGGCTCACAGTACAGCTTATTCAGCTCATCCCGGTAGTACCAAGATGTACCAGGATCTTAAGAGAGGATTTTGGTGGTCTGGTATGAAGAAAGATATCTCAGAGTTCATTGCCAGATGTTTGACTTGTCAGCAAGTCAAAGCAGAGCATCAGAGACCTTCTGGGTTATTACAGCCATTGAGGATTCCTGAATGGAAATGGGAGAGTATCTCTATGGATTTCATTTCAGGACTTCCCAGAGTTCAGCGTGGGTACAGTAGTATTTGGGTCATAGTGGACAGATTGACCAAGTCAGCTCACTTCTTGCCGATCAGAGAGGGTATGAGCACAGATCAGTTGGGCCGTTTGTACGTCGAGAGGTGGTCAGATTACATGGGGTTCCCAGAGATATAGTTTCAGACAGAGATTCGAGATTTTTATCTGCTTTCTGGGGTAGTCTACAGAGAGCATTGGGAACCAGACTTCATTTCAGTTCAGCTTACCACCCGCAGACAGATGGTCAGACTGAGAGAGTCAATCAGATTTTAGAGGACATGTTGAGAGCCTGTTGCATGGACTTTCAGACTAGTTGGGCTGATTTGCTACCGTTGATGGAGTTCGCCTACAACAACAGCTATCAGTCTACGATCCAGATGGCACCTTTCGAGGCCTTGTATGGCAGGAGGTGCAGGTCGCCATTGTATTGGGATGACATAGGTGACAGAGATTCCCTAGAGTCAGCAGTGGGGCCAGAGATGACTCAGCTTATGATTGAGCAGATCAGAGTTATCAGGCAGAAAATTCAACAGGCCCAGGATCGTCAGAAAAGCTATTCAGATCTGAGGCGTAGGGACATAGAGTTTGAGGTTGGAGACCATGTGTTTCTACGAGTTGCTCCCTACAGACGTGTTCTGAGATTTGGCAGAAAAGGTAAATTGGCTCCGAGATTCATTGGGCCGTATCAGATTCTGGAGAGAGTGGGCAGAGTTGCTTACAGACTTGCTCTTCCAGCCAGCTTAGACAGAATCCACAGTGTGTTCCATGTCTCTCAGCTGAGAAAATATGTGAGTGATCCGTCTCACGTGTTAGAAGTTCAAGGACTAGAGTTATCAGATGACTTGAGCTACCAAGAAGTCCCAGTTCAGATTTTCGACTACAGAATAAAGAAGCTGAGAAACCGAGAGATTCTCCTAGTTAAAGTTCTGTGGAGAAGTCAGAGAATCGAGGAAGCTACATGGGAAGTTGAAGCTGATATGAGAGAAAGGTTCCCTGAATTGTTTAGGTAATTCCGGGACGGAATTTTTATTAGAGGGGGAGATTTGTAATGACCCAAGGGGTAGAATTGTCATTTTTGAGAGTTTTGAGGGGTAGAAGAGTCATTGTAGAAGTCCTTTGGGGCTTAGTTAGAGTTTCTGCGCTTGTGGGGGTGGAAATGGCTATTTTCCACTACACACGACCGTGTGCCCAGTACACACGACCGTGTGTCTTGCCCAGCCAGCTTTATTAGTTATTTTCTTCTAGTGCGCGCAGATTTTCAATTTCCCAGCTCCCAGCTTATTTTCTCTTCTTCTTCCTTCAGCTCCAGTGAACCCTAGAGTTCCAGAAAGAGATCCCCCAACAGCTCAGCTTCAGATTAGAGATCCAGAGTCTTCTAGGGAGAGAGATAGAGCTCCCATGTCGCGAGGTAAGTGTTTTCCTTGCCTCCTTCGCTGAGTTCAGAGCCTGTTTGGCTATTTCCAGCTTATGAGAATGTTATGTGTGCTTGTTTGAGATGTTTTCCAGCATGCTTGAGCTTGACATGATGCATGTTTGGTTGATTGAGTGGTTTCCATGATTTATGTGCATATATATACTGTTTCAGATGATATATGCTTCCAGTATGATGATTGGCGTGTTTGAGTTAATGATATGATGATTATTTGCGTGCTAGTAGCAGTATTTAGCTTGTATGTGTGTTGGTTTGGAGTGTGGAGGTGCTGGTGTGGGAATTTCTGGATTTCCAGACGCCATCTGCAGTTTCTGGGTCGAGCACACGACCGTGCGTCCCTGAGGCACGCCCGTGCGTCCTCTTTTCTGCATGGGACACGGCCGTGCATGCTGCCCGTGTGCGTCTGAAACCCAGACACACGCCCGTGTGCCCGAGTACACACGCCCGTGTGCTTTCTCCCCCAATTCCACACGCCCGTGTTCGTTGAACACGGGAAGAAGAGAAGGCAGACACACGCCCGTGTGCCCGAACACACACGCCCGTGTGCCTTGCCCAGTTTTGCTTGAAATATTCCAGAAGCACGCACGCCCAGGGACACGGCCAGCACACGGTCCCGTGTGCCTTGATACACGCCCGTGCACCTTCAGAAATTCAGAAATAAGAGATTTAAAAGCTATTTAAGCCACTCTAAGCCAGTTTTAAGCACACAGAACTCAGTAATCAGCTAAGAAATCAGCATTTCATGCATGATTATCAGCATTAGCACGGCATGCCACATCAGATATTTTCAGACTGGATCCAAGGATCCAACAGCATGATTTTCAGATATACCTATATGATTTTTCATATATCAGATAGGGGTGAATACGAGGGGGCGCCTGTGAGTTCGCACACCCGCTAGAGAGGGAAACCAGCGTCCGCCAGAGAGGACATGGTCACTGACCAAGCTCAATAGAGAGTGCTGGTTGTGCATCAGTAGATTTATTAGGATTTTGAACTCACACGGCCAGGGTGCCGAAGCCCTGTATTCATCAGTCTGGCCAGCATAGCAGATATTTTCAGATATTTCAGAGATTTTCAGTACTTTCTGATACAGATTTCAGTATATACTATACGTATATTTTCAGGATCTTCGGATCACAGTTTTATTATCAGAAAGAGTTTTCAGAAAAGACAGTTTTTTTAGAAAAACAAGTCTGAGGGCAAGTTTTACAGCTTTTCAGTTTACATGACATCAGCATATACATTTCATTGTCATGTACAACATCTCATGAGAACAGATGAGAAACAGAACAGTATCAGAACAGAAAAATAACAGAAATCAGAATAAAAAAACTGTCTAGTAGAATCTTCTACGTGACGAGTCACGTAGTCGATTAGTTGTTTGACCTACGAGTGTAGTGTTTGGAAACGCTTGCTGAGTGACTTTGTCACTCACTCCCTTCCCTGTTTCCTTTTGCAGGTCAGTAGTTCGAGGCTGAGCTGGATGCGAGACCGCTGCGAGATTTTGGGGATGTGGCTCGGCAGCAACAGATAGCATGTTGGCTCGCATGCTTTAGTTTCTCATGTATATATATATATGTGTGTATTATACTCTAGTACACTGTATGCCAGTTTATTTTCTATACATGAGCAGCCTGGGGCTTTCACGCTTCAGTATATTTCAGTATTTTACTTATGTTAACAATTTCTTTTATAAAGAAATTTGTTATATCAGTTTTAGCAACAGTTTCTCTATAGAGATTCCCGTCTCAGGTATATTTTATTAGTATATGAACAGTTTTTCCGCAGCGCACAGTAACCTGGGGCGGGGGTCGCTACAGTGGCAGCACATGTCTTAGATAGTTTCTAGCATGTGTTTACATAGAAAACTCACATAGTCAGGGTGTCAAATCCTTGTATTCATCAGTCTATATAGCACAGTAGATATCTTTGGATACACAATTTTCAGATACAGATTTTCAACATTTTAGTAGCTTTTATGTCAGCTTTTCAGGTATTTCAAGATCTTCATATTTAACAATAATTTTTTAGTAAACAGCTTTTAGAAAGATGATTTCAGTAAACATGCCACAACCTAGACATGATTTCAGCATATCTTATAACATATCATTTTCACATGACGTATATAGTAAAATATGAATTTAGGTATGAGTAATCAGTGAGAAACAATAAACATTCAGAAAATATTCAAATATATGAAAATCACGTGATGATATGTGAATCATAGAATATGAACACCATAACAGAATATGTAAATCAGATAACACGTGAGAATCAGTTTGGTTTCTCTCCAGTATGTAAGTATGTTTCCAGTATATGACTGTAGTGAGAATCCTCAGAGGAGGATTAGTTTAGGGTTTGAGACAGGAAACACTTACTGGGTGAATGTATCTCTCACTCTCTACTTTCTTTTCTCTTACAAGTTAGTATCTTGGGGCCTGAGAGGAGAAGATGGCTACTGGTTGGGATCTAGTTCTAATTTTCAGTTTTACAGCATGTTTATGGTTTGCATACTTATACAATTTTCTATTTGCATACGATAGCACCGTATGTGTACATGTATGTATATATATACGTATGTTATATACACTTTTCTCTATGTATATGTAAAGGATATTTTGGGCCATATTAATTTATATATTTACCACATGATTTCTCGCTGTGATATTTCAGCTCAACTTTAGGTATTTTTGTTATCTATTATTGGAAATATTAGTTATTTTGTTTAAATTATATTATTAATTTATATAAAATCAGAAACAGTAATATACACCAAAAGTGCGTACAATGGTGGAACCTCGCGAGGATGTCAGTTGACGAGGAAAGTTTATCTTGGTTTGAGGAGAAGTATCGTAGTGTTGATATGGTACATGTTAAAGCTCAGGATTTTATTGAGTTGACTTAGAGGATTAGTTCAGTTAAAGATTATGCTACCCAATTTAATGCATTGAAAAGATTTGTTTCAATAGTAGTGGGTTCTACGTCGATTAGAGTACAAAAGTTTGTCTATGGTTTGCACCCTACCATTTCCAAAATGTGAGAACTTGTTTTTCTCCCCTACAGAGATTCAATGAAGCTTTAGAAAGATCTTTAAGATCTGAGGTTTATTTATAGAGGATGGCTTTCTTTTTGAGACCAGTAAAGAGAGTTCCTAAGAGAAGTAGAGATCAGGGTAAGAAACCAATACAGTCAAGGAAACCTTTTATGAGGAAGAGACAGAGACAGAGACAGAGACAGAGAGTGGATTTGTCAATATGCAGGACATATGGTAGAAGTCATCTAGAAGAGTGTCTTATGGGTTAAGATGTATGTTTTAGACGCCGACAGTCTGGTCACAGAGTGTTTGAATATCTAATTAGAAGAGTAAAAGCTCGGCCATTAGTTGGTAGAGCCAGTCCCAGCAAAGGTGTTAGAGGTCTGGTTGGCAGAGAAAGTGGATCTTAAAGAGGTGGTGTCAATACACCCGAGGCAGAGACAGAGCTAAAGTTTTTGTAGTGAGGTAAGATTATACTGAGATAACTCCACATGCAATTACAGGTCAGTTGGTCTTCTTTAACACTCATTTATATATGTTGATTGATTGTGGTACCACACATAGTTTCATATCCAAAAGAGTGATAGAGAGATTGGGGTTGAACTATAATGTGGTAGAAAAGAGTATTTGTATTGAGATGTCTGATGGGGGTATGATTATAAGAGATCAAGTACCAATAGACCAAGAGGTAGTTATTATGGGAAGGACCTTGAGGATAAATCTGATTATGTTGGAGTTAGATGATCTTGACATGATCTTAGGTATGAATTTCTTGAGTTACGGGGTAGAGATAGATTGTAAGAGGAAAAATGTTACATTGTAGCTAGGCCCTGATCAATTTATTTTTTGTGAGGTTAGAGTGAAGACTACATTCATTTCTTGCTTGCAGGCTAGGAGATTGCTAAGTAAGGGATGTGTAAGATACTTGGCTAATGTAGTATACAGAGATGTAGTTGAGTCAAGTATCAAGGATATGTCTATAGTTAAAGAGTTTTCAAATGTCTTTTCTAAAGAGTTATTAGGATTACCTCTAGAGTGAGAGCTAGAGTTCTCTATTGAGTTGTTTCCTAGTATGGCTCATATTTCTAAGGCTTCCTATTGAATGGCTCTAATAGAGCTTCAATATGTGTATATGAATATGAGATGTTAAGATGATTGAATGAGAATATTGGGTTTATAAGTGCAATAAGTATGTGCATGTGAAGTGTTTAGTATGTGGAAAATGATTGATATGCATTTGGATTGCAAATTGGATAGGAATAAGTATGATCAGGTCGGTCATGTTGAAGCAAAGCAAGACACGCATAACGTATACCCGTGCATGTTATGCCTTACATGGTTACAGCCGTATTCACGTGCTCGTGCATGACCGATTAATGTAGAGTCATAACCGTACATGTCCATGTCACGGTCATACATGCGTAGAAAATGAGAAAACTAGAGAAATCATAGAACAAAGCACGACTTTCATGCACAACAGGTATTGGCCCGTGCAAGCTTATACACGCCCGTGTGTTAGGCAGAAAAGAAAAAATAAAGCATGAATAAGCATAATGCACAGTAAAAGCCATATAATTGGTATAAATTAGTGAAATGAAATCAAATAAGTATACGATATATATCATGTGCACATCATGACATGACATGCCATACAGTCTTTTCAGAAAGGGATCCAAAGATCCAAATACATTTTTTTAGTAGAAAAACATGATGATCCGAACATTGATTTCAGTGATGAATATGAGGGGACACTTGTGAGTTTTAGCACACCTGTATAGGAGCCAGTATTAGGGTCTATACGACTATATTAACCATATATCGACATATGCTGGTGTGCTCCGCAAGTAGTTTAGGGTTTGATGATCAGTTACAATGCGAGGCACTCATATTCAAATTTCAAATTCAATGGCAGTACATGTCTTAGACAGTTTCTAGCACATATTTGCATGGGAAACTTATATGGTCAGGGTGTCAAATCCTTGTATTTATTAGTTTACATAGCACAGTAAGTATCTTCAAATACAGTTTCAGTTTCAACTTTCAAATCTTAGTATATTATCATATTTTCAGATATTTCAAGATCTTCATATCCAACAGTAGCATTTCAGTACACAATTTTCAGAAAACTATTTTCAATGTACAGACTAAGGTCTAAACATGATTTCAACATATTTCATAGCATGTCATTTTCATATGACATACACAGTAAAGCATGATTCAGTTATAATTACTTAGTGAGAAACAGTAACACAGTGAATACTTAGAATACATTCAGAATACATGAAAAATCACATGATGATACGTGAATCACAGAATATGAACACCAACGCTAGAACATGTATTTCAAGATAGCCCACATGAGAGCTAGTTCGGTTTCTTTTCAGTGTATATGCTTTATAGTTTGCTTTGATGGTAGTGATATCCTCAGAGGAGGATTTGTTAGGGTCAGACATGGGAAACACTTACTAAGTGAATATACCACTCACTCCCTACTTTGCTTTCTCTTGCAAGTCAGTAGAGTCGTGGGAGTTGAAATGAGGAGATGGTTACCGGTTGGGATTCAGTTTTTGACTTTCAGTTTTGGTTTTGTAGCATGCTTATGATTTGCATGTTTTTACAGTTTTACGTATGCATGTGCAAGTGCAATATATGTATATGTATCAGACACATATTTTGTATATATTTTTAGCATATAAACAAAAGTTTTAGGCCACATTAACTTATTGTTTCTATCCTAGTTTTTTGTTGTCATATTTCAGCTTAGTTTAGGTATTTCTATTGTATATTGTAGGGCATAAGAATTATTTTGGAAAAAAAAATTATTATTAATTATAAAATAATAAGCACAATGATATACAAAAGGAGTGCCTATACTTTTGGTATCAGAGTAGAAATAGGCCTATTATTTTTAAACGTGAGTGTATGTGTGTATGAATTGCATTGTTTTCATACTGCATGTGCATAAAGTGCAAAGTATCCTAGGAGTCAGAGCCCATCTTTCTCTCAGTGTAAGTATAATAGTATGAGTTTTTGTTGAATTTAGTTACTTGACCATTGTGTTTTTTGATTCTCTAGATAGGAGAACTCATGTTCCTAGATTTTCTAAAGACGAGGATAGTGCCTCAGTTAGACCCTCTAGTGAGAGTGTGATGAGAGGATCTCAGGCCTCTCGTGGAGCCCTCAAGGTAGAGGATGTCAGAGAGATTTTCAGGGAAATGATGAGAGAATTACCTTAGAAGGTAATGAGCAAACACCTACTAGAAATGTGTCTATCAGAAAAGAAGCCTATCAGAGGCTAGTGAGAAGGCAACCAGACTTTGATAGAAGAGGTTATCCAGATCAGATGGGTAGATAGTAGTGGCTAGAGATGGGTTAGTATCAAGGACAAAGTTCTAAGTCTAATACAGTTAGCACCAATGATTCAGAGAGAATGCATCCCATTTATAGTCTACCGAGTATCTATCAGGCTCCTAAGTTTAGTAGGATGAGACATCCAACAGCAGCCGAAGAGTGGATAGAGGTTGTTAGGAGTGTTACTAGTTTATTTACTATGTCTGATCGAGAGAAGGCCAGATATGCAGTTTTTATGTTCAGAAGTGATATAAGATTGTGATGGAATCTCGCAAAGGCTACAGTCTAGGAGGAGTACTTAACTTGGGATGAGTTTAGAGCTATGTTTGAGAGAGAATTCAAAAGCCCAGAGACAATTTATGCTCGAGCTCAAGAGTTCATTGAGTTATAGTAGGGATCAAGTTCAGTGAAAGAGTATGTCACCAGATTTAATATGTTGGCCAGATCACTCTAAGTTTGACAGAGACTGAGGCTGGTAGAGTACAAAAGTTCATTCATGGACAACACTTAGCCATAGTTAAAGATGTATTGACTGGAGACCATCTCTCTCAATGATTCAATGATGCTCTAAAGAGGGTCACTAGATTAAAGATGTGTCTCAAATATCCTTGTATTCATCAGTCTATGCAACACAATAGGTATCTTCAGATACAATTTTTAGTTTCAGTTTTCAGATCTCAATATATTATTAGATTTTCAAATATTTCAGAATCTTCAGATCCAACAGTAACATTTCAGTATACAGTTTTTAGAAAACTATTTTCAGTGTAAAGACCAAAGCCTATATATGATTTCAGTATATTTCATAGCATGTCATTTTCACATGACATATACAGTAAAGCATGATTCAATTATAATTACTCAGTGAGAAAATGTAACACAGTGAATACTCAAAATACATTCAGAATCACTCAAAATACATTCAGAATACATGAAAATCACGTGATGATACGTGAATCATAGAATATGAACAACAACGCCAGAATATGTACTTTAGAATAGCTTAAACGAGAGCTAGTTTGGTTTCTTTTTAGTGTGTATGCTTTACAGTTTGCTTTGATGGTAGTGATATCCTCAGAGGATAATTTGTTAAGGTCAGAGATGGGAAACACTTACTGAGTGAATATATCACTCATTCCCTACTTTCCTTTCTTTTATAGGTCAGTATAGTCATGGGGGCTGAGAGGAAGAAATGGCTACCGATTGGGATCCAGTTTTTTACTTTCAGTTTTGGTTTTGTATCATGCTTTAAGTTTGCATGCTTTTACAATTTTATGTATGCATGTGACTGTACAATATATGTATATGTATAACACACGTATTTTGTATATATTTTTAGTATATAAAAGAAAGTTTTAGGCCACGTTAACGTATTGTTTTAATCCTGGTTTTCCACTGCCATATTTCAACTCAGTTTAAGTATTTTTGCTATATATTGTTGGGCATAAAAATTATTTTGGAAAAAAAATTATATTTTTATTAATTATAAAATAACAAGCACATTGATATACAACAGGAGTGCCTACATAAGATTAGTGAGAGATATTTATTAGATGCGGTCATAGGACCAGAGATGACTTAAATGATGATTAAGTAGATCAAAGTCATTAGATAGAGAATTAAATAAACCTAGGATTGTCAGAAGAGTTATGTAGATCCGAGTTATAGGGAGAAAGAGTTTAAGGTTGGAGACCATATGTTTCTGAGAGTTACTCCCTACAGACGTGTCTTGAGGTTTGGTAAGAGAGGCAAGTTGGCTCTGAGATTTACTGGCTCATATAAGATTTCAGAGAGAGTGGGTAGAGTGGCTTATAGGTTAGTCTTACCAATTAGTATGGACAAGATTCATGATGTGTTTCATGTATCTTAGTTGAGAAAATATGTGCGAGATTCTTCACATGTATTGCAAAGTCAGGATTTAGAGTTGGTAGATGATATGAGCTACCAAGAGAGACCTGCTCAAATTTTGGATTATAAAGTGAAGACCCTTAGAAATAAAGAGATTTCTTTGGCTAAAGTGTTATGGAGGAGTCAGAGAATTGAGAAAGTCACATGAGAGGTTGAGTCTAAAATGAGAGAAAGGTACCTAGAGTTTTTTAGTTAATTCCAGGGACAAAATTTTATTAGAAGGAGAGAGTTATAATAACCTAGGGGTAGAATTGTCTTTTAGGTTATGAAACCACGGGTAAAAGAGAGATTTCCAAATAGAAAGTAGATTTGAGAAAGTTATGGGTAGAAGAGTCATTTAAAAGCTTTTTGTGGCTTATACATAGATATTGTAAGAAGAATATTCTATGTATGGCGTGAAGCGAGAGAGAATTGAGATTTTTCTTGCACATAGGACCGTATATCTCAGGCACACGCTCGTGTGTTAGGTGAGAGGCACTATAAATGTTTAGTTTTTCTTTTTTTTTTTCGTCTAGTTTATTCCATTCAGCTTTATTCTCTTGTCCATTTTCCAGCAAACCCTAGGCCAAAAACTGTTCAATCAGCAACCATAAACCAAGTAAGAGATCCAGACACGGCTAGAGAGAAAGATTTGGACATCATGGCGAGAGGTAAGTATTTCATTACCTCTTTCATTTTGGTTTTTTTGTATGATTTGATGGTTTGACTTCCCTTTATGTGTTTGCTACATGTTGATAAATTTGTTATAGTATGATTTAATGATGAAATGAGACATTGGATGATGATTGATGAGTTATTATAAGATGATTTCAGGATTATGTGCTTGGGTATGTTTTTATGAGAAATGTGAGATTTTTAGCATGCTTTATGTTGAATAGATGAAATAGGAATGCTTATTGGCTGATATATTTTTTATATGCATGTTTGATTAAGATGTATTTTGAGCTGAGAATTTTATGATTTCTAGATTTCTAAACGCGTCTTACAGAAGAAGAGTTAAGCACACAACTATGTACCTGAGAATATACACGCGTGTAGCCTCTTTTCTACATGAACACGACCTTGCATGGCACCCGTGTGTGTATAAAAATCTAGACACATGCCCGTGTAGCCAATGCATATGTGTATGTACTTAATCCCAAATTTATACGCTTGAGTAAACAAGATACGGGAAAGTGTTTAGGTAGCTATAGGCCCATGTACTATAGTACACGACCTTTTGCCTTAGATGCACGCCCATGTGTCTACACTACACGTCCATGCAACCAGCTATAATTTTCAGATTTTGTTCCAAAAGCTAGCACGACCAAGGACACGACTTGAGCACAACTCCGTGTGCCTCCATGCCCGCTTGTATGTCAGTTGGTGCACGCTCGTGTGCTTTAAGAAAAACAGAGAAATAGTTCTAAAGCATTCTTAAAGCAAACTTAAGTAATTTTAAGCCATTCATAAGCACAAGAAATGTATAAATAACAAGATATAATGACATATCATGCATGATTATCAAAGCATTGAGCACGACATACAATATCAGATATTTTCAGAAAACAGATCTAAGGATTCAATAGCATGATTTTAAAGTATAAATTTATGATGTTCCGAACATTAGTTAGGGGTGAATACGAGAAGACACTTGTTAGTTCATAAATCCGCTAAAGAGGAAAACCAGCGTCCGCTAGAGAAGATGATAAACCCCAGAAACTAAATTGCAAATAACCTAGAGGGGGGTGAATAGGTAGTTTAGAAAACTTTTCAATCTCAAAACTTTTTCTTATTATACCAATTTAAGCGAACAAATATATATATACATATATATACATACATACATATATATATATATATATATATATACATAAGCACAATTAAGCAAAATGGCTAAGCAAATAAACAAAAATTAAAGAGAGTAAGGGATAAAATTTGCTCAGTTGATTTAGAGTGATTCGGAGCTTCTCCACGCCTCTTACGTCTACTACTTCAAGCAACCTCACTTAAAGATTTTCCTTCCATTAACTTCAACCCCAAAGTTACAATAATTTTGATCTAAGGGATTTCGCTCTTCATACACTAGTTTTGATACAAGGGATTGAGCCCTTAACTTAGTTTTAATAGGGATTACGCCCCACACTAATTTCACGGGATTGCGCCTAAGGGTTTATGGAAATATTACAGGAATTTGCCTCACAAGGCTAATTTACAATAAGCTCTCAAGGTTTCTCTTAAATAATTTACAAATATGCTTCTAGAGAGAGAAATGGGAGAGGAATTAAAGAATGAAAAATAAGAGTGTGTATGCTTGATTCTCTAACTCTTCAGTCTTCAAACCATCTCCAATTTATATGAATGGGAAAGAGATTGTCGTTGGGATGATTTGAGAGCTGTTGGAGACTTTCTGAGAAATTGCACGGGCGTGTCCATCTCTTACACAGTCATGTTTCTTTTGTTCTGCACTCTCCAATGGTCATATTTTCCTATCGCGCGCACACACACGGGCATGTGTCCTTGAAGTTTTCTTTAGGATTATAGAAGGCCACACGGTTTGCATGCACGATACCCACACTATCTTCACATTATCAGTATTTTCCAAGTAACACAGGTATGTGTTATAGCTGCATGGACGTGTATCCAGCATAGTCTTTCTTACACGAGCACAGTTGGACATACACATGAGTTTGCGTCCTTAACTTAGCATACAATCGTGTGCTCGAAAAACACACGGTCGTGCGTCATGCTTTCTTCGCATACAGACGCTTTGCACGACTCAACTAAGGCGTGTGTTGAATTCATAGCTTACACACGGTCCTGCTTCATTGACACACGGTCATGTGTCATGCAATATTTGCAAAAAATAAAACTTTTTGTCCTCCTTGTCATGTTCAACACATGCATGGATCAGTTATATATTTTAACACATGTTTTGCATCAATTCAAAATCCACAAGGGTCCAACAATCTCCCCATTTTTGATTTGATGACAAAACTTATGTTAAAATGCATTTAAGCACAAAATATTAAGTTTTATCAAAATATTCAATAAACAAAAAAAAAATTAAAACATTAAAAAATATTCATTTTAACATACCTAACATATCTCCCCCTTTTTGTTATAAATAAAAAAGGTATGTTAAAAATTTCAATTTAACACAAACAAAATTTCTCCCCCTTTGAAAATATTTTATCAAATTATGCACACATATGAATTTTCTCCCCTTATTGACTAAATTTTGCTCCCTCTCTTTCAAAGAATATTGTACCAATTGTTGATAGAAAATATAAATACACTCTCTTACAACACCATCCATTTTCAACCAATGAGCATTCAATTTTTATTTCTCCCCCTTTTTGAAAAGATATATGCATTAATCTCATTATTTTTAAGTTGAAGAATTTGATCATTAAAGTATATAGGGAAGACACTTGCAAACAATTGAAAGTATATGTAATTGAAACATTTTATGCAATTTTGTGTTATGCACGGTCGTGTTGATGTTATACATGGGCGTGTATGTCTGATTTCATGACATGCACAGTCGTGTGTCCTTTAAGCACGGAGCCGTGACTGGGTAAATGTATCATGCACAGTCGTGCAACTCACATGCACAGTCGTGTATAACTTATAAAACCCAGAAATTCTGTAGAAAACTACAGTTTAACATAAGGGGCTTTTTAAAAACATTTTCAAATCTTTCAAAAATGATTTTTGTTCAATTCAAAGCATTAAAAACAAACTAAAAACATAATTCAAACATGTCTAAACACAATTTAAACACTATTGATATATTTGAAACATTTTTGCAAATTATGGAGAATATAAGGGAAAATAAAATATTTAAAGCAAAGTTTGATCAAAACACATCAAATATATCATTTTTGCATGTTTTGACCATAGAGGACTCTTACTGTACGAATCCATGTCATTTGCACTCAACACAAGCAAGTTTGATCCAATCTTGACATGAATTTCAACATTGCACATGTTATATCATAAGCATATATACATATCATTCTTGCATCAATTCAGCTCAATCAATCATATAAGGCAAGTATAAATATGCATATTAATTCAGTATAGTCACAACCTCATCAATCAAGTATATTATAAGAATAAGAATTAGGATACGTACTTGGATTGATGACTTTTCTACACCATTTCTTTATTCATTTCCGGTGCAGAAGTGCAAGGAAACTCTTTCTTTTTCATCTTCGTCATCCGAGTCCTCCTTGCTTAATGCGGCAAGAATTTTCTTTTTTTATTTCTTCTTCTTCATCCAAGGGCATTCTTACCGATAATGTCCTTCCTTTCCGCACTCATAGCAAGTCACCACTTTTTTTTTCTTTTTTTTCTTTCCCTTTGATAGGAACTTGCTGAACTTCTTAAAGAGCATCTTCAAATCCTCTTCATTCATTGAGCTCTCTTCTTCGGTTGAGTTTTCTTCATTTTCGCTTGAATCCTCCTCAACCTTAAGTGCAATATTTTTCTTTTGCTTCTCATTCTTCAGCATCTATTTCATTTCGTGAGTTAGGAGACTCCCGATCAATTCGTCCATGCCCATGTTGGTCAAGTCCTTCGATTCCTTAATTGTCGTTACCTTCATACTCCAAGCTTTCGGTAATGACCTTAACACCTTTTTGACCAACTCAACATTTTCAAACTTTTTTCCCAATCCTCTTAATTCATTTACTAGGTTTGAGAAGTGTTTATACATTTCCGTGATGTTTTCATCTCATCTCAAATAATTCATACTCACAGAAAAGCATCTCCACCTTGGACTCCCTCACTTGGCTTGTTCCTTCATGCGTCATTTTAAGGATCGTCCAAGCTTCATGTGTTGTTTCACAAGAAGAAACATGGTTAAATTCCATGGTATCTAAAACACAAAACAACATATTTAATGCCCTTCAATTTAAACTCATTAATTTTTCATCATTCTCATTAAATTCATCTTCTTTTTTGGGCATATTAGAATTTGGATTCATGGGAACAAAGTCACCCTTATCAATAATTTTCTAAAGCTTATAGTTAATGGATTGAACAAAAAATTTGATACGAATTTTTCATTAACCATAGTTTTTTCCACAAAACGATAGTGGCCTAAGTGAACTACCCCCTTCTTCGAAAGATGATTTTTGAAAAATATTTACCATAGAAAGTTCAAAAAAGGATCTTAAACTCTAAAAACCATTAGATTTTCAAAAACAAGAGCTCAAGCTCTGATACCAATTGATAAACACCAAAAACTAAATGGCAAATAACCTAGAGGGGATGAATAGGTTTTTTAGAAAACTTTTCAATTTCAAAATTTTTTCCTATTCTACCAACTTAAGCAAACAAATATATATATATATATATATATATATATATATATATATATATAAGCACAATTAAGCAAAATGGCTAAGCAAATAAACATAAATTAAAGAGAGTAAGGGATAAAATTTGCTCAGCTGATTTAGAGTGGTTCGGAGCTTCTCCACACCTCCTACGTCCATTACTTCAAACAACCCCGCTTGAAGATTTTCCTTCCACTAACCTCAATCCCGAAGTTACAATAGTTTTGATCCAATGAATTTTTCCCTTCATATACTAGTTTTGATATAAGGGATTGCGCCCTTAACTTAGTTTTAACAGAGATTGCGTCTCACACTAGTTTCACAGGATTGCGCCCAAGGGTTTGTGGAAATATTACAAGAATTTGCCTCACAAGGTTGATTTACAATAAGCTCTCAAGGTTTCTCTCAAATGATTTGCAAATTTGCTTGATGACAGAAGAATTGTAAAATGAAAAATAAGAGTGTGTATGCTTGATTCTCTAACTCTTTAGTCTTCAAATCATCTCAAATTTATATGAATTGGAAAGAGATAGTCGTTGGGATGATTTGAGAGCCATTGGAGAAAGTTACACGGGCGTATCCATCTCTTGCACGGTCGTGCTTCCTTTGTTCTGCATTCTCCAACTGTCATATTTTTTTATCGCGTGCACACACACGGGCGTGTGTCCCATACACACATGGTCATATTTTCCTATCGCGCACACACACACGGAGACAATTCAAGTGTTGTTTGATATTTTTTGATTCAAAATTAGAAATTGTAGAATTTGGGGTAACTTTTTTAATATCATGACAATCTATTTTTTATATGTATATATATATATATATATATATATATATATATATAGTTTTTTATTGATTCAATTCATTACTAGAACATACATTCACAAAAAAGTTTACTATGACATCACATCTAAAATAATATATTTGGAATAATCTGATAAGAAATAGTATTGATAATGAAGAAAAAAATGGAAAGTTGAAAGAAAAGGGGAGGGGAGGGGGGCGCGCAATTGCTCCCTCCCCCTGACCCGTGGTTGCTTCGTTGATGAATATCACATTCGAAATTCTACCATGTTTGTGACAACCGTATAAATTCAATAAATAACAATTTGCAGTTGAAAAGTAAGAGGAGGTTACTTGGATAACAAGAATGAAGTGAAAAAAAAAAAACGTCCCGTTTAAAGGGGTACACATATTTCAGAAAACGTCATCCTTTGAGATGCGAGTAAATGCATCGCATAAAATAAGTTTGCTCTTTTAACTTAAACTAGGTGGGCCATTCTTGCTCCCTCTTTGACGTTTGTCGTGACCACTTTTTATATTTCTTCTTGCATTTTTTTTTTATGTATTTATATTTACTTGAAATATCATAAATTTAGATTTTCTTCATTCCCCGCCTGTATTAATTAACTTTTTCTCTTGAAAATTTTCATACAACAAAAATCTCTTCACATTTTAGATGTTAGAAATTTGATAAATATCTATTAAATTTTAAATATATTATATGGCTAATTAATGAACATGAGATTTTCTCTTGTTTAATATGATTTGTTCAATTTTGACTAGAATTAAAAAAAAAAAATTCAACTAAACGTAAAACATAAAAAAATTTCCCGTCAAAAAGAAGTCACTTCTAATGACTCACTTATAGTATACTAACAATAAAGATTTTTTTTTAATCTTAGAAGGATTTTTCTTTTTTTTTTTTTTTTTGGTTATCTTAAACCTTAAAAGTGTATATTCTTAACTAAAATCGTGAAAATAAATCCTAAAGAGTCATGATTATGGCGTCACGGACAGAAAATGAGATTTGTTCCAGAAGGAAATTGTGCAATGAAATATTGGTAGGAATTAAGGTCCCCTTGAGTCTTGACCCAATAAAAATGAGAAATTGGAATAGAAAATAGTAGGAATTAAATTGGCCAAGGGGAAGCTGTGGGAGGGAGCCAACATTTCAACTCGTGGTGACGTGGGGAATGAGGTATTTCATATCTAGAATTGGATAAGGATAGGAAAGGAAGTTACGGAGATGTTGCACTTGCCTTGCCTTGCCTTGCCTTGCCCGTCCAATTTAGTTTTAAGCTGTGAAGGAATTATCTGGACACCATTGTATTGTTATAAAAATATTTAATCAATTCGTCTTTCCAGCTGCGCCGACAACTAATACCTGCTTTTTATCTATTTTAATTTATTCCTAAAAATAAGTTAATTCATATTATTTAACATCTAAAAAACATTTCATATATTGGGCATCTGTGAACCAACTCAAACTATTTTAAATTTAATTCAGTCAAATTCAAAATGAATAATCATTGTTTGAGAGTCATGAGTATCAAATAATTTCAAACTCAAGCCGTGGAAGAGTTGACTTTACTGAATTTTTTAATTTATAGATTTTTATTTTTTAAAATTTATATTCTCTAATGAAAAATATCAAAGATAAGTTAAATTGTATTGAGAAAAAAAAAAAAAAAGGTTAACTTATTTATAATGCATTACAAACGTAGAGTAAATTGAACTTGGCAGCTTACCAAATAAAAAAAAAAATTTGAAATTGGGTGCAAACTCAAGTTATCACACGAGCTCAGGCCAAAGGACTTATTCTCACTCATAGTTTGAGATGGGAATAAAATCTCATCCTCCAGATTTTAAAAACAGAAAATCTTATTTTTGGATCAAATTTCAAACATTTATCTAATTTTTTAAAAAATTTTAGAATTATAAAATAATTTTTAAATATTAAAATTTTTAAAAAATATTTAAAATTTTCTTAAAATTTTAAAAATTAAAACAATCACAACCGCTGATGATGGAATCAGATAACCATTTTCGATTTGAATATGAATATTCCCTATCCCTACTATCAACATTTTTCGGTTAATATTGATGTTCTAATTTTAACCTTATCCTCTTTTACGGAAATTGTTGGCGCGACATCCAACTGCTCTGCGCCTCATTTAAATGGTTTAGTTAAAAACATTCAATTCAATTTGGCAGATGGGAAGGGAAGAGTAGGGAAGGGAACGGGTGAATCTGGATTGTCAAAAAGGCAAGACTTGTTTCATCAATGGTCTGGTCGGAATTTGAATATCAACATGCTTTTCGCATGCTGCAGAATATACCTGTACATATACCGACGACTCCTGATAGATAATTTTTAAATAAATAATAAGGTAGCCGTCGTCGTTTTAATGTTCATTATGTGTATCCTGTTAAATGGTACATAAACACATGAAAGAAAAAAAAGAAAAACAAGTCATAAATTAAACTAAACGTCAGGATCACAAAAGAGGAATAATAAGCATAGGAATAAGACAAACAAGTTGAAATAAGAAAAAGTAAGGAGTCCAAGTGAAATGGACTGGGCGCTCACTCTTGTTATGGTTTTTCTAGGAAGTTTCTACTTGTAAAGGTTAATGACTCATAAAGAGCTGTCAACCTTGACTTCAACGGAAGGAATGGGGATATGCCGAAAATCTTGGCTATACTGTTTTTGCTTAGGCCGCCACTCACTATTTCTCACCCACACTCCCCTGAAATGATCATTATTTGACATTTTTTATGTTTATTTGATTTTGTTTTCTTTGGTTATAAATTAAAAGTTTGTTTTTTTGTAGTAAAATTACAAAACTAGTCTCAACTATTAATAAAAATTTTAATTCCCAATTTATCATGTTATTTATTAAAATTACAAAAATATATTTGCCATTAAAATCACACTGACAAACCGATAATTTTACCTTCCAAGACTCGGGTCCTCAACTTTCACTCATTTCACCATGGAAATCCTTTGCCATCAAAATTACGTCCTGAATGTAAACCCAAATTTACCGCAAAATCCACAACCTTGGTGCACAAGCTTTCTTTCTGGTTTCTAGCAAGATGGGCGGGTTTTGCAGCAAGCTTTCTTTCTGAGCTTTACTGGTGCACAAGCTTTCTTTGTGATAAGAGCCAAGAGAACCCACAATAAAATTTTGGTTGCCGTAATTTGTTTTAAATTGCAACTGGATATGGATATGGATATGGATATGGAATGATGACGCTCAACAGAAACATGCTAGAAACCCATGCCAACGAGGCCCATAATTTGTCATGCACAACTCACAATGCTACAGATGGTCCAGTATATGACGATAGGCAGTGTTCACGTTTCTGGTGCGTCAAAGCTGATGTACCGAGACGGAAGCTCCTTGAATTCAACAATGTATATGGTAACATCTAGCAACACCTTGATAAGGTTGCTAAGTGCCTCAAACTTCGGTTTCAATGAGTCGAAGAGTTCCACTAATATCTCTGGCAGTTGCTTGGAGAGTTAAATTGATGAAAATTGTGGTATAAGATTTAATTTACATGAATCAAATAAATCAATTTAATCTATAGCAGCAATACATAAACGATCGACAAAATACTGAATTAAATTATTTTAATGTTAGGAATACTAGGTATATCATCCAATCTGAATTCACAAAGCTCTAAAAATTATTTTTATTAGAGTAATTGGTCTTCTTCCCTTGAAACCTTCTAAAATAACAATTTTTAACAAAGTTATATGGTTTTGGTTTTAAAAAAAAAGATTTAACCAATATATATTAGATTATATCTATTAAAAAATTAATAAACTTTAAAACTTATGTTAAGTTGTTTATTCTATTTATAACTTTTAAGTATATTAGATTTATCATTATTGATCACTTAACTTATATATAAGCTGTCATTAAACTATCTAATTATCTAGTCTTATATCGTTTATGACTCATAAATATATGAGTCAATCAAATAATATAGAAAGATATCAATCTTACAAAGATTGATAAATAAATACTAATTTGTTTTGCCATTACGTTAGCTTGAAAAACCCAATATTAACGTAGAATAAAGAAGTAAATATGCAATTAACTAATTAAAATCAGTAAAAAGATCCATTAAAATTAGGTGATAATCAATTCACCCACAAGGAATTTATATTCATTTCTAAATGAAATTTCAAATTCAATAAATGCATAAACTAATTGAATATGTATTTTTCAATAGCATACAATCAATCTACAATCAAGGAACCTGCTGGGCCTTAACACCAGGCAAGAGGTTAAGAACACAATTACTAGATCAAACAATTCATCATCATTAATTAAAAATCAAGATCCATCAAATAATTATAAAAATTAATAGATCCATCATAAATCTTAAAACGTAAATTTTGCTAATGACAATCATTTTGAAACTACAAAAAAGAGTTGAAGAAAAATTCATTATTAATCAAATAAAAGAAGAAAATAGAAAAAGATGAGAAAAACTCTGGGATCTTCAAAGCTTAGTTTAGAGTGGATCTTCTCTAATTTGATCTATGATCTTTAATCATCAATCTTCTCCTTCTTTCTTGAAGTTTTCTCCCTTGAAATTCTCTTATTATTATTATTTTGCTATATCTGCCTCTTATCCTTACAAGAAAAGACATGCTTCCTTATATATTATGATATATTATGAAAGCTTAACTTAAAATTTCATTCTGCTCATTTTATTTTCGCCCAGTAAAGATGGACAATATTATAACCATAATCAACTTTTGCATTCCTTCGTTGGTTAAGTATTTTTCTTCTTTTATGCTTTAAAATTTGTCCTGACAAGACTTGAACCTCACCATAACACCTAAAACATTATTCAAAGTTCAAAATAAGATCAAATCATAAAAGAGAAATAAACTTAAATAAATTAGGAAAAATAAGCTAAAATTCACCTAGAAATATATTAACTAAGACTCTATTTTTATGCATATAATTTAGTTAATTTTGTTATGAAGGGTAAAATAGTGATTCTGGTTTTATTTTGGGTCATGTACATGTCACTCTAGGGAGATGTTATGTGTATAGTTTGGTTTGATGCACTTTTTTAAGTTTTTCATCATGCACGATGATACATACTTATGTGCATGACCTTGCATATCGAGTTGGCGATGCCTATATAAAACAATGTTTTAGTTTGAATTTTCATATAGGTAAAGTTCAAGTTTAAGTTTTAAGTTTAAATTCGGTTCGTTATTATAGTCAAATTTATGTATTTATAATGAACATATTTATTATAACTTACTATAAACGTAAATATATTTATTATGATTTATTATAAATATAAATATATTTATTATGATTTATTCGAACAAAATCTATTTATGATGACTTATTGAAAATGTAAATATATATATGAGAAACGTAAATATAATTATAATTTAATAAAAAATTATAATTAAAAAATTAAATTAAAAAACTCAATTCATGTTGGCAAACCAAGCTCGAGTTCAGTTTGTATAATTTAAGTTCAAAAATTTTTTAAATCGTAATTCGAGTTAGGGCTCAAGTTTGAGCTATAATAATATGTTTTGAGTTCATTTAAACCGAATTTAAAAAGAAGTTTAAACATATTCGGTTTGAATTCTATTTTAGGTTCAGCCATGGCTTATTATAATGCAGAGTCTATCGAACACGTAGGTGGCAATGGCTTGAGTTCCCATGCACT
Organism: Anacardium occidentale; assembly: GCA_026122585.1. Taxonomy (NCBI): domain Eukaryota; kingdom Viridiplantae; phylum Streptophyta; class Magnoliopsida; order Sapindales; family Anacardiaceae; genus Anacardium; species Anacardium occidentale. The sequence continues at coordinate 28,079 of JAJEJH010000213.1, forward strand.
GTAGTTCCAAATTCTTCATTGTTTTGTTTGCTTTTCTTTTAAGGTTTGATCTCTCAACACAGTCAATTTTATCATGATTTGGTTCTGTAAATGAAATCTTTGTTATGTTGAGTCTACCTTTTGATTGCTGAATGACATGGAAGTCCAGTTTAACATGTGCATTTTACTGACTAAACATTTTAACATTTTTATTTTCTTTGTCTTCATTAATATAAGGAACAAAAATTCTTTTTCACTCGGTATTATAGCAATATCAATTCGCCCTTCGCCATCAATAAATTTCCAAGAACCCATAAACAACAGATAAAAAAATATATATAACAAAACCTTAAACTTATAAATAAACTATGATAACGATTCTGTATTCTGCAATTGAATCTAGACTAGAGCATAAAATTTACTGTTACCATGCGCTTAAGGTGATGATATGCTTTCACAGTTGAAGCTGCAGCTAAGAAATTCCTCTCTATCAGTTCAGCACGTCCTTGCCCTCAACTCTTTAGCTGCTGCTGCTGCTTTTGTTTTTTTGTTCATACATTGATGCTTTGGAGGCAATGATCCATCCATACTTGCAGATAATTTTGATTTTGGAGGCCTTCCTCGCTGTCTTCGCTCTGGCTGCTCCTCATTGTGATTCTGATGACCTATGCCCAATGATCCAACCAAATTGGCATCCTCATTCGTCTTCAATTTAGGGGGAGGTCTACCTCTGCCGGGAGCCTCTGGTTGCTCATTTCCCTGCTTCCAAAGCTTTACAGGAAATGGTTCTATAGTTTTCTGCTTAATTGAAGTCTTGGAAGGGCTCTGACCTCGAGGACATAATTGTTTTTGCTGCAGCTGATCCTTCGTCTGCTGCACAGAAGTGATGGTTGAATCAACAGCTGTTTCCGTTGGCCAGAATTTCAGCCGCTTTTTCTGTCCGCAAGGGATTTTTAGCTGCTCTGTTGGTTGAAATAAGTCAACCACTGTCTTTGGTATTTCTTGCATTCTTTTAGTAGAAGAGATTGACTTTTGCTTCAACTTTTTCAGCAAACCAAGGGTTGAATCATGATTAGCCTCAATAGTCAAAAGAACTGGGTCACATTCGGATGGCCTTGGTTCTGTCTGTTGATGTTGTTTCTGCATCTGTTTTGCAAAGAAAGTATCTGCAGCTAGTTGAGAATTAGCTGGCATTTGCTGCCGTGGTTGATATTGCCGCTCCACTGCTGTTAGTTCATGCTGTGAAAGACTTCCCTCAACTGAATTTTCAGGCGGTTGCTAGAGTCCAATAATCAATATTATAGTAACTATGGTGTTAAATACATCTTTGCTAATAGACAATGTATTGGCTAAGAAATTACTAGAAGCTAATGCTATTTACCTTGTATTCAACTTCTTTAACCACGTTACTAAAAGAAGTTTGCTGCTGATGCTCCAGACTAAGCTCCTCTAATACATTAAGAGAATTTGTAACGAGTTGAGATTCGGGTAGTGTTTCTGGGCCACCATGTCTTGATTTATGAAGCTGCTCAACAAACCCTACCATATAAGATTCACCTATTTTCGGCATGAAAATGTTGGCATCCCCGCTAAACTTGCTGCCTGATTCGTTGGTAAGGGAATTGTCTTCTGGCACTGTTTTTGTCCTTTTATTAGCCATGTGTTTTTTTTCATTCCTGCCCCATGATGAATCAAAAGGCACATCCGGAGCACTTCTGGTCAATTTGGGTTGCGATGTAGCTGCATTTTGTTCAGTTACATTTATTTGCGTGTTCTTGTGAAACAACTCCTCTAAAGTTGTTATTTCAACTTCTGGCATTCTTTTGTGAGTAGGAAGCTCAGTTTGGGTGATCTGCATCAAATCTGCGGTTACATTTTCTGAAGCTGGAGTTGTTTTTGGCTGGTGTTCTGAAACCTTCAGTTTAGCACAAGCCTCCAGCTGTTGCTCCTCTTGTGGTTGTCCCTCGCAAGGATTCAAGTGCAGAACATGCTCCTCTAGCAACTCTTGTTGTCCTCCCGCTTTACGATTTGATTCATTATTCTCTGAAACTTCCAGTCTTAAAGAATCGATCAGCTTCCTTCTTACCATTTTAGTTGTCTTCAACAATTGAAGCAGCTCTGTCTAACAATTCAGATAAATAAATAACCATAACATGTTCATCAAGTTCAATAAAACATAGTTAACACATGTCACCCATTTTAGAGACTCACCTTTGTTAAATTTAATGAACCTAAAGGGCTTATGGCATCATTTTGACCACTGATACTGGCATGCTCTTTCTTTTCTTTCTTGATAAATTGCACAAACATGTTGCTATTTATTTAACCAGGAAAAAAAAAAAAAGAAAAAGAAAAACCCATCAGAACTACAATGAAAATAAAGAAAAAACAGGTCCAATTAAGATTCATACTAGTTTAAAAAGGAAAAACCTAAGATCAATGATCTGGCAACAAACTTCCGATTGTAGCCTCTTCTCCTCTTCAGTCACTTTAAATTGTTGCTGTTGTGGATTAATTAGTTCCACAATTCCTTCAATTTCTACTTCTGGTAATTGGACTCGCTCTTCGCTAGCTTCATTTTTTTTATCTTGTATTTTATTTTTCTCTTCCAGCTCCTCACTTTTCTGTTCTTCATGACACTGTTCTTGCATTACTTCTTTATCTAGTTCCTTCAAATGCTCTGTTTCAACTACTCCAGTGGGATTTTCAGCCTGATTCTTCTCTTCAGCTTGGTTGTTCTTTGCTACCAATACTTTATTTGTTTTGCCTAGCAATTGAACTTGCCGTAAATCCATTTCTCTTTGCTGTTTATTCTGCTGCTCTTGCTTTTGATTATGTTCTTCATTCCCTTCATTGCATGGTTCAGCTTCAACTTGTTCTTCATTCACTTTAGATTGTTTTTCTTCCAACTCACAGTGTTCTTCAATTAATTCAAAAGACCCTTCATTTTCTGGTTCTCCAGATAGTCCAATACATCCTCCCGCTGGCACTTGAATTTGTTGTTCTTCCATTACTTTTTTATCCAGTTCTGTCTGGACTTCTTCAGATATTCCATTATGATTTCCATCATGATTTTTATCTTCACCTTTATTGTTCTCACCTATTAATACTTCACTTTTTTTTTCTAGAAATTGAATGTGCTGTAAATCCATTTCTTTTTGCTGGTGTTTCAGCTGATCCTGCTTTACTTTATGTTCTCCATTCCCTCTTGTGTATTGTTCAGCTTCAACTGGAATTTCATTCACTTTAGATTGCATTTCTTCCACCTCATTGAGTTTTTCAATTAATTCAGCACATCCGTTGTTTTCTTGTTCTCCAGTTGGTCCAATATGTCCTTTGGCTGGTTCTTGTTCTTCAATTCCATTACCTATTGTCCCATTTACTTGAGTCTTTTCCTGACTTTCAATTTTTTTCTGTTTCTGTGATTTGACTCCTTTGACCTTATGCTGCCTGCCATTTTGCCAACCCTTCTGACACCTCCTTCTCAAGTGTTTCTCTTCCTTCAACTTATAACGAAAATCAGAACTCTCATTTGTAAGTATATAACAGTTTCGAGAAGTACAAAAAATGTCTCCTTTCTTCACAAGCTTCTGTAGGTGATGAGTCAATAGGCTTGCATGTGAAAAGGGCAAATCCTCATACTCTGTCTCAATAAACTTTGATATTGTTTCCTCACTTGAACCATCCAACTGATTCAACTCTGTGATTGCCCTTTGTATCATCTATGGAGAACATAACATAAAATATGGATCACAAATCTGTTTAACCCAACATAAAACATGGAAAAAGTATAACTATGAAAACATTCTCAAAAATCCAAAATAATAAGATAGAACAAGTACAGAAGCATATGGAGGGTGATCAGGGGTGTGCATGAGCTTGCTGAACTGTCTCTCAATTTCCTTCTTGTGCAGGCGCAAGGATGGGCAAGAACTTTCAAGTAGCCCCATTAGATTCTCAAATTTCAGTCTCTGTGCATGGTAATAATTAGAGTCTTCAATATGAAATAGAACAATCTTCTTAAACAAACTTAAGGACTTATCAATGCAATGACCAAAGACTGAACTGTATAATATCCAGTTGTCATGATTGCATATACTAGAGTCCTGTTACCTGCTTGTAGAGCATGATACTAAATGAAAGAACTAGATGAAACTAGAATTAGCAGCTCTAACTGTTAGCAACCCGTGATACACACAAATAAGTTTAGAAATGGTAATGACAGAATAAAAATAATTAATGAGCAATTTAGTTAACTAATGTTTAATTGTTTGACATAATCCATTTCAGATAGCCACTTTCTCACCAAGTATATGTTTACTAAAATAGACTCATGACAAGGGAGCAATTTATAGGAATGCATGCCTGCAACTTTTCCAATACAGAGTTCTTCTCTTGTATGAATTCCTCAACAAATCAACAAACTCATCAAACACATCCCAAAGCTGAAAATGAACCCTGAGCTAAAACCAATCATTACTGTGGGAACAAGCCAAATAATATGTAATTGAAAACATAAAACGATCAATTAAAAACCTATAAAAATATGCTTCAAATCCCCTGAATCCTTTCTTCTTTGACAAAATAGTTACACAAACATTTATGAAACTCAGTAGCTCAATATCAGAAACACATGACCAGAATTTAGGAATTTGTGTCACATGGTAATGACAGCATATTAAAAGCATTTTCTTTCAATACGTTGCAAATTGCCAAATATGCTACAGTGACTATCAAAATCAATGTAAAACACAATGATTACACACCCAAACTAAGAGACGTTTAAAAAATCCACTACATATCTACTCTCTATTCGTCTGATACACAACAGGGATCCAGAATTTCAAAAAACAAATAGTAGTTGAAATACATTGATGACATTTATCACAAATTTACATAATCTGAAATTTTTAAAATTCTTTCAAACATTAGTCTTTTACTTATTAAATAAAGCCCTGTAAAATCACTCACTCATATTATGTGATACATTATTCATTAAAAATTTCAATAAATTATCAACCTTTTCAACTAATCAACATTAAAAAATACTACAATCTTCACAACATTTAAAAAATTTCAATAAAAATAATCTTGACTGGAGCAAACTTCACCAGCCACTGTTTTTAATTTTCAACATTAATCATTGATCATCCATCTAATTCCAAAGAAAAAATAGATAAAACTCCAGACAAATTACATGAAAAAAATCATCACAGAACATAAAGATGAAGTTAAGAAGACAAACATGTGAATCGTTAGTTTCGGTTCCCATCGCCTCGCCTTTTCCACTGCTTCTCAACGACTCCTAGAAGAATTGAGATAAAATAACAAATAACGACAATGTAACCAAAAAAGGTGAAATCAAAATTGAAGAAAAAGAATAATGTTAACTTGTGCTCTAAGAAACCCTTGAAAATTGAATCTTAAATAGTGTTATATGGATAAAAGAAAGTATCGGTGGAAAGACCAAAGGACGTTTGAAAAAGAACCATCTGTGTGTGGGATGATAGGCTTTTTTTATTTCTCTCTTGTGGTTATTTTGAATGACGTACTTTCTGACTCTTGAACATCTCCACGTCAGCATACACTTAATTAAATTTATTTATTTATTATTTTAAAGTGCTAAATTTAAGATAAATTAATTAACTTTTTTTTATTGGCTCATACAAAATCAACCAACAACTCTAATTTTAAGTCAATATACACAATTATCTTAATTAAATACCAGTTTATCCTTAATCTATCAACAAAACTCTAAACAAGAATATAACACTATCAATCTCTATCTTACATTTGAATTATCTTGCATTTTCATTTACACAATTTCACACAATCGATGTATTAAGATCAATTTATATTTTATAAGTACTGTATATTTTTATATAGTTGATGTCCTAATTATAAATTCGATAATAGTGATAAAAAGTCTATTGGATTTGGACAATTAGAGTCTAACCTAGAAACTAGGGTATTTCTCTAATATATATTTTATATTAATACGCTAATTTCTATGTAGTACTCTAATCGGCTAACTACGGGAGAAACGGGGTGATGCTGACAATAAGCCAATTATTTTGTTTTTTTTATTGCCTCAATAAGGGGTAAGTGTTAATACTTTACTCTAATAGGAGGTTCGAATAATTGGGTCTGGAGTATTAAGGAAGAAAGTGTAATTTAGCTCATAGTATTTAGGAGGTAATTGTGATAACTTTATGCTAAGGGGTTTCATAATTTTTTTTTGGCGTATTTAGTGGATAAGTTTAAGATTTTTACTCCATTAAAGAGTTATTGTAATTTGTCATTTAGGAATAGCTGGTACCTATTAGCTTAAAATCTCAGATCATTTTTGTTAATTTACATTTTTTTTATATAAATTAAGTTATTTGATGTCTTATGTATCTATATTACAAAGCTATTTATGTATTAAAGTAAGTTATAAATTTGAAAGGGTTCAGTGGCAGAAGAGTACTTTAAAAGCTATTTGTGTCTTATATATGAGTATTTTTAAGAAAATTTTTCATGTATGACACGAAAAGAGAGAAAAATTAAGATTTTCATGAGACACACGACCATGTGCGTAAGACACAATTGTGCATCGTATGTTTTAGCCATATATACAGTTTTCATTTTCAGTTCACACATTTCCCAGCTAGGGCTAGATTCAAACCGAATATACAAACGACAATTTTAAAATTCAACGAACACGAGCCCAAACACAAATTATGCGAATCGAAAACGAACACAAATCCGAACTTAAAATAATAATTTTTTAATTAAATTTTATTAATTATTTGTATTAATTATAATTTTTAATAAATATAAAAACGAATTATATGAACTGAATACGAATACGAATATGAATATGAGCCGAATACGAACTTAATTATACGAACCGAATATGAATACGAACTTTATAAAAAATGTTCGACGAACACGAATACGAACCCAAACCTGAACCCGAATAGTACGAAACGAGCCCGAACACGAACATGTTACTGTTCATATTTGGTTCGGCTCGAATCCAACCCTATTCCTAGCTTTCATCTTCTTCTTCTCCTTCATTTCTAGTGAACCCTAGAGTTGAAAGACCTGAACTAGTAGCTCAGCTTCATAATAGAGATTCAAAAGCCCTTAAAGAGAGGGAGCAAGCTTTCATGGTTAGAGGTAAGTGTTCCCTTACCTTTTTCACCTTGTTTCATATCATCTTTCTTCTCTTAGTTGAGTTTCGATAATGTTCCTTGCTTGTTGGATGCTTGCTTGAGTTGTGAAATATATGGATGATGGTTTTATGGTTGATTGAATGACTGATTCCATGATTATGTGTGTATCTCTTTGTATACATGTGTTTTATACTTTATTCATTAGATGTGGCGTATTGAGATGACGTTTTGATGAATATGTATGTGCTGGTAGTAGCTTTGAGTATGTGTTGATGATGGATTAGAGTTTGAAAGAGTTTGGATCAAAATCGATTAGGATTTCTAGGTTTTTAAACGTATTCTATAGAAATTGAATGAAGCACATAACCATGCACCCGTAGGTACATACCTGTATGGCCTTATTTCTATATGAGGATGACCTTGTATGATACCCGTATACGTTTAGAAAACCTAGACACATGCTCGTGTGACCAATGTACATGCCCGTGTGCTAAGTCCCAATTTCACACAACTATGTAAGCAGGACACAAGTGTTGGATGACAGCTATATGCCCGCGCAAGTGTAGGACACAGTCTTATGCCTTGATTGCACGCCCTTTTGTTCACACCATATGCCCATATGGTCAGTCAAAATTTCATGATTTTATTTCATAAGCTAGCACGACCGAGAGCATGACTTGTACACGATCTCATGTGTCTTTCTATATGCTCGTGTGTCAAATAGCATACGCTCGTGCACCTTAAGAAAAACATCGAAATAGTTCTAAAGTAGATTTAAGCTACTCTAAGCCATTTCTAACTATATAAAACTCAATAATAACAAGATATAAACAACATATCATGTGTAATTAGTAGTATAGAACACGACATGTCATATCAAATTTTTTAGAAACAAATCCAAGGATCCAATAATATATTTTTAAAGTATAAATATACAATGTTTCAAACATCAATTAAGGGTAAATATAAGAGGGCGTTTGTGAGTTCGCACAGTTTCTAGAGAAGGAAACCAGTGTCCGCTAGAGAAGACATGGTCACTGATAAAGCTTGTTAAAGATAGTGTTGGCTGTAAATCAGTAGATTTCAGTAAGATTGAGCTTACACGACCAAGGTGTCAAATCACTGTATTCATCTAGTCAGGTTAGTATAATAGATATTTTTAGATACAGTATTATCTGATTCACTTTTCAACATATGCTATATATATTCAGAATCTTTGGATCACAGCTTTTACTTTAGAAAGAGTTTTTAGAAAACCATCCCAAGGGCAAGTTTTATAACTATTCAGTATACACATGACATCAGCATACATATTTCAAGTCATGTATAATATTTCATGAGAAATACTACAGATAAAGACAAAAAACACTACAGAAAACAAATACATCTTAGAAATAAAGAAATAAAAAAGAAATAAAGAAAAAAATAGTGTGATAAGTCACAAGTGCAGATAGAGCTTGAAACCTGCCTGTGTTAAAGATAAGAAACGTTTGCTGAGTGATTTTATCACTCACCCCTAATTTCTTGTTTTCTTCTTGCAGGTTAGTAATTGTAGTGAGCTAAGCAAAAGCGAGACAATTGTTAGATTTTGGGGATACGGCTTGGTAGCAAATAACATTTTCATAGCTCGCATGCCTATATAGAGTTTGATCCTGTATATGTGTATATTATACTATTAGTATACATTGTATGAATAACATGTTTTATTTTACACATAAGAAACCTGAGACTTTTTAATGCATCATCAACTTTCTCTTATTAATATTAATAATGATGTACATTCATAGCTTCTGCCAGCAAAATTTTAGCAATAGTAGCTTTTACTATGAAGATGCCCTCTGTAGGCAATATTATAGTTATGTTATTATTATTATTATTTACATCAGTCTATAGTGGTCTATGGCGGGGGTTACCACAATGTTTTGGTATCAAAGCATGTTCTAAGCCATCAGAGCGTATCTGAGCTTTATTTTCAAAACAAAAAAGTTTTCACATGCATTATTTTTTATAAATTGCATGAGCCTAGAGCCAGCGTATCCCAATAGCCATTGCTCGCGTCTTCTCAGTATAAGTATTTTAGTATTGAATTTCAGTTTTTATTAGATGTTAATCCTTTGTGTTGTGATTTTTTTTCTAGATAAGAGATCATACCTACCTAGATTTATAGGTGAAAAGAGTAATGTCTCAGTAAAACCCATGAATACTAGTGATTCTAGGAGGTCTCAACACTCCCAAGTATCTCTAAGAGTAGAAAATGTCAGAGAAATAATCAAAAAGGTTATGAGAGAAAGGTTATAGCATACAGAAAATGCAGAGACCTAAAAGCCTGTCAAAGGTGAGGCCCATCGGGGGCAAGGTAGAGGTTATTATAAGTAGAGCATAAAAGGTTTTCAGATACCAGGGTTTAAGTTTTAGAAAAGTCAGAGTTTTGGCATAGGGACAACATGTACAATGGTTTAGAGAGGTTACATCTGATCTACAATTTGCCTAGAGCTCATCAACCACCCAAGTTTACTAGTTCCAGCTATCCTACAATAGTAGAAGACTAGATAAAGACAATTGAGGGTGCAATGGGATTGTTTGTCATGACCGATAAAGAAAAGGTAAGATATGTCACCTATATGCCTAGAGGTGATGCGAGGGTGTAATGGAACCTCGTACAGAGGTCATTGATAAAGAGAGCTTGTCATGGGATAAGTTTAGGAGAATTTTTTATGATGAGTACTACAGTATAAATATGATTTATGCCAAAGCCCAAGAATTCATTGAGTTAACTCAGGGTACAAGTTTAGTGAATGATTATGCTACCAAGTTCAATCAGTTAATGAGGTTTGTCCCCAGTATGAAAACTTCAAAGATAATTAGAGTACAAAAATTTATTCATGAATTACACCTTACTATTGCTAATGATGTTATGACAAGATTTTCTCTTCCTCAGAAATTCAATTATGTTTTAGGGAGAGTTTTGAGGTCAGAGGTCTACCTACAGAGAATGGGTGTATTCACTATATTAGTGGAGAGAGTTCTAGATAGGGGTTTTGACAGAGGTGGTAACAGAGGTAAGAGACCCATGCCATATAAGAAGTCTATTAGAGGAAGAAAACAAAGAACAAAGTTATCGATATAAGACTTATGGTAAGAGGCATCCAAGGGAATGTCTTATAGGTCAGAGTGTATGTTTCAGATGTTGACAGCATGGACATAGGGTATCTGAGTGCCCAGTTAGTGGTGGAAGTAGACAGAGGTAGTGAAGTAGGGAGAGGTGGTCTCGGTGTACCTAGAGAAGGTGTTAGTCCTTCAGGTAGAGGTAGAGCCAAAGTATTTACAGTCATACGAGATCAGACAAAGACTACTCTATATGTAATTACCGGTCAGTTACTTTTTCTTGATACTCTTACTTATGTGTTGATCGATTATGGTGCCACATATAACTTCATATCAAAAGAGATCGTATAGAGTTTAAGGTTAATCCCTAGTATGATAGATAAGAGTATATGTATAGAGATGTCAGATAGTGGTATAGTCCTGAGTGACTGGGTACTATTAGATTAGGAGATAGAGATTATAAGTAAGAGATTGAGGATAGACTTAATCATATTAGAGTTATCTAATTTTAAAATGATCTTAAGTATAAATTTCTTAAGTAGTTATAGGACAAAGATAGACTGTAGGACAAAAAATGTTAAACTACAGTTAGACCCTGATCAGTTTATATTTGGAAAAGAAAGAGTGGAGATAATGTTTATTTCCTGTTTGCAAGTGAGGAAACTTTTAAGTAAAAGTTGTGTAGGGTACTTGGCTAATGTAGTATGTAAGAGTATGGTTAGGCCAAGTATTGAAGAGGTACCTATAGTGAGAGAGTTTTTTATGTGTTCCCAGAGGATCTACCAGGGTTACCTCTTGGTAAAGAGAGTTGAAGTTTTGTATTGAAATGCTTCTTGGTATAACTTTTATGTCGATATCGGATGACTCTAATAAAGCTTCAAGAGTTGAAGAAACAACTTCAGGAGCTTATTGATAAGAAATTCATCAGACCTAGTTGTTATCTTTATGATGCTCTGATATTGTTTGTGAAGAAGAAAGATAGATCCCTAAGGATGTGTATAAATTACAAAAAATCGAATAAGGTAATAGTTAAGAATAAGTATTCATTGCTTAAGATTGATGATTTGTTTGATCAATTGAATGAAGCTGCAGTGTTCTTTAAGTTTGACTTGAGGTCTAGGTATCATCAGGTAAGAGTAATAGAGAAAAATGTACCCAAGACGGCTTTCAGGATAAGGTATAACCACTATGAGTTTGTAGTGATATCTTTTAGGTTGACGAATGCTCCTACTGTGTTTATGGATTCGATATATTAAGTTTTTCAAGATTGTCTAGATAGATTTGTTGTTGTGTTTATCAATAACATCTTAGTCTACTCAAGGAGTATAGAGGAATATAAGGAGCATTTGAGGTTTGTCCTTCAATAATTGAAAGATCAACAATTTTATGTCAAGTTTAGTAAGTGTGAGTTTTGGTTGAGTAGTGTGTCTTTTCTTAGGCATATAGTTTCAACAGCTGGTATTTCAATGAACCTAAGTAAGATAAAGGTTATTTTGAGTTAGCCGAGGCTAAGGTCACCTAAAAAGATGAGAAGTTTTCTCAGGTTAGTTGGTTACTATAAAAGATTTATTGAGGGATTCTCTAGTATAGTAAGACCATTGACTCGGAGTAAGGTTCTTTCTGTAGGGACTGAGGTGTGTGAAGAGCAATTTTAAGAGTTAAATTAGAGATTGACCAGTACTTCATTGTTAGCATTACCTTAGGAGAATGTTGACTTTGACATTTATACAGATGTTTCCCACTAAGGGATTGGAGCAATATTAATGCATCATAATAGAGTGATTACTTATGTCTCTAGGTAATTAAAGGACTATGAGTTGAGATACCCTACTCATGACTTGGAGTTAGTTACAATGGTGTTTGCTTTGAAGATCTAGAGACATTACATGTATGGTATCAGATGTTTCATAGATTTAGATCATCAGAGTCTCAAATACTTCTTCACCTAGAAAGAATTGAATATGAGACAGAGGAGATGGTTAAAGTTAATAAAGGACTATGATTATAAGATTCACTATCATTAGGGTAAAACTAATGTAGTATCTAATGCTTTAAACATATGAGAAGCCTTATCCATGATTTCAGCTTAAAGAAAGTTGCAGCACGAGATTACCAAAGAATATATTGAGATAATAACAATTGGATTTTCCAAACTTCAGATTGTATCCACTCTACTTAATGATGTCAAGGTTAGTCAAATGTTTGATATTTGGATTCAGAGTATGGTATAGAGGGTCTTTAAAGGTACAATGCCAGATTTTGAGGTTAGAGATGAGATTCTGAGGTTTAAAGACATGATTTGTGTGCCAAAGGATACAGATTTAAGATAGAGAATTTTGTTAGAGGCTCATAATACAGTTTACTCAGTGCATTCGGGTAGTACAAAATGTATCAATATCTCAAGAAAAATTTCTAGTGATCTAGTATAAAGAGAGATATTAGAGATTATGTAACTAGATTTTTGACTTGTCAGTAGGTTAAAATAGAACATCAAAGGTCTTCTAGTTTACTTTAGCCATTGAAGATTCCTGAGTAGAAATAGGAAAGTATTTTCATGAATTTCATATCATGATTCCTAGAGTGTCGTATGGTTATAATAGTATTTGGGTAATAGTTAACAAATTAAGTAAGTCTGCATATTTTTTGTTGATTAGAGAGGCTATGAGTACTGATTAGTTGAGTTGTTTATATGTTAGAAATGTTGTCTGATTTCATAAGATTTCCAGAGATATAGTATCAAACAAAGATTTAAGATTCTTATCAGCTTTATAGGGTAGTCTATAGAGAGTATTAGACACTAGACTTTATTTCATTTCACCCATAAACAAATGGTTAGACTGAAAGAGTCAATCAGATTCTAGAAAACATGTTAAAAGCCTGTTGTATGGATTTTCAGGTTTGTTAGGTCGATTTTTTACTGTTGATGGAGTTTACTTATAATAATAATCATCATTCTATTATTGAAATGATACCTTTTAAGACACTTTATGGTAAAAGGTGCAGATTGCCACTATATTAGGATGATATTGATGAGAGATATTCTTTAAAGATAACAGTAGGGTCAAAGATGACTCAGTTGATGATAGATTAGATTCGGGTTATCAGACAGAGAATTAAATAGGCCTAAGATCATCAAAAAAGTTGTATAGATTAGAGGCATAGAGAGGTAGAGTTTAAGGTTGATGACTATGTATTTCTGAGAGTTACTCTCTACAAATGTGTTCTGAGATTTGGTAAGAAAGACAAGTTGGCTCCTAGATTTATTAGTCTTTATGAGATCTTAGATAGAGTAGGCAAAGTTACTTACAAATTAGCCTTTCCAGCTAGCCTAGACAAGATCTACAACATGTTTCATGTGTCTCAACTAAGACAATATATAAGAGATCCTTATTATGTGTTAGACATTCAAGACCTGGAGTTGTCAAATGATTTGAGTATTAAGAGATACTAGTTTAGATTTTGGACTACAGAGTAAATACCCTCAGAAATAGAGGATACTTTTAGTCAAGGTTTTATAAATGAGTCAAACACTTGAGGAAACTACTTGGGAGGTCGAGGCTGAGATGAGAGAGAGATATCCAGAGTTGTTTAAGTAAATTCTAATGATAAAATTTTTATAATGGGGGAGAGTTATAACAGTGCAAATAGAACTGTTCTTTTAATCTTTGAAATCAAGAGTAAAAGTGAGATTTCTTGATAGAAAATAGATTTAAGAGGGTTCAAAGGTAGAAGAATCCTTTACAAGTTATTTTTGGCTTATACATGGGTATTCTTGGGAGAATATTCCATGTATGGTGTAAAAAAAGAGGAAAATTGAGATTTCCATAAGACACACAACCGTGTGCCTAGGACACACAATCATGTGTCGCATCTTTTAGCCATATATAAACTTTTCATTTTCAGTTCGTATAGTTCCCAACTTTTATCTTCTTCTTCTCCTTTATTTCCAGTGAACCCTAGAGTTAAGAGAGACCAACCAACAACTCAACTTTAGAATAAAGATCTAAAAGCCCTTAGAGAGAGAGAGAGAGAAAGAGAGAGAGCAAACATCCATGGCAAGAGTAAGTGTTCCTTTACATTTTTCACCTTGTTTCATTGTATGTTTCTTCTCTTAGCTAAGTTTCGATAATGTTCCTTGCTTGTTGGATGCTTGCTTGAGTTGTGAAATATATAGATGATGGTTTTATGGTTGATTAAGTGGCTGATTCCATGATTATATGTGTATCTCTTTGTATGCATGTGTTTTATGTTTTATTCATGATATATAGTGTGATTGAGATGAAGTTTTAATGAATGTGTATGTGTTGGTAGTAGCCTTGAGTGTGCATGAATGATGGATTGGAGTTTAGAAGTTTTTGGACGAAAATTGATTAGCATTTTTGGCTTTTTAGATGTATTTTACAGAAATAAAATGGAGCACACGACCATGCATCTGTAGGTGCACACCCGGATGACCTTATTTTTACATGAGCACGGTTTTGCATGATACCCATGTACACTTGAAAAACCCAAACACATGTTCGTGTGATTGATGTACTTCCCTGTGTGCTCAGTCCCAATTTCACACACTCATATAAGCAAGACACAAGAGTGTTGGATAGTAGTTACATGCTCATGCAAGTGTGAGACATGACATTGTGCCTTGATTGCACATCTATGTGTTCACACCACTCGCCCGTTTAGTCAGCCAAAATTTCATGATTTTTTCCATAAGCTATTGCGACCAAGAGCATGACCTACATATGGTCCCGTGTGTCTTCTTATACACCCGTATGTCAAATAACACGTTCCCGTGCACCTTAAAAAAAGCATAGAAACAGTTCTAAACCAAATTTAAGGCACTTTAAGTCATTTCTAACTATATAGAACTCAATAATAACAAGATATAAATAGTATATCATGCATGATTAGCAGTATAAAACATGACATATCATATCAGAGTTTTCAGAAATGAATCCAAAGATCTAATAGCATGTTTTTAAAGTATAGATATATAATGTTTCAAACATCAGTTAGAGGTGAATATGAGGGGGCGCTTGTGAGTTCGTACACCTGCTAGAGGGGGAAACCACCTCTACTAGAAAGGACATGGTTATTGACCAACCTCATGGCGTATATACTGTTTCCATATGATATATGTTTTATGTATGCTATATAGCATGTTTGAGTTGATGAAATGATGATTATTGGCATGCTAATTGTAGTAGAAAGTGTGTATGTTTGATGATTTGGAGTGTGGAAGCGTTGGTGTGAGAATTTCTGGATTTCCAGATGTAATCTGTAGAATCTGGGTTGAGCACACGCCCATGCGCTTGTGGTGCACGCCCGTGTGGCCTCAATTCTGCATGAGACACGGTCGTGCATGTTGCCCGTGTGCGTCTGAAGACCCAGACACACGGGCGTGTGCCCGAGTACACACGTTTGTGTGCTTTCCCTAATTCTGCATGCCCGTGTATGCGAGACACGGGAAGCTTGAGAAGGCAGCCACACGCCCGTGTAGTGTAATACACGCCCGTGTGCCTAGCTTTGCACGCCCGTGTGTTGTACCACACGCCCGTGTGCCCAGCCAAATTTTCATGAAATCATTCCAGAAGCTAGCATGCTTAGGGACACGGGAAGCACATGGTCCCGTGTACTTTGCCGCATGCTCGTGAACACAGAAACACACGCCCGTGCACTTAAGAAAAAGCAGAAAAGAGATTTAAAAGAGAAATTAAGCCACTCTAAGCCAATTCTAAGTGCACAGAACTCAAAAATAACATCAGAAAATAGCATATCATGCATGATTATCAACATTTAGCATGACATACCATACCAGATGTTTTCAGACTACATCCAAGGATCCAACAGTATGATTTTTCAGATATACATATATGATTTTTCATATATCAGATAAGGGTGGATACGAGGGGGCACCTGTGAGTTCGCACACCCGCTAGAGAGGGAAACCAGCGTCTACTAGAGAGGACATGGTCACTGACCAAGCTCGTTAGAGAGAGTGCTGGTTGTGCATCAGTAGATTCAGTAGGACTTTGAACTCACACGGCCAGGGTGCCGAATCCCTGTATTCATCAGTCTGGCCAGCATAGCAGATATTTTCAGATGTTTTCAGTACTTTCTGACACAGTTTTCAGCATATACTATATGTATATATTCAGGATCTTCGGATCACAGTTTTATTATCAGAAAGAGTTTTCAGAAAAGACAGTTTTTCAGAAAATTAGGCCTACGGGTAAGTTTTTATAGCTTTTCAGCATACATGACATCAACATATGCATTCCATGTCATGTACAACATCTTATGAGATATAGCCAGAAATAGAACAGTAATCAGAACAGAATTTAGTAAAGATTAATTCAGAAAATGGATATACTTCGATATATCAAGAGAATCCGAATAAGAAAACAATTTAGCAGCGCTTTTTACGTGACGAGTCACGTAGTCAGTTAGTTTTGACCTGCGAGTGTTTGGAAACGCTTGCTGAATGACTTTGTCACTCACTCTCTTCCCTGTTTCCTTTTGCAGGTTAGTGATTTGTGCGGCTGAGCTGGAGCGAGACAGCTGCGAGGTTTTGGGGATATGGTTCGGCAGCAGCAGATAGCATGTTGGCTCGCATGCTTTTATTTTCTCATGTATATATGTGTGCATTATACTTTAGTACACTGTATGACAGTATGTTTTTATACATGAGTAGCCTGGGTTTTTATGCTCATCTTTAATTTCCTACTACCGTAAATTATGTTTACAGTTTCTTTTTATAAAGAAATTTTTCAGACAGTAGCAACAACAGTTATTTTTACTGTAGAGGTCCCCGTCTCAGGTATATTTTATTATTATATACAGTATTTTTCGCAGCGCACAGTAACCTGGGGCGGGGGTCACTACAAAGACCACTATAGAAAATAAATGCATCACAAAAATAAATAAATAAGAAAACAATAAAGCATAAAATAGCATGATAAGCCATGAGTCCAGATAGAGCTTGAAACCTGTCTGTGTCAAAGATAGGAAATAGTTACTAAGTGATTTTATCACTCACCTTTTCGTTCTTGTTCTCTTCTTGTAAGTCAGTAATTATAATGAGCTAAGTAGGAGCGAGAAAGCAGTTAGATTTTGCGGATACGGCTTTGTAATAGCTTAAAGGTAGAATTGTCTTTTAGGCTCTAAAACCAAGGGGTAAAAAATAGATTTCTAGATAGAAAAAATATATATGAGAAGGTTCAAGGGTTGAAGAGTCATTTAGAATGCTTTTGTGGATTGTACATGAGTATTTTGGGAAGAATATTTCATGTATGGTGCGAAGCGAGAGAGAATTGAGATTTTCCTTGCACATATAATGGTGTGTGTTGGACACACGCCCATGTGTTAGGTGAGAGGTGCCATAAATGTTTTGTTTTTCTTATTTTTGCTCAGTTTATTTGCTTCAGCTTTTTCTCTTCTCCATTCTCTAGTAAACCTTAGGCCAAAAATCATTCAACCAGTAGCCCCAAACCAAGTTAGAGATCCAAAAGCATCTAAAGAGAGAGATTCAGACACAATGACGAGAGGTAAGTATTTCCTTACCTCTTTCATATAGGTTTTTTTATGATTTGCAAGTTTGAGTTCCTTTTTATGTGTTTGTTGCATGTTGAGAATGTGCTATAGCATGGTTTGATGATGACATGAGATAATGAATGATGATTTATGGGATTATTATGAAATGGCTGACGATTATGTGCTTGGGTATGTATTTATGAGAAAGGTGAGATTTTTAGCATATTTTGTGTTGAATAGATGAAATGGGAATGCTTATTGGCATATATATTTGCTATATGTAGATTGATTGAGATGTGGGTATATTTGGTGTGAGATTTGAGTGGGATTTCTAGGTTTTCAGATGCTATTTGTTAGAAAAAAGTTGAACACACGACTGTGTACCTGAAGATACATACCCGTATGACCTCTTTTCTATATGAACATGGCCTTGCATGACATCCGTGTGCATATTAAAATCTAAACACATGCTCATATAGTCGATGCACACGTTCGTATGCTCATTCCCAAATTCACATGCCCATGTAAGTAAGACACGAGAGTATTGTTTAGGCAGCTACATGCCTGTGTAATGTGTTACATGCCTGTTGTAGCATCCCATATTAGAAAAGCCCTTAAGGTAGAGTTTTGGGGTTAGAAGTGAGATTCAGAGATAGGTTGGGAGTCTAGAAGAGTTAAAGGGTGAGATGGTAAGTTTCCAGAGCCTGTGTGGCCTTCGCATGATTCCTTTAGGGCGGTTTCAATCATGCGAAGTGCGAGAAATGAATTATCTTCATTTTCCCTTGTGCACTCCCGTGTACTGTGCCCTGCACGTCTATGCAGGTGTGTTAGTTGAGAGAGAGACAAGAGATTTAATAGATTTCTCACCCAGTTTTCCCTTTTCAGTCGATTTCTTATCTTATTTCAGTAACTCCCAGCCTTAGACAAGAAATCCAGCTTCTGACAGCTCCCAATCCAACTAGAGAAGGAAGAGATTAGCTTGAGAGATAGATTCCAGCAACCATGGCAAGAGGTAAGTGTTCTCTTATTTCCTCCTTGCGTTTCCCAGTATGCTTGTGATGATTGTGGATGCTTGGAAACGTTTGTCTGCGTTTCCAGCATGTTATGAGATGTTTGCATGTTGATATGTGATGAAATGATGCATGAGATGATGATTTCCACCCAGGAACCATGCTTGCTTTGCTTGTGTGTGTTTATGTGAAAGAAATGAGATATTTTCACAGTGGATTCAGTAGTAATTGATGATTGATGAAATTGATGCTTGATATATGCTTATAGAAGTGCTTAGAATGCATGTTATGAGTTAATTTCAGGTTGGTTGTGAATTGGATGAGTTTCCTACATTTTTAGGTGTGTGTTGTTGATGCAGAACAAGACACACGCCCGTGTGCCCGTATGAGCATGCCCGTGTGCCCGTTTGAGCACTCCCGTGTGCCTTTGTTTTTACAAGGGCATGCCTGTGCACACGAAGTGTGCACGGTCTGGATGCAGAAGACACGTCCATGTGTCCTGAGGGGCATGACCGTGTGCCTGATGTTTAAGAGATAAAACGTAAAATTTTCAGAGGCGAGCATGATCGGCTGCACGGCCAGTGCATGACCCCGTGCGTCTGGGCACACGCCCATGTGCCTTTGTCATGCACGCCCGTGTGTGTCTCCTGCACGCTTGTGTGCCTTACTCACACACCCTTGCGCCAGCCATTTTCCAAAAAATAAGCAGTAACATGAAATGTAAAGGATGGGTAACCATTCCGAAGGCTAATAAGCAACAGATAAGCATGAAATCAGTAATTAATATTGCATGAGCATACCATAGCATGACATGTAGCTTGAGAAAGGATCAAGGGATCCGATTCAGTAGCATTCAGCATTCAGAACCCGATATAAGGGTTAGAGTTTGGGTGAACTCGAGGGGGCATCTGTGGGATTCAACTTTCTGACACCAGTCAGATTGTCCAACATTTCACATTCAGCTTTCTAGCCAATAACTAGACTGTTTACCTACATGGCCAAGATGTCGAATCCCTATGTTCATCAGCCTGATCAGCACAACAGGTACTTTCAGGTACACAGAGATATTCAGATGCATGCATTTACAGTTATCAGTTAGCATGACATGACACATAATGCATGACATGATTAATTAATGAGAATCAGATAATTAGTAAAGTAGTTTCAGTGCCAGCAAGCGACTAGATTAATGATTAGGGCTGAGGCCAGGTATGTGTGTTTGTGTGTTTGCTTGCTTGGGCTGAGGGAAGTAAGGAATGCTTATTGGGTGATCTTTATCACTCATCCATTTCCTTTTTTTTTTTTTTTAGGTTTACGTGCTGTTGGCGAGGAGCGGGTGGACGAGGCTAGCGGGAGAGGGCCCCACCACAGTTTTCAGTATGTATGTTCAGTTTTGGACCTGTTGGGTCTTGTAATGTAAATCGTTATATTTATTCAGATGTAAGAACAGTGTACAGAACAGTATGTAAATATGAAAAGGCCATTTTAGGCCCATTGTACAGTTGTTCAATGTATATTTTAGTTTTGTTTACGCTTCTGCATGTGTAATCAGATGTAATTAGTAGCAGTAGTTTCTTTTCGTAGGATTCACATCGCGTGTACCTGATTTCCAGAGTATTAATAAAATAAA
Organism: Anacardium occidentale; assembly: GCA_026122585.1. Taxonomy (NCBI): domain Eukaryota; kingdom Viridiplantae; phylum Streptophyta; class Magnoliopsida; order Sapindales; family Anacardiaceae; genus Anacardium; species Anacardium occidentale. The sequence continues at coordinate 48,496 of JAJEJH010000213.1, forward strand.
AAGAGTTATATTCAACAGTAAGGGTATGTGTGGCGGCAGGTCCTACACCTATGCAGTGTGTTACACGACCTTGTGCCCTAGATGCACGTTCGTATATCCGTACCACACGCTAGTGCAACCAACCATGATTTTCAAATTTGATTCCAGAAGCTAGCATAACTAAGGACATGACTTAAGCATGGTCCTGTATACCTCCACACACATCCATGTGTCAAGTATAACATGTCTGTGTACCTTAAGAAAAGTAGAGAAACAGTCCCAAAGCACACTTAAACCAAAGTTAAGTAATCCAAACCATTTCTAAGCACAAGAAACTTAAGAATAACTATCAAAGCATATCATGCATGATTATCAGTACATTGAGCATGACATGTCATATCAGATATTTTCAAAAAACATATTCAAGGATCTAAGGGCATATTTTAAAAGTATAATTATATGATATTCTGAACATCAGTTAGGGGTAGATACAAGAGGGCACCTATGAGTTCGCACGTCCACTATAGAGAGAAACCAACATCCACTATAGAGAACATAGTTTTTGACCAAACTCGTTAAAGAGAGTGCTGGTCGTGCATGAGTAGTTTTATTATAGGATTGAGCTCATATGGTCAGGGTATCGAATCCCTATATTCATCAATCTAGCTAGTAAAGTAGATATTTTCAAATATAATACTTTCTGATACAGATTTCAGCTTATACTATATGTATATATTCAGGATCTTTGGATCAAAGTTTTAATATCAAAAAGAGTTTTTGGAAAAGAAAAAATTCTCAAAAAATCAGGCTTAAGGGCAAGTTTTATGGCTATTCAACATTTATATGACATCAGAGCATGTATATCATGTTATATACAGTATTCATAAGAAACAAAATAGAGAAAGACAAGAACACTCCTGAAAACAGATGACATAAGAAAAAAAAGAGATAAGAAACAAGGAATAAAGAAATGAGTAATTCAATAAAGAATAATATGATAAGATATGAGATCATCTTAAGTTTGAAACATGCGAATGTTAGAGATAAGAAATGCTTACTGAGTGATTTTTTCATTCACCCTTTTCCCTTCCTTCCTCTTTTATAGGTTAATGAGTAGAGGACTGAGCAGGAGCAATACAGTTGTCAAATTTTGGGACATGGCTTAGCAACAGACAACATGTTTGACTAGCACGCTTTATTTAGTTCTCATGTATATATGTGTGTATTAAACTTTAGCATGCACTGAATGGATAGTATATTTTATACATAAACAGCCTGGGAAGTTTGAATGCATGTACATTGTAATAGCCCAGGGGTAGAATTGTCATTTTAAGCTCTGAGACTAAGGGTAAAAGAGAGATTCCTGGATAGGAAATGAATTCGAGAGGGTTCAAAGGTAGAAGAGTCTTTTAGAGGCCTTTTGTGGCTTATTCATGGATATTTTGGAAATAATATTTCATGTGTGGCATGAGAAGAGAGAGATTTCAGATTTTGAGGGGCACACGCCTGTGTGTCTCAAACACACTTCCATGTGTTAGGTGAGAAGCGCAATAAATGCTTTAGTTTTTTGATATTCTCTCTCAGTTTTTCCTTCAGTTTCTTCTCTCCTTCATTTCCAGCGAACTCTAGGCCAAAATCCATCCAACCAGCAATCATTATTCCAGTTAGAGATCTAGAAGCTTCACGAGAGAGAGATCCAAATGCAATGGCTAAAGGTAAGTATTTCTTTACCTCTTCCACTTAGGTTTCTAACATGTTTTTCTGATTTTTAAGCTTCTTGGATGATTACTGCGTGTTGTGGATGTGTGTTGCTGTGATTTGATGATGAAATGAGATAATGCATGATGATTTGTGAGATTATTATGCACTGTATGATGAATTGTTGCTTGGGTATGAGTTTATGAGAAATGCATGAGATTTAGCATGCTTAATGATGAATGAATGAGATGAGAATGCGTATTTGCATGTATATTTGGTGTATGCAAGTTTGATTGAGAAATGGTTAAGGTGTGATTGAGTTTGAGAGAGATTTTCTGGGTTTTCAGACATATATCCAGAATCTGGGTTGAGCACACACCCGTGTACTTGAGGGTACACACCTGTATGACCTGAATTCTGTATGAGACATGACCTTGTATGGCACCTATGTATGTATGAAAATCTAGACACACACTCATGTACCCAAGTGCATACGTCCGTGTGTCTAATCCCAATTCTATACGCTCGTATAGACAAGACACTGGATGGTGTTGAGGTAGTTACACGCCCGTACTATACGATACACGCCCGTGTGCCTAGTTTATGCTCGCTCGTGTATTTTCACCATACACTTGTGTGGCCAGCTATGTTTGTTGAATATTTTTCAGAAGCTAGCGCGATCAAGGGCACGGCTTGAGCACGACCCCATATGCCTTCACACATGTCCGTGTGCCAAGCATAACACGCTTGTGTGCTTTATGAAAACCAGAAAGAAGATTCTAAAGCATGTGTTAAGCAAAGATAAGCTACCTTAAGCAATCATAAGTGAATTCTAACCATGAGAAACATAAGAATAACAAGAGATAACAACATATCATGCATGATTATCAAGCATTGAGCATGACATGCCGCATGAGACTTTTTTAGAAAGGGATCTAAGGATCTAAGAGTATGATTTAAAAAGTATAGATATATGATGTTCTAGACATTAGTTAGGGGTGGATACGAGGGGGCACCTGTGAGTTCGCACGCCCACTAGAGAAGGAAACCATGGTCCCCTAAAGGGGACATGGTCGTGCACGAGTAGATTTATCATAGGTTTGAGCTCACACGGCCAAGGTGTCGAATCCCTGTATTTATCCATCTGATCAGCATATCAGAGTTATTTTCAGATATAATACTTTCTGATACAATTTTCAGTATACTATATATATATATATATATATATATATATATATATATATATATATATACAAAATCTTCAGATCAGAGTTTTATATCATAAAAAGATTTCAGAAAAGAAAGAGTTTTCAGAAAATCAAGCCCGAGGGACAAGTATTATTATTAATGAGCTTTTACATGACATCAGAACATGCATATCATGTTATGTATAACATTCATGAGAAATAAGATAAAGAAAGACAAGAACATTCACAAAAATATTATGAATAAAGAAAGTAAAGAAATAAATAGATAAGAATGAATGAATAAGAAAACTGTTAAGCAGAAAACAACAAGATATGAGAAGAGATCAACTTTTGCTCGATGACCTACTGTATGAGAGATAGGAAATGCTTACTGAGTGATTTTGTCACTTATCCCTTTCCATTCCTTTCTCTTTTGCAGGTTAGTGAGTTGGGGACTTAGCAGGAGTAATGCAACTGTGAGATTTTGGGGACATGGCTCAGCGGCTAGTAACATGTGTTGGCTCGCATGCTTTGGTGACATTTCTCTCATGTATTTATATGTGTGTATTATACTATAGTATGCACTGTATGGATAGAATGATTTTATACATAAGTAGCCTAGGATTTTCATAAAAGTCATTATTACTTATTTTGTTACAACATTCATGTTTTCAGCTTCCACATTTAGATTTGAAATTAAATTATTTCGAGCAGCAGTGAGTTTCCCTTTCCTTATAGAGATTTCTATTATAGGCGTATTTTTAGTATAATATTATATATATATATATATATATACTTTTTAAACAGTTACACACAGTAGGCCTATAGTGGGGGTCACTACATACATTTTGTTCTTATGATCTTTACAAATATGAAAATTTTATTTTTAGCATTCGCATTCAAATTTGATTTTAAAAGTTTAAAGTTTCAATAGTACATTTTACCGTAGGGATCTCCGTTACAGACATATTTTCAGTATATAATAAATATTATATATATTTATACAGCTGTGCACAGTAGGCTTGTGACAGAGGTCACTACAAGCTTGGCAACCGATATCGTGCTCATGGTTTGCATGTTTATGTATAGTTTGATTATGTATATGTGTGTATTATACTATTAGTATACATTGTATAAATAGCATGTTTTATTTTACAAATGAGAAACCTAGGACCTTTCTATGCATCATTAACTTTCTCTTATTAATATTAACAATGATTTATATCCATAGCTTCCGCAAGCAAAATTTTAGCAGTAGTAGCTATTTTAGTGAAAATTCCTGTTGTAGGCAATATTATAGTTATATTATTATTATTATTATTATTATTATTATTATTATGTACAACAATCTACAGTAGCCTATGGCAAGGGTTGCCACAAAAGATGATAAAATTAATACCATTTATGTATGATGATTACTTTGAAATCAAGAATAAGATTTCTAATTATTGGCTCTAAGGCATAGATATAAAATTGATTATAACCTACATCCACTCTAGTTTTTAAGGACCTATATGATCAACATGACGAGGGTAATGCAAATCTTGATGTTGATGACTATGATCTTGTAGATATACTTGGTTAAAATTTATTAGAAATCATTGAAGAATGAGTACATAATAGAATGATAAAGTTCTAAATGGTCACATCTGTGTTCACGTACTTGTGCATGACCTAAAACGCAGGATCACGACCATGCATAAGTATGTCACGGTCGTGCATGCATAGAAAAGAAGAAAATGATTTGAAATCACAAAACCTAGCACGATAGCACGCATGATTGGCACACGGTTTCGTGCAAGTTTATGCACGCCCGTGCGCATAAACACGTAAGCTTGTGCGTCAGGCAGAAAAGAGAAAATAAAGCACAAAACAAGCAATAAGCATAGTAAAAGTTATATAATTGATAGAAAACAGTAAAATGAGTTTAGATAAGAGTACATAATACATCATATGCACATCATAACATAGTATGTCATACAATATTTTCAGAAAGGGATCCAAGAATCTAAATGTATGTTTTCAGTAGAAAAAACATGATGATCCAGACATCGATTTCAAGGGTGAATATGAGGGGGCACCTGTGAGTTTCAGCACACCCAATAGCATCAGGAACTATATGCTTATTATGAGCCACTATATATCGACATATGTTGGTGTGCTCAATTAGTAGCTTAGGGTTTGATGATTTGAGAATCAGATATCAGTATAGTGTGAGGCACTCAATTTAGTTATCAGATTCAGAGGCATCACGTGACCTAGACAGTTTCTAGCACGTGTTTGCATAGGAAACTCACATGGCCAGGGTACTGAATCATTGTATTTATCAGTCTACGCAGCATAGTAGGTATCTTCGGATACATAGTTTTCAGATTTATAGTATGTATATAGTTTTCAGATGATTTTAGGATATTCAGATCCAATAGTAGTATTTCAGTAAAACAGCTTTTGAAAAGTTATTTTCAGTATACAGGCCAAGGCCTAGATATGATTTCAGCATATTTCATAGCATGTCATTTTCACATGACATATACAACAGAACATGTTACATATATGATAAATCAGTGAGAATAGTGAAACAGTAAACACCCAGAATATGAAACCATCATGTAATGAAACACGAATAACAGAATCAGAATATCAGAATGCATGAAACTCACGTAATGATACGTGAATCACAGAAAATGAACAATAGAACAGTTTATGCTTGTTAGAATGAGAACCAGTTCGGTTTCTCTCTAGTATGTGTGTTGTCAGTTGTTTTGATGGCAGTGAGAATCCTCAAAGGAGGATTGGTTTAGGGTTAGAGATAGGAAATGCTTACTGGGTGAATATATTACTCACTCCCTATTTTTCTTTCTCTTGTAGGTCAGTATTTTGGGGGCTGAGAAGAGGAGATGGCTGCCGTCTAGGATCCAGTTTTATGTTCAGTTTTGTTGCATGCTTATGGTTTGCATGTTTTTTCCAGTTTTATTTTGTATCTGATTGTATAATATATGCACATGTAAACACACATACTTTGTAAGTATTTTCATGATATAAAATAAAGTTTTTGGGTATGTATATATAGATGTATACACCATCACCACATGTTTTCCGTTGCCATATATTTCAGCTTAGCTTTAGGTATTTTTGTTGGGTATTATTAGTAGTGTTTATTATTTATTGAAATTTTATTATTGTTAATTTATAGAAAAAGCAGAAAACAATAATATCCAGTAGGAGTGCCTACACGAAGTGCAAGAAATTATGTTTCTTCATTTTCCCTCATGCACGACCGTGCATGCTAGTAGAATGAGAGAGAAAGTAGCTTAAAGCATTTCTCACCCGTCACTTACTCATTTTCATCCAAGTTTCCATTTTTATTTTCAGAGAATCCTAACCCTAGAGGTGTTAATTAGCAGTAAGGAGATCTTAATCCAGCTAGAAGGTAAGAGATTTAGTTATAAGAGATAAGAAAGTAGTCATGGCAAGAGGTAAGTATTTTCTTGCCTCTTTCTTGAGTTTCCCAACATTGGTTCTACTGATTTTTTAGGTATGTCAGTGTTTCCAACATGCTTTATGATTGTATGATTTGATTATATGTTGATATGATGAAAATGAAGTGATTGTGATGGTATTTCTTTCCTATGAACATGCTTGATGTGTTTATATGTATGGTTATGTATTTTTTAAAGGTTTTTTTTTTTTTTTATGTTTGATTTGATATTGTTTGCCATTGATGGAATTGGTATGTGTATATGTGTGATTGGGAGTGTTGAATGATGATGAATTGGGTTAATTATAGATATGCTAAGCATTAGATGAGGTTTTACAAGTTTCAGGCATGAATTTGTCGAAACAGAGCAGGACACACGTCCGTGGGCTCTTAGATGCATACCTATGTACCTCTACTAGGTTCACACCCGTGTGCACGATTAGTACGAGGTCACAATTGTGAGTATAAGGGTCACGACCGTGTGTAAGCAATAAAGGAGAAATCAAGTAGAATTCTAGAACCTAGCACAACCGAGTTGCGCGGTTGGCACACGACCCATGCATCTTCATGCACGCCCATACGTCCAAGCATGTACGCTCGTGCATAAGCAGAAAATTGAGAAATTGAGTTAAAATGAAGCTTAAAGCATGGGAAACCTCTTAAAACAACTATAAGACATTATAAGAAGATAAAATAAGATAACATGGTATATCATAAACATATCATAGCATAACATGCTAAACAATATTTTCAAAAAAAAGGGATCAAGGGATCCACTTTATTAGTTTTCAGTATTTAAAGCTCGAAATTCGAGTTAGTTAGTAAGGGTGAATATGAGGGCGCATCTAAGAGATTTTAGCTTTCTGACTACGATCAGATTGGTTCAGTTTCAGCTTATTGGCACTTCGCTGGTATGGTTCAACCTGTATGACCAAAATGTTGAATCTCTGTATTCATCAGTCTGATCAGTAATATAGATTTTTAGTTGCATTATTTTCGTATATTTTCTCAATTTAAGATCTTCGAATCTTTACAGCTATTTTTAGATAAACCAACAATAATTTCAGAAAGTGGCCAATGGCCTATAGCATGTTTTTAGCATGACATTATAGCATGACTTTCATCTCATATTATAAATGAAGCAAAGATAATGAACATAATTCAGAATGCCTAGATCATGAGAATAATTAAATTCAAATAAGAGTTCAGCTTTAAGATTTGCTTGGGTTAGAAAGAAGTAGGAAATGCTTACGAAGCGAGTTATTACTCATTCCTTTCCTTTTCCTTCTTTCTTGCAAGTCAATAGATAGATGATGCTACAAAGGCTTAGGTCAACTATGGCTGAAGGGAGAAGACTCAAAGTTTTGCTTACAGAAAGCCTGGTGGGATTTTTCATGTGCATGAAAATTTTCAAAAATCATTGTACAGATGCATGTATGTATTTTAATACAAAACACATGTACATGTAAATATAAATATAAATTTATTTATTTATAAGTTTCCTTTTAAACCCACCATTATGTTATTAAATGTTTTTAGCTTCCGCTTGCATGTGTGTTACAATCAGTCAACTTTTTCGTAGGATTCCTGCTGTGTATATCAGTCTTTAATAGTTTTTTAATATTAAATTAATAAATAGCTTTTTATTTGCATAAATGAGTACAAGACCTAGTAATAGTAGTATATGTAACAGTAAATCCTACAATCTCTCCATGGGTTTTCTAAAATCCTAAGAGAAATCCTAACAATAAAATTTAAAAAACAATATGAGAATTCTAAAAATAATCCTAAGAAAAAATTTAGTAGAACTTGCCCCAGAGTGTATAAAAAAAGATCCCCAAACTAAGAATCCTAGCCCATTTTATAGTTTTTCTAAAGCCTAGTCTCCTGGTTGAAATCTAATTCTTAATTTAGGGTTTTCCTAATTAAACTATAATTTTTTAAAAGAAATATCCTAATTAAGATTAAAATTATCCTAACTAAAATCAAATTAAAATTGTCAAATTATCCTAATTAAGTTAATTAAATATCCTAATTAAATTAAAGTAATTAGTATCCTAATTAAATCAATCCAGTATCCTAATTAATTAAGTGTTCTAGTTAGTATAATATCCTTATTAATTATATATCCTAATTAATTAAACAACATAGTTAGTCTAATATCCTAATTAAGATAATCTAATATCCTAATTAGTTTAATCAATTAATGCCTATTTTAATGGGGCGTTCTACAAGCCTTAGATCATAGGTTCAGGTATATTCATCGAGTCTACTTTTTTATTCTCGATCTATATTTCATAGATTATTGATTCAAAATATCATTTAAAAATTATTGTAAGCTATTATTATGGGTGAAATCTAATTGGGTTAAAATGAAGTGTCTGCAAGTGCTTTCAATTATAGTGATGAAATATATGATATTTAAATTGATGAATCTAAGTTTCAAGAAACAATGAATTTCAATAGTAGGAATGAAGGTATGAGATTTCTCAGTGACCGAGCTTGATATCCTTGCATGTAGCACCAGAGACAATAACTGAAATAAACTCCAAACTTCAGTACTAGACAATTCTGCTACATTTTGTTAATAGTCATTTTTTATTTTAAACATTAATAATAAAAATAATTTTAATTATAATGTCATTTGTTTTTAAAATTTAGTTCATATTTATATATAGTATGGAGAGTAGTGGATTTTCTGCGCTTACTCCGCTCAAATAAATTGGGGATCAATATCCTAAGTTGAATAAATAGGGAATGGAGGCGGCCGGCTCGCTCTCCAATTATCTCTTTCTCATCCCTAATCACAAATAAAAAAATGTTTTTATATAAAAAATTCCACAAAAATATTATAAATAATTAAATATAATTTTTTTTTATATGTTATGCATAATTTATGAATGGATAAAAAATAGGAACACGAATTTATCAAAGCAAACTTATAACCTTTGATTCATAGTCATGGCTGGTGTAGAAATATGCACAAATGAAAAGTACATAGAAAGACACAATTAAAAAAAAAAAAAAAACAAACAGTAATGTTACATGTGCGCCACCCTTGTATGGCAGCTAGCAACTTAAGTCAAAAAGAATGCCACATCAAATTGAATTAAAAAGTCTAAAATTTTCACCTAAGAAATTGAGTCCACGTCTAAAAGAATTGGGCTCTCATGTTTTCCTCAATAATGCTCTTCCCTCCCCGCCCTCTCAGCTTTGTTTCCTAATTTTAAAGATGGTAAAACATACTGTATTTTTGTTGGTTGAGTTCCTACCTTGTTTGCAACCTGGGCAGAGTGCAAGGCTCAAGTTCACAAGTATCATGATGCTGTGTACTATGTTTTTGAGTCTGAAGACAAGGGTAGGACAACTTATATGAAATTTTGTGAAGAAATTTTATGGTGTAAAGAAATAAGTCATCATTTCTCGTAGACCCTTATTTATCGTGTTTTTCATGAAGGAGGATGTTATATAAAATTGGCTTTTTTATTATATACAATATTCCTTTGCAGAATGTGACACAAATTTGTCCTTTGTGTCAAGGTTTACTAGAGCATGGCATTTCATACCTCAAAGATACAATTGATCAACATTTTTTTAGTTGTCGAAGATTTGATGTTATTTTATATATTTACAATATTTTGTTTTTCCATGTTGGTTTAAATATAATTTTATCTTTATTATTGTTTATAGGCCGAAGACAAAGTTGGTAGTTCTAGTTTTTCATTCTCCAATAATTTGAAAATGGGTTTAACTTATAAAGCTATTGAGATCAAACTTTGTAAAACCAGACAATAAAGAGATATAACAATTAATCAATACAATTTATATAAGGATTTATTGCATGAATTGGGTGAATTGAAGTTCAAGGATAGTTAATGTTATATTATCTTGTAATAGGATACATTTTAAAACATTGCTATTTTGTTGTTGATTTTGTCAATTGAAATGATAGTTTGATATAAATCTTGCATTGAATCTAATTCTTTAAGAATTGAATGTTCATATAGGTTTTGAAGCTATGTTGAGATACATATTCTAGAAAAAAAAAAAAAAAAAACTTAAGACATTTATCTATCTCATTTCCAGGGGATGTCCTTCCAATTTCTTGATCTCTAACTCTTTTGGATGTTTTCTCAAAAGGGTCATATTTTAATTCCATTATAGATGTTGACACTATCCTTCTAAAGTGGCCTTTTATATACTGATCCACTATTGAGGTAGTCGCATTTCCTCCTTTATCCACTTTCTGAGGAAGCCTTCAAAAGAAACCAACTGTTAAATACAAAGATTCCATATCCAACATATGGATAACCGTCTTCTTGCTCTCATTACAAAACCTCTTTAAAGCCTCATTTGAAGTAGTTGTTATTTTTTATTGTAGAGTTGGAAAACACTTTAGCTTTTGTTTGTCAAACAATCAATAAAGATATAAATCCATTCTCTTCTTTATAGGTGTGATTTTCTAGACAAACAACTCAATTTTTAAGAGATTTACCTAAGTTTCTTGTATTGACTTCCTCGCAAGTTCTTTCAAGACTAAGTGCACTTGTATCATAATTTACAATTCCATAAAGAACATGTGATATTTACATTAAAATTTTCATAGCTTCCAAACAAATTGGAACCTTCCTTTTAGACTTCCTCATATGTTCATACTACATAAAAGTAGGACAACTTATAGCATCTAACAAAGCTTTAGTTGTGCCCCTAAAATAATTTAGTGACCTTTTTATTAGGCATCTGTAACCTTGCTCAGGAGCAATCAAGTGAGCTTGATAACCATCGATCTCAAACACCACTTTCCTTACATTTTGAAGTGAAAAATGTCGATCAAATTGAAGCTTCCTCAAAGCAGCTAGAAGTTGGTTGTCAAAGACTCCATAAATACGATCACCTCTAGGTTGCCTAAGATATAACTAATTCCAAGCAAGCTATCAGAACATTACATTCTATATATATAATTTCTTTTAAAGATATCAACTATGTTTGGGTTGTCAATACAACTAGCCAAAAAGTTTTTTAACTATGAATTCTTAAAATTTCGATCTCTAATTCTTTTGGAAGTTTTCTCAATAGGGTCAGATTGTAATTCCATTATAGATGCTATATAAATTATTTTCAAGGATTAAGGGAATATATATAAAATAGGTTAAAACAATTGAAATTTTATAACCCATTTGTGACAATCATGAAAATGGAGAACATGAATAGTGTTAACCAGTTAGAAAATTATCTTAACATGAATCTAACGATCCATAGCCCATGAATAACAAATTTCAAGTACTAAAGCACACTAAAGGCAAGATCCTTACATAGACAAATGTCAAAATAACCATCTTATACACTAAAAACAAAATATAGGATCAAGATCTAATTGAACTCACACTTTAAAACTGATATCACAGTAAACAAAACAACAAAAATAGTAAATACGATCAAATTACATAAGATTTCTTTGAAGCATAAGAGACTGAAACAGTAAAAAGCTCATAACTTTAAACACAAGTGTGACAAAAGATCTAACATTTTTTCATATAACTTCTAAAAAGACAACAACAAAGCTTTCACTATTGCCAATGAATTTATGCTTGGTCCATTCCTTTATAAATCTAAAATCCCCAATGCTAGTAACATTTGTTATGGTCTAGCCACAAATTCCACATACCCTATACATGATAAGCAACATAAATACATGCTAAAGATTGTTGATTGAAGCATGCAAAATTTAGAGGTTGACAACCAAGCTCTACAAATCAAACAATATTTTACTTATTCTTTGATGGTGTACCCATATACATAAACATTGAATATTAATCCATTACATAATGCGCAACATAACCCACATATACATGTGAAATATGATGACTTTATGACAAGTATATATCATCCGAGGTTGCACTTGTCATGGGTTCAGGTTGACAAAGATGTGAGACATTTGCTTCCAATGGTAGAAAATAGTTAAATGGTAAGGATATATGGTCAATTTATATATTAATAAACATCTCTGGCTTGATGTTGATGTGTTGGATGAGATGAATATGAGCATTCCACTTCCTTCAATTGAACTTCTGTTGATCCCTAAGCATGATAAAATGTTTATTAATGAAATAATCTGTGAATTAAGCAAGTGAGACAAACAACCAAATTCGTAAAGGTTCTTACCTGGGTTGGTTGAGAAAGTCCATTATCTATAGGATGACATGAATGTCTATGACTTGCTTTTATGAATTCTTACATGTTTAAGATCAAACAACTTGTTCAATTTTTGATTGCTTCCATTTAACAGGAGGACAACCTTTGCTACATTTATTCACATTGTTCAATACTATCTTTGTCTTATTAATCATCTCTATTACCATATTATAATGATCCTTATTGTTTGATGCCAAATCAATAACACTACTAAAAAAATTAGACATTCAATCAAATTGTTGTGCTTCAATAGTTGTGCTATAACTTTTGTAATTGATCTTCACTTTTGTATGACATCAAGTTATGTTTTTGCTCTATTGCCTTAAAATGTATTTTTCTTTTACGTGTATTATTTCCTTGAAAACCAACATAGTAATTATGTGTTGACATAGAATTTCCCTAAACTCAAACATTTCGCAATTACAATGAACATCACATGTTGTTTCATCAAAATGAACAACAATATCAACATGACAGTGCCTCTGTCCATCCAATACATAATCATTTACTATAAATTTCATAGAGCTATAACTAGTTGGTATGAGAATATTTGAAAATAGATGATACCGATAACCTCTTGTTGATACTTTTTAAATTTTGCAGTGGTATCTACCTTTTGAAATTGTTTTTTAAAAGCAAAATGAGTTATGCAGGGTATCAAGACTTAAAAGATTTATAATTAGCTTCCGTTTCTTTTTTCACTTTATCACGCAAAACATTTTCATATTGTTCCATAAATTGTTTTAAAGTGGTTTTCAAATTAATATATCTATTGAAGAATGCTTGCATGTTTTCACTACATTGCATTGTCGACATTCTAGCATAGCAAGTATCATTCACAAATGTTGGAACCCAACGTTGTCTTTCATTATACGTTCCACTTAACCAAGCATTTTCATGAAGATTGTGTTTATCAATGATCATATTCTAGTGTTCTTCAAAGTTTCACATGTTAATGAATCATATACAACATTTAGCAAGTGAAACTTGATTCATTTTCATGATAACCTTTTAACTTTTCAGGCAATTTCTTTAAGATATGCCACAAACACCATCTATGTCGTGTAAAAGGAAAACAATCTCAATTGCATTTTGCATTGCCTTATCTTGATTAGTGATCATTGCTTGAGGTGCATGATCCAACATGCTTGCAAGCCAAAATTTAAAAAACTATACAAATAATTATGTGTCCTCATTTGAAATTAACCCACAACCAAGTAATTTTGATTGACCATGATGATTAACACTAACAAAAACACCAAATGACATATCATACTTGTTGGTCAAATATGTTGTGTCAAACATAACAAATTCTTGGTATGCAACCCTACTTCTTGCATCCGCCTATAATACATTCTTTAATCTCCCATCTTCATTCAAATCAATCATGCAAAAAAAATTTGAATTATCCTTTTGCTTTTTTAGAAAATAGTTTTTTATTGTAGAAGCATCTTCATATCCAAATCTTAGACTCCTTAATTTTAAATGTAATTCCTACAATCTTTCTCCAAGAAAAAAAAGTTGTCAATACACCTACTTCAATTGCCAAGGCATTGAATGTTTTATTGGGTCTAATGCTAGCCATATCATTCACTACAAGCTTCCTTCTCACGCACGATCAATTATTTTATTGCTTTTCATATATCTACATTTGCTAGGAGCACTAAGCTTATGATCGTGTTCAAGATTAACTAAGCCTATTTTCCATCTACCCTTAGAATTAACAGATATAGTTAATTAAGTCTTACAATCAATTTTTGTTTATAGATGTAATTTAATTGTATTTCTGTTGTTACTTTTTGAAGGTTGACAACAATTACATGCTAGTGCAACATATCTCAACTCTCTATCATCATTTGTCTTCAAATTTCTTATCATAGATTCAAAACCCATGAAATTCATATAACTTTTGTAGAATTTAATAAGTTTGTCATAAGTATCAAATTCCATTGTAGGTTGTAATGGCCAATTGTCTTCTGCACTTCTTATATCTATTATTGCTTGTCAATGAGTTTCCTTATTTCATGACAATTAAATTTGCACATTAAATTATATTAGTACTTATATTCAAGTATTAAATAATATCAATAAAATTATTTACAATTGTATTTTAAATTTTATTGTTAAAGTTGTTTAATGAACTTGATTCTAAGATTGTTTTCCGGATGCCTCACAAGACTCATATTCCATAGAACTTGATGTGAGGTTTATAATATTGCAATCTTCAATGTGAAACTCCATTGGTTATAAATAAAATAAATCGATCACCAAGCTTTAAATAAAGTATAATAGACAAATTAATTACAAAAGAATGAAACAAATAGAAACAATAAATCCAAAGGAAACATTAGAATAATGTCAATCTAACACCTTTATAGGACCCATTATCTTGCAAGGTTTCCAAATAATAATTTCCAGTTCATTTTCTTATGAAAAATATAGTTACACTGAATTTATTTCAAGTAACTACTTCTAAGCGAAATTTCTTTAGCAACAAAACAAATTAATAAATTAGAAGTCAGTCGTGTTCTTAACCTGTGTTATAGAGTTTTAGAGGAAAATAAACTCAATTGCTCCATATTTGAAAATTACACAATTAATTAAAAAATATCGATTTGAAATAATTAATTAAGCATATGAAAATTATTATTTTGAACATAACAACATTATCTTATTCTTTTTGGCTTTTACTTTTGTCATTTTGAACTGACATGTATTATTTTAGTGAATTCAGAAAAAGAACGACAAAATTAAAGTTTAAAATAAAATTATTTGCATGATTTTCTTCAATTTCTAAATAGAATTAAACACACAATCATAAAAGACCTTCAAAGAAAATCAATCATTGAAAAAAGCCAAAAATAAAAAAAACACCTCAAACAGCCTTAATCGTCAGACTTGGGTGATGAAATTGGAGTTAAGGAAAGACGGGAGCGAAGGATTTGGGGATCCTAGCATTGGGCGGGAAGAAATCTGATTGCTGCTGGGAGAGAAAAACTCTGAGTTGGAAATAGAACAGTTAAGGCGAAGGAAAACTGAGAGCGCTAGGAGGGAGGACCATCACTGTGGAAAAAAAAATGAGCACCCAATATTTTAGGTCAACTTTTTAGACATGGGCTCAATTTTTTAGGTGTTAATTTTAGACATTTTTATCCAATTTAATGTGCCCTCAATTACTTGGATGAAATTTTTAGACTTTTTAATTCAATTTGATGTTGGATGCTTTTTTTAATTTGTTTTTTTTTTTTTGTGGCTTACGTGGCAAGCTGCCATGCAAAGGTGGTGTCGACCACCCGCCAAGAGGTGGCTGGTAGCATTATTGATAAGCAAAAGACATACAATTTTTTTATGTGTTCGGTTAGAAATATCAATATTCTATATTCACAGGGTTGTTATAATCTTGAAAAGGTAAAATTATGAACAAAAAACGGCGCAAATACTTGTGTGTTTTTAAGCATGTATTAAACTCGTCTTTTTCATTCCAACTATTTTGTATTTATAATAATAAAAGTTTAAGATTAGATACATTTATAATAGTATAAGAGGTAATAAGTTCAGTTGTGATTGTTGAATGAGAAAAATACTATCATGTAATAGGATTACATAAATCAAATCTAGGAATGGAGGATCAGTTTTTGTCAATAAAAAACACTTAATTAATAAAATGTTACGAAATTATTGTCATCTCTATGGAATTGGTCTGTATTTCATATTACGTGGTTTTTAGAAGAAGAAAAGATGCCTTACAAGTCGCGGGATTAGAACAATGTTTCGTTTGCTGATGTCTGACTGCGACAGGAAGTTGTATCCACAATTAGTTGGGACAGAAATTTTGACAGCATAACAGTGATCAATTACCCTTACATTGGATTCCCATAAATCAATTATGGTCTCATTAAAATTTAACCTATATTGATGAATTAAATCGGAGCATAAATTCATAGTGATTGATTTATTGCAATTTAACGGACATTAGATAAAAACTGGAAGTCAAGTGTTATCTTATCCCAACTTATGAACCTCCTGTATAAATCAGAACTTTTACGTTGTTACCTTAAATTGTTTCCAACGCGATGTTATGCTCACCTTTGAGCCCCTCTCCGTACCAGTCAAACTTCTTGTCGTCAAATTAGTACTCGAGCCTTTAAATTTTGAAAGGCTGACGAAATTTCAAAGTTCTTGTTGTTTTCCCTCAGAATTTTATTTCATGCACCTCACTTGCCTACCCATCACCATCAACCAACTCAAAGGTTGAAAGTGATTCACAACTAAAAGAAGATCACTTAATTTAAAAGCTTTTAAGAAGATAACAAGACTTTGCTCTTCTTTCACTGCCATGAGGAGCCTTTCTGCTCTCCCTTTTCAACATTTCAGGTACGCGGCTTTTCCCTTCTCCTCTTCTTAAATTCAGCTTCCCAAGTTTCGTGGTTTTACATATCAGTACTTGACGTATTGTTTCACCAAACAAGATGCTTAGTTTGTTGAATATTCTTTGTGCTTTCTTTTCGAGGGGCGATTTTCCTGCTTGTGTACTCTTCCAAATTTATAATAAAGTTTCATCATAGAAATCACGTTGGTTTTCGGATTAAATTTTCAGCTTTTCTATTATTAGAGATCAATAATATTTTTGAAAACGTTCTAGTGATAAGTGGCTGTGCGCCTAAACTGTATAACTTGATAATCCTGCCTTGCAGAAGGCCTACTACCACGTGACAAGTGTCGGGTGAGCACCTGACATCCTGATGGCTTGGCTTGCTGTAGTTAGTGTGTAGACAACCTATGCCCTGTGCTTATGAATAACTCATGTTCTTCATGTCCTATTAACTTGAAATCTCAGTGAGGGTTGAGCCGAGACACGTGGGGTAGATGTGAGCTCTGATATTTGTGCAACAAATAAGGTATTATTGCCTTGAATAGAGAGAAATTAGGGCCGCTCGGGTGTAGAAACACTCTAACCACCTAGGTAAAGTAAAATGCAGTAGCCAGACATGCTTAACTAATTTCTATCCCCACGGAAATAGTTGTCGCGGGTTACCAAGTCGTTGACCCCCATAAGCTACTCTCTTGGGTAGTTGTAAACCGATATGCAACTAAAAACCAACTGGTTACACCTCAAGCTAGGCCTAGATGGATGCAACAGTTGGTAATCTAGCTGATATCATGGCCACTTTGATCCAACATCTCCCCACCGTTTCAACAATTATCATTGGAGTCTTGTCTTTTTTCTAGTAGTAAAGAACTCAGATCAAGTACAATGTGTTGATTACTCATATCAAGGTCTATGTGTTGAAAATTATGTCTCGCATGCGAAGATAACACACATCCTTACATACGTGTAGACTCAAGTTCATATTAGTCTTGGCATCTCTTATGAGTACCCCACATTTTCACCCACATATACTTTATGAGGAAACTTTTGAGCATAGAACTCTGTGTCGCACTCAACACATGCCACACATTATGTGTAGTGCACGATCCATGTTGAGAACATGTTGCTGCTTTAGAGGTAACCCCCTGACAAGTGGACCACAATCCAAGTTGCTATAACCTTCTTTCTTAACATAGAGACATCCCTTCATGCTAGGATCAATATATAGACAATAACTCAAGTCTCAAACATGTAAACCATAATTCACGTTAGGGAAGTGCCATCTCCCTACATAGAGAGATCCCCTCACACCAAGAGTGATATACATATTACTTGTGCTCAGATGATAATAAATCAAATCTTAAACGTAACTCACAAATTTACATGCAAAAAACTCATGTTATCAGCATGCAGATAACTCACACTCATATATAAGTAATTCGCGTTATATATGTGCAGACAACTTATGCTTACATGCAAACAACTTATGTTCTTTTCATAAAAGTAACTCATATCACTAAGCATGTAAACAGGTTGCTTTAGAGGCATCCCTTGATGACTAGACTACGATCCAAGTCACTGTGACCTTCTTTATTGATGTGAGGACATCCCCCTTACCAAGACTAATGTGTAGATAATAACTTATATGTTAGGCATGTAATCCATTACTCATGTTAGAAAAGTGTCAACTCCTATTGTAAAGACATCCTCTCTCACTAGGGGTGACATGTAAATAACTTGTGCTTGTGTGAAGATAACTCATGTCTCTACCATATGGATAACTCACCCTCAGGTATGTAGAAAATTCATGTCATCAACATGTAAATAACTCATACTCATATATAAAAGTTGACATAGGACAAACATAGTTAGGGTTTTGATTTTTATTCACAACAATGAATAATGGCTGGTATTGTTCAACTAACAAAAAGATAAACAAGAACAAGGCTAGATTTGCACTAGTTTTTGAAGAAAATTCCTCTTGAATTTTATTAATAATTTGATAACTGAATAAGTCACTATTACAAATTAATCCCTCTTATACCTTCTTGTTAGACTTCGTTAAACTAAGAAAACTTATTAAACTAAGACACTAATTTGACTAGAATTAAGAATAATAATAATTAACTTTAAACTCTATGAAACAGAGATTTTAAGTAAATAACATTATTTGAATTAAATAGAGTTTTCATATAAACTTAAAGACTCCTAAAAGTTGTTGTATTACATTATTGAAATTAAAATAGGACTTTTAAGACAATTAGGAAAACTAATAATAATCAAAGATTCAATTAACTTAATTAGGTTAGGAGACATGATTTAAACCAAACTTCACAAGGAAACCTGATTTAAATTAAACTCTGCTCAACTATGAATCATTATTCCACACACATAAGACTCCTTACATTGTTGCACATCATCATGAATCCACCATGTTGTCCATCCACGTCACAAAACAAGCTACTATATCATTTGCCACATCATCCTTGGTTGTCACATTACTCACCTGTCATCTTTTTTATCTTTGGCTCGTGTTTTCCATCCTATCATTTTCTTGCCATGATCTTTTATTAGAGCTCATGTTATATATTTGCAGATAGCTTATGCTTACATGTAGACAACTTACGTTGTTTTCATAAAAGTAACTCATGTTTCCAAGTGTGTAGGCCAGCTACTCTAGAGGTATCTCTTCAATAAGTAGGCCACGATCCAAGTTTCTATATCCTTCTTTTTTGGCATGGAGGCATTTGTTCACATTAGGACCAATGTATCGAGAACAACTCATGTCTTAAATGTATAGAAATAGACTATAACTCATGTTCAGGAAGTTTTATTTGTAGACACAGAGGTATCCCCTCTTAACGGGAGTAACATACAAGTAACCTATGCTTATGCTAAGACTACTTGTATCTCTAATGTGTAGATAACTCATGTATAGGCATGCAAATAACTCTTAGTTACATAGACAACTCACGTCATACCTGTATAGGTAAGTTACATGCGTATGTAGACAACATACACTTATATATAGACAACTTATATTATAACCAAGTATGTAAGTTATGCTTGCATGCAAAAACTCATGATGTCATCATAAAAATGGCTAAAGCCATGCTCTAAAGCCATCCTCTAGATCAAGACAAACATGCAAAAAATTCACTTCCTTAGTTTACATATATGTTATGTGATGGTTTAAGAAACTTGTAATAGCAAGCTTACCAATAGAATTGATGTAATCGCTTAAATACTTGGAGAAGTTACCTTAAAGCTAAGATAATAGTCAGACTAACAAGTGTCTTTGAACTTCTCTAATAATGAATTGTTATCCATCTTGTGCTTATACTAGTAAGAGTGATCTAGTTGTGGTCCCCAATCTCGAGTTTTTGTTTTGTAGAAAACTAAAAAACTCAAGTGAATAGAGAGTAGTGCAAACATAATCCATAAAAAGACATAGTCTATATTTGAAATTTTTGCTTTGAAATTAACTCAAAAATCTAACACGTAACTATGATTTCATGCAACTCCAACTTGCTTCATACAATTATACAACTACAAAGGTAGTTGGGGCTTTTTAGAGTCGTTATATGGTTTAAAATGCACTACACTACCCAACACACAGATCAAGCTAGTGTAAACATGTATGACAACATTGAATAACAAGTGTATATAGAAATTATTATAAAGTAGTTTGTAATTTGTATGCATCTAAAGAGTTTGGCCACTTATTTATAAGAGAAGTTCAATTAAAATCCTTCAAAAAGAAAATAAAAGAGTCAGTTCATGCATTGGCGAAAGCATTAATGCTATAGAATAAGAGAGGTTAAACAACTGGCACCAGAAGTCATCTCATGGGTTGAGTGTAGACATGTACACCCAAAGTGAATAAAGTGAGCTTTTGGCAATAGAACAATCGCATCCCTTATGGCTTCAAGAGCAACATCACTTATTGTGGTGTTTCCACCTTTAACACCTTTTATGATGATTCGTCTCACTTGATAGGTTCAATATAGATGGCAAGGAGGAAGTAATAGTCTATGTTTCAATATTAAAAGTAGATGTTGTAAACAATATTTTCAAGTTGTTTGCTATCTTATCATCCATAATAACTAGCTTTGTCTCTATTTCCTCAAGTTGCTCCATCAGTTGTTGTCCTTACTCTAATTCAATACTTAGGATAACGTCGTTGTGCTTCTTGGAAAACTAAAGGTCTTATATCATCTGATAAGGTCCACTTCCCTTTTCTTTAGCTTTTCTTGTGCATTTTAAGCTTAAGTTGAAAGGACTCAACTTTGACTAGGTGATCCATTTCCAAAATTACTACTTTTGTAGCATGTTTATCCTTTAAAGCACCTATCTTGCCTTATACCTTAGTTGTTGCATCCTACTTGCTTCCTCTAGCCCATTTTTAAGGTTATGGCACTTTTTAGCTTCATTATCGTTGTTCACAAGAATCATGTAATCTTATTCTTGATTAGTAGAGTTACGATGGAAAAATGAGAGTAGGATACAATTGTTAAACCTCAAAAGGCAAATGACAAATAACCTAGAGGAGAGGTGAATAGATTTTTTGAAAATTATTTAACTTAAAGATTTTCAACCAAAACCATTAACTAACACAGCAAGCAAATAAACAATATAACGCCAATATAAAACAACTAAAACATAAAAGAAAGAGAGAAGGAAAAGGAAGTGCTCAACCAATTTTTATAATGATTTGGAGTTTCTTTACAAGCTTCCTACATACACTCCTCCAAGCAACTTTACTTGAAGTTTTTTTTTTTCCACTATCTTTAATCTTGAAGATACAATAGTTTTTGAACAAGAGATTTCGCCCTTCTTACATTAGTTTTGATGATAAGAGATTATGTTCTTAATGTAGTTTTTCACAAATATTATGTTCATGCACTAGTTTCACGGGATTACATCAAGGATTTGTGAAAATTTGGAATAAATGCCTCACAAGGTTGATACAACAATAAGCTCTCAATGTCTCTCTCAAATGATTTACAGTTTTGTTTTTAGTGAGAGAAAATATGAAGAAAAATTAGAGAATGAAAGGTGAGTGCATAAAGTGTGATTCTCTAACCCTTTAAACTTTCAAATCATCTCTAATTTATAGAGAATGGGAAAAAGTAACCGTTGGAGTTGATTTAAGAGTCATTGAAAAATTACTTAGGTAGACAGATGGTCGTGTTCTTCATCTACATGGTTGTGCTTTCTTTGATACGCATAACCCAATTGTCGAATTTTCTTTCTCGCATGAGCATGTGCTTCACACACACAATCGTATCTTCATGTCTTCAAATCCAAAAGCCCACTTGATTTTTTGCATAATACCCATATGATCATCATACGATCAAATATTTAAGACTTGCACAGGCTTGTATTGCTGCTGCATGAGCGTGTGTCTAGATGTTAGTTTAAAGCTTTTACACAACTAGATATACATGAGAGTATGTCCTTCAAAACGTGACACATGGTTGTGTGCTCAAAAAATGCATGGTTGTGTGCCCTTGCTTTATTACCCATGGATGCCTTGCACAACTCAATTAAGTTGTGTATTCCCTTTATGGGACATACACAGTCCTGCGACCTGGTCATGTACGGTCGTGCATCAGACAAAATCTATAAAAATAAATCATTTGGTCCTCTCTTGTTATGAACATTACATAGAAGGACAATTTAAATATTTTAACTTAAGTTTTACATCAATTCAAAAACTTACAGGGGTCCAACAACAATTAATATGTCATGTCAAAATTTCTATCAGCTAAAAAAAAGAGAAGTTTGGGTGGTATCTAGGCATAAATCTAGATTACTATTTGGAACTTTTCCAAATAAGGAAATCCTTTAAACTTTCGCCAAACGTCTACCTACATACCTTTTTTACCAGGCTGGCCATCAAGGTAACATGCTTGGGCAATTTAGGAATTACCCAATCAAATTCTTGGGAAGTGGAAGCATGATCCTTTATCATGGCTATTCGACAAGTGACCATTATAAAGCAACTTGTAACAATTTGTAAGGCATCTTGAAGACTTGACCTTTTCTCAAGCTTGATGATCACCTTTTTTTCCTTTGTTAGAAGCAAAAAAAGGGTGTTTCTCTCTAGCCCACTCTAACATTGAGGGAAGGATTCAGGGAGCTAGTGTAGAAGTTTCAATTACGCTATGAAAATGTTGGTGTTTTGGATTTCTCTTACCTTCTAAGCTTAGGAAGTTACATGTGCCACCTCCCATCCTTGTTCCTATGGGCAAAAAAAGAAATTGATTAGCTAGCCAAGTAAAATGAGCTAGTGCAATCTAAGCATAAAAAAGGGAGAGAGTTACCTTTGAGTGAATCTTAGTGATGACCTCTATTAGCTTTGCAAGTAACACTCTCTTTTACATTGATTAGATTGTGCCACCAAAGGATGTTAGTGGTAATTAGTTTTTAAGCATCACATGAAGCCTTCACTAAGTTGCAGAAGGTGGAAATTTAATTTTTGAGGGTAAGCCTAGGGGATCAACTTCTTGGTTGCCACAATAAACTATATATTTTTAACAAAATTGTATCTTTTGACACCCCACAACTCCATATCTCCCAATTCATAAGATTTAACTATATCGAGAAACCAAAATAAAATTTTTCTGAATAGATGATATATAAGGAATATTTGATAAACCTATTCGATCAATTAGTATTGATCGACTAGTATGGATAGGGGTTCTTAAGTCAATTAAAAAAAAAGAATATTTGATAATGAGAAGTCTCTTATATCATGGGAGACATGGCCCAAATCTATGTGAGTGATAGCCAAGCCAAAGCTATCACCAATAAGAATATTGTCACAACCTTCATAAATATCATGCACAGAAAAATTGGCTAGGTCGCCAATAATGTGATGAGTGGCTACAGAATCAACAAGTAAGTTTGAGTTACTAGAAGTTACAAGTGGAACGGAGGAATTTTGTAATTTGGACTTCAATGATCAATAGTAGTGGGCGATGTAACCATGCTTGTAGCAAAATTGGCATATGAGAGAAGGACCACAATTATTTTGGAATTTGACTTGATTAGATGGAGGGCCATGGTTTTGGTTGGTTGATGATCTGCTGGATGATGCATTGTGGTGTTGGGTTGAATAGTATCTGTTGGAGTTATTTGCTTGTGGAGTGGGATCAAATTTGCTCTCATCGTGAGAGAGCATCATGCTTTATGAGGTTATCATGAAGTTCTTCTAAGGATAATGGGTTTTCTCATGAATGAACTGTCGCAATAAGCTTTTAAACTCTGAGCCTAAGCTACTAAGGATAGTGGGTTTTCTCATGAATGAACTGTCGTGATAAGTTCTTCAGAGGATAATGCTTTATTAGCTTATCATGAAGTTCTTCAAAGGATGATAGATTTTACAAAGTTCAAAGTTCATAACTACACAAGATCAAGGAGCCTGATTATCTCTAGCACCTTGAGTATGTTTAATAGCATTATACCTAACTCCAGCATGGTAAAATGATGTCTGAGTTTTTTAGCTTTTCCCGACAATTTTAACATTTCAAATCATCTATTATTTTGAAAGATATTTACTTAATTCACAGTTATTAGAGTCATATGAATTTGCATGAGAAATTATGTTTTAATTTTATAGATTAGAATAAGTTAAAAAATGTTTATTTTGGGTTAAATATGGGGAGCTAAATACTTAGACGTCCTGGGTTATACCATAATAACAATTCCAAGATTTTTCACCAGTCAAGTCATTAATTATACCATAATGATAGTTTAATTAATTTGCAAAAACCATGTTCGAATACTGTTTCTCATTTTTCCGAGTTTCAGTAGTGTAGGTGGGGCTTGCATCTTCAACAAATCGTTCATATATTGTTTCACTACAAAACGAACTGTCAATTCAACATTTCGCTTAAAGAATTCCGCTCAGTTTCCGCTTCATACTCATACTGGTAATATGTTAATATAGCAGGTCCCATGCATTTTATTTAAATATTTTCGTGTGTATATGTGTAATGCAGGAGAAAGCAGCATTGCTTTTAGAATTACTACTTTTAGAGTTTTATTTTTATTATGATTGTCTTTTATTTTATATATGATTTTTTATTTAGAATTAAGATATTATATATTTCATTGTTTACTTGGGGAAAATAAGTAGCAGATTATGGAGAAAAAAAATATTGGAAAAAAGTTAGTAGAAGTAAGGAAATCCATATGGGAGAAAGATCTAAATCTTATTCATAATTGATCAAAGCCCATAATCAATAAACAATTAAAGTACAAACGTAAACTCTTAACTTAAAGTGTGGTTGCTAGACAATTTCAAAGCATGCATGGATTTCTTAGCTATGATATCTGCGTTTTGCTAAGTTGGTGAACATTTGCTCTGCGAAATAATCATTTTTACATTGTGAACATTTGCATCAAGAAATGTTTCAAATATTTTAATTTGTTATGATCATTTATATATGTGTTGTATATTTAAAGTTTGTTCAGCTACACTATCAGAAATGGCCGGAGAACAAACAGGAAGATTTGATGTAGAAAAAGCTGGGTTGTTGGTGAAGGAGCTTCGAACGAGCTTTAATTCAGGAAAGACAAAGAGTTACGAGTGGAGAATGTCGCAGTTACAAAGTATTGCCAAGATGATTGAAGAAAATGAAGCAGAGATCATTCAAGCTCTTACTGGGGACCTCTCCAAGCCCCAATTCGAATCCTTTGTGTCTGAGGTTAATTTATCATCGTTCGTTTTCTCCATCTGAATTGTTATCTACCAGTTATAGAACTTTATATGTCACAAGTTGGGATTATGGCCATGGACCCAATGGAACTGTGCAGCCTTAAAGGCCAACTTTTATACGTTTTCTCTAAGTAAACCAGCAAATGAAACATATAGTCAAGTAAAAACAACAGAAATAATTATCTGTCCTACTAAAATATATATATGGCATTAGAAACAGGTTATCCATGTAATCCAAGTTCTATTTGTTGAAACAACTTTGTATATGCATACTTAAGAGTTTGTACACTGCTTTCATCAATCCTTCCTGTGATATTTAGTAAGTGATTTCTGTCATTCAGATTTCAATGACAAAAAGCTCATGTAAGTTGGCTCTTAAAGAGTTGAAATCTTGGATGAAGCCGGAGAAGGTAATCACTGTTGCACCCACGAGTTTTGTTATAAGCAAAGATGATAATAAGTTTGTTATTTAACTAATGCAACGTTTATTTTTCAGGCAAAAACTTCAATGACAACGTATCCTTCTTCGGCAGAAATTGTGTCGGAACCTCTAGGAGTTGTTCTGGTTATCTCAACCTGGAATTACCCCTTCTGTATGCAACTCATTCTCAGCTTTCATGTTAATCATGTTAAGTTACATTGAGCATAACTTGCATACAATTATAATAAACTTTCACATTATTTATACTATGGTACATTGAAAATTCCAAATTATTAGCAAGTTTACATTGAACACATTTTATGTACTTCTGAGCATATAAGCTTAATTAGCCTTGGCCTCCAGGTGATAACATTTGTTTGCCGTGGTTGACTGCCGTGGGGGCTAATCATCTTCCTTTCCTTTCATTCCAGATTTATTTGGACATTATTTTTCTTTTTATATTGTATTGTGTCGATATTTTAAGTTTTCCTAATTCTTAATATGACTCACAGATTGTGCATTCACAGCCCTATAAATAAACCTCGTGTCAATAGTTCTGTACCTATTGCTTTTTGAAATTGAATGTTGAAGCTAATATTGACCTTCCTATCATCAAGAATGAATTTGCTTCCAGTAAAAGAAAACTACACTGACAGGATAGGTAAGTTTCCCACAAACCGCTGTAACTACCTGATTTTATTTATCTCTATGATCAACATTCGAGTCACATACAGGCCTGGGGGCATGAACGCCGTGCCTGGAAGTGTCTCCTTATACAGAATTTTTTCCTAGACTAAGAACTTGAAAGCAAATGATTTACTTTTGCAAAAAGCCCCCTCACAGTTATTTACTCACTAGGATAATTTATTGAGTAAATGACAATTTTTCCCATATATGTAGTTTTCATCAGCTCTGTGAAAATATGAGATGCATGACATATATTTAATTAAAATTGTCGAGGTTTTTTCTGTACCAAATCCACTGTTTTCTTTTCCCTAAATCAAATTATACTCATTTTATGCTACGTTTTTCTTTCCACAAATGACACATTGTCCATTTGTCTTCCAGTGCTGTCTCTTGATCCAGTCATTGGGGCTATTGCAGCTGGAAATGCTGTTGTCCTGAAACCATCAGAAGTTGCTCCAGCCTCATCGTCACTGCTCAAAACGTTATTAGAAGAATACGTAGACAAGTCCTCTGTGAGAGTTGTTGAGGGGGCTGTTGCTGAAACATCTGCATTGTTAGAGCACAAGTGGGACAAAATTTTCTTCACAGGTTTCTCCCTTTAATTTTCTTTTTCTATATCAACTATAATGGATGTAAAAACATTTGCTTTTTTAACAATTTAGAGATAGGTGTGAAACATCTAAACTTCAAATAATGCTGCCTCTACCATAGTGAAACATGTGAAGCAGTTTCAATAAAATTCCAGCTTCCCTTGAAAAATAAACTTGTAGCAGACATGCTTTCTGCTTTTGAATTGGCATTGCAAATGTTTCAATGTCAATTTGAAAAGCCTCCTAACTTGTTTAGTTTCTTTAGTTTATTAGATTCTGGCAGTCGACCTCATAGTAACATTGCAGTTATAATTTTATAAAGTTGGATGTATTGTTATGGCTTCTGCTCTTGTGTTTAGGTGGTACAAGAGTAGGACGCATTGTTATGGCTTCTGCTGCGAAGCACCTTACTCCTGTAGTCCTGGAACTCGGAGGAAAGTGTCCTGCTGTTGTTGATTCAAAGTGTAATTTACAGGTAATAATCTTTTATTCTCAAAAAATGTTTCCTCTTGATTTAACAAGCGGATCTGATAATTATAATTCTGTTAAGGTGACTGCAAGGAGGATTATAGCCGCCAAGTGGATGGCCAATAGTGGGCAAGCTTGCATTGCAGTTGATTATGTCATAACAACAAAAGAATTTGCTCCAAAATTGGTAAGATTGTCTTTAGCGAACAAGTCGAGTTTGTTTCAAGAATATATGCTTAATTCATGTCTTTTCAACAGGTAGATAGTCTAAGAAATGAACTGGAGGAATTTTTTGGTAAACATCCAATGGAATCGAAAGATTACTCTCGCATTGTGAATTCATTCCACTTTCTTCGTCTGACAAGTCTCTTGGATGAGGATAAGGTTTCTGATGGAATTGTTTATGGAGGCCAGAAGAATGAAAACCAACTGTGAGTTTGATGGTCTGGCTGCAATTTGTTTGTTTTAGATTTTATCTTATTTCAACATCCCTAGAAAATGTTGACTGCGTCTATTGTTTCAAATTTTCAGAAGGATTGCTCCAACCATATTGTTGGATATTCCAGAAGACTCTATGATAATGAAGGAAGAGATCTTTGGGCCATTACTACCCATTGTCACAGTGAGTAGTATCCTTTGTGCACCTGAACTTACTGTTTGTGCACATTGAATTTCTCTGAAGTTAGCACCTGTCATTCCATTGCTAAAAATTCTTTTGCTATTTCTCGGATCGTCTATACAAAATTTAAATGAAATGCTAATTTTTTGTGAGACATATAGGTACTACTGTACTAGTTTATTTTCCTCCTTGTGTGTTGTAGGTTGATAATATAGAAGACAGCTTCAATGTGATTAACTCCAAACCAAAGCCTCTTGCCGCATACCTCTTCACTGATGATGAGCGGCTGCAGAAAGACTTTATACAGAACATATCAGCCGGGGCAAATGTCATCAATGATGCTCTCATTCATGTGATTTTTCTATGCTTGAAACTCCGGTTATACATGCCAACAACTCTGCATATAAGTTTGTTAGCATAGTGCCACATAAGTAGTAGCATGCAAAAGTTGACTTTATAATCTGAATTCATTGACCTCATTTAACTTTCTAAAAGTTCAGATCTATACATTGAAAACACCCTTTGCCGTAATTGTTAGGCTTTCTGCTCAAGTTAAATACTGAAATGCAGATATGAATTGAAAGTTTTCCTTATTCATGTCAATGTGCATAGATAATTTTCAGTTTTTAGTAGAATTTCATGGTACATTACAAATATTGCAGACAATAGTTTCATCCTTACCCTTTGGCGGTGTTGGAGAGAGCGGAATGGGATCGTACCATGGTAAATTTTCTTTTGATGCATTTAGTCACAAGAAGGGAGTGCTACACAGAAGCTTTGCAGGAGATACCAGCGCAAGGTATCCACCATACACACCTGCAAAGCAAAGACTACTGAAGGCCCTCATCAGTGGTAAAATACTGAGCATACTTCTTGCTTTGATTGGATGGTCTAAAGATTGATTTTTCTTTGTATTTAAGCATGTATTCAAGGGAAAATAAGTTGCCAATATTGTTACACAAGTCTTGGATTCTATGAGCCATTTATATGTGATGTGTGGTTTATGACAGCTAACAAGGTTGTTGAGCTGTGTTATGAATGATAAGAATTATAGCCATTACCCGTTACACAACTAGATAATACATCAATAATCTCTTGCATTAATTTTTGTTTCATTTGTTCCCTCTCTTTTTTACTTTTTGTTTTTCTCTTTTCTCTATTATTTTTTTCCCCTTCTCTCCTTTTCCTCTTTTTACTGTCAATAATGGAGCCTCAAATGTGTGTATCAACATCAAATTTGTCGTGAATAATCTGAAGGAAGAATCTAACCTTTATCAACATTAAGAAGATCTTAATTGGGCAGTTTTCAAAGCAGCTTGTGAAGGCTTTATTTCCGGGTTTTTGAAGGCTGTCTAGAGCAGACTGGAGTTAGTATTAGGAGGATACAATTGAGTTTTAAGTCATGAGGGAGCTCACTCTATTGTTGGTTAAATTCTACCTTGCAATTTCCAAGCAATCTTATTTAGGCATAAATCAAATCATCAATGATGTCAAATTGTTAGAAATTGTTGATCCCAACAATAATACATAACAGAGATGTCAGAGAGTTTTATATTATTTAGTGATATATATCATAATACTTATTTAATCTTAACTTATCTTTATGCTGAATTGAAAATATTTACAAACATGAACTACAAAAATTAGTTTGAAAACATCAATTCTATTAATATTAAACGGTACATGAAAGATAAACTAAAACATGACTAAACATTGGTTTATCATAGTCTAATGAAAACTACAACCTCTCTAATGTAGTTATCCAAAAGCTAAGAATTGAAACCAGCAAAAAAAGAGAATTGGAATGAGCGACAAATTACTTAACAAGCATATTATTAAACCTTTATATATGATCATTACTTTGAAATTTTATCTTAATGTTTTAATTCTTAAATCTTTTACTCAATTACTTAATTATTAAATCTTAACTTATCTTATTTTATTATTCTTATTTCTTTTCTTCATATATTTTTAATATTATCTTTTCTCTTATTCATGGATGTGATGAAATATATGTTGTGCTAAAACCAAGCTGAAAACATGACTTAGCCCGAAGGCTTTCATTTCTTAGAACATTCTTGAAAATTTACTTTCTTGAATACTTTCTTGTTCAATCCAAATATCTCCACATAAAATCTTTTTTTTTTTTTTTATCTTATCATAAATCATCATAAAAATACTTATAATGATTAGACTAATGGAATACAGAGATTCAACACCTTAACCATATGATTTCAATCTAATTGTACCTGACACACAACTAATACTCAATTTCTAACAAACTTAGCATGAAAGCAATGTCTAATTTTTAAATAGACACTGATTTTTTAATTTCTAACAGGTGTGCAAACTCACAAGTACCCATTCAAGTCCATTTTAAAAGGATGTTCGAAACATCTATTTTCTAACTTTTCCTCTATAAGTGTCTTACCATTTAACATACATAATCCTATCCTTGAAACATTAGTGTCATATCTTAAATCTTAACTTATGTTCTTTCTTCTTATTATCTTGCTTTATCTTTCCTTTTGATTATGTCATATCATGTATGTCATACTATAAAATATGTTGAAAATCATGTCTAAGCCCGAAAGGCTTTCTTTATTAAAATTTGTTTTCTTGAAAACTAATAATCGATCCAATGATCATATCTTAAAACATGTTATAAGGATCCGAAGATTTTGTCATAAAAACTCATCATAATGATCCGAAGGTTTCATCATAAAACTTATTTTAAAATCTCTCTTTTTCATAAAATCTTTTTTTGAAATTATTCATAAAGACATTTGTGCTAATTAGACTAATGAACATAGAGATACGACACCTCGAAGTGTGAGTTCAATTATTGGACGACCAATACTCTTTTTAACTAGTTTGATCAGTAACCATGTTCTCTCTAACGAATACTGATTTTTCTCTCTAACTAGCGTGTAGATGCAGCCCTCGTATCCACCTTTAAAAAATGCCAAAAACCATGTACATGTAAAACATTTTCCTTTTTTAAACATTGTTCTAGCATACTATGTTATGTAATGCCTCTTATGCATTAAATCTTATTAATTCATTGTACTAATTATTAAGGTTACTCTTAATATTTAATTATTTTTGTATAACCTTTTATTTTCCTTATTATAAATCTATGTTTCTTAATTTTGGATAATTCTTTCATAATTTCCTTTAATTTATTACTTGCTTAAATTTATCATGAAATTAATTAATTTCTTAATTAATTATTTTATATTTTATGTGTTGCACGGTCGTGTATCATAGGGTCGCACGATCATGTTCTCCCTAAGTTCCAGAACACACATGGAACTGATATGTGCACATGATTGTGACTTGACATATCACAATCATATCTTTACCAACACATCAACCTCGCTCACGATCGTGATGTTGCAGAATATAATGACATGATTGTGCACTATAACATCCCGAGGTTAAAATGATCTTTTTAAGCTATGATCAGGGTTAAGAGAGAGATTTTATAGCCCAATAGTTGATTCAAGAGAGTTGTGGGGGTAGAATAGTGTTATTGAGGTTTTATATATGGCTTGTGAGAAAAGCATGATCGTGCATCTTTGGACACATGATTGTACACCATTTTTGTCAAGCATGCTCCTACATGCCTACTGATATATAAGGCTAGGTTTTCTCCCATTTCAGATTTCCTTAACTTCTTCTCTCATTTTCTCCTCAGCTAACCCTAATCTAATTATCATAGAAAGAAGCCAGTTTCTAGCAGTCAATCCAGCCAAGATTCAACCAGAGTTAGAAAGGCAGAAGCCATTAGCAATTTCAAGTAAGTATTTCCTTACCTTTTTCCTATTCTCTATTTGTTTAGCATGTATCTCCTTGTTTTGGGTATTAGATGAGATAAGAAGCATGTTTTGAGTTTAGGTAATAACATAGTATGATAAGATGTTAGAAATTGAGAGATTTGGAGGTGGAAGCATGCTTAGAGGGTGTGTATGTGTTATGTGTTGTGTTTTGTTATTTTAGAAGCATGTTAGATTGTATTTGGCTATTATTGATGGGGAAAATATGTTTATAGTGGAGTATTCAATTCCTATGCTATTCAAGGCAACAAGCATACCAAACCAACATCTAATGCTTCTCCATTCGAGTGTAATGAAGCCTTTGAATCATTAAGGTCCTACTACATTGTTTAAATGTAATAATTTTCAAATCAATGACCAATTAATCAAGTTGAAGATCAAGTAAAAATGCACCCCTAAATCAAGGAGAGTTAGCATTGATAAATGTAACGTATGCTTGCACATTAGTAACATTTTAGCATATGTTTAATTTTAATCAAGGATTGTATGTATTTTAGAAGTATTTTAGTACTTGGCCTTTTAATCATTTCCAACCTTTTGTAATGCTTATAAAAGGAAACTTTATTCATTATAAAAAAGAGCTTTCGGTTGAATGAAAATTTGAGACATTTTTTTCCTTGTTTTTAGAGCTTTGTTGGCTCTTATGAACTTATCATTCCTTTATTTAATTTTCCATTGTAAAAGGAGATTGGTAGTGGAAGAATCAAGGTGGTGAAACTTCCTTTAGTTTTCTTCAAGAATTCTTTAAGCTTGGTTCAACATTCAAGTTGATATATCTTGATCTGTTAGGCTTAAATGCATTTTCTTGAATGTTAGTTATCAAGTAAGTGTTAGTTCTTTGTCTTGTTAACTTAATATCCAATAAGTTATCTTTTTTGTATGTTGTTGAGTGTTAAATATCGAAGTGTTGTTAATGGTTTCAACTTGTGTTTGTAACTCTACTATATATTATTTTTTCCACATATTATTTAATATATAATAGTATCACACATATATTTACTTAAATATACATACTTTGTGGAAGCTTAAACATATTTTCATTCATATATTATGGAAGCGTAAAACATTGTTAACTGAAAAACCTCATGTATTTATTAATGCATAAAAATGTTTGAAATCATAGTAGGTAAAACTGTAATCAAACTCAAGTCATAGTACTCATAAAATGTAATCGTACAAAATACATCATAAAACTGTATAACTAAACAAATGATATCCTATCCAGTGCCATCTTATAGCACTATTCGGTAGCTTAAACATAATTTACAAGGAAAGAGACTTTAGAATTAGTGATAAGTCATTCATTAAACATTTCTTAACCTTACATACATATATAATCTTATCCTTTTGTATTAGTGTCCTATCATACTTCTTATCTTATTTCTTGTCTTATAATCTTTACTTGTCATATTACTTTTTACATTGTCTTTCCTTTTGATCATGCCATGTCATCTATGTCATGACATAAAACATGCAAAAATCCATAACTTAGCCCAAAGGCTTGCTTTGGTAAAACATATTTTTTAAAACTCATTCGATCTAAAGATCCTATTGTAATCAATCTGAAGATCTCATCATAAAACTTATCTTAAAATATCACTTTTCCATAAATTTTATGCATATAAATCTTTTTTTGAAATATTTCTGTTGATCAGACTGATAAACACAAAGATTCGACATTTCGACCATGTAAGTTTAATTAATGTATGACTAACACTTTTTCTAACAAGTTTGGTCTATGACTATGTCCTCTTTAATAGACATTGGCTTCTCTCTCTAACGAGCAAGCGAACCTATAGATGCCTCCTCATGTCAATCTCTAAAAGATGTTTGGAACATTGGTTTTTTGCTTGTAAAACTTATGCATATAAAACTTTTGATCTCTCAAAACATTACTGTGGCATGCCATATCATGTGATATTTAACACTTTCTTAAGAATTATTATTAAGATTTTCTTAATAAATAATCCTTATAATTTTCTTACAAATTTCTCTTGTAATTTCCTTATTAAATTTTCTTAAACTTTTATAATATTCTTATTAATAATCCACTAAGTTTTCTAAAAGCTTATCTTAATTAATCTTACATAATATCCTATAATTTTTCCATAAATTAAATTAATGATTTTTTTGTACTTCTTGTGCTAGACGATCATGCACCATCAAGATGTACAACCATGTTCTATCTAATTTTTGTACTCACACAAAAATAACTCATACACACAACTGTGACTCAGCACCTTATGGTTGTGTCTCTAGAAAGATCAACTCCACTTTGCTTCAATCGTGCATGCATAACGTGCCTGATTATGGCACTACAGAATGTGACCACATAGTTGTTTATCTTTTCAAATGCATGGTTATGTATCATGTTTTGCTACTGTAAATCTGAGCCAAACAACTATGGATTCATGCCATTGATCACTCAACCACATCCAAACTCCATCAACAACATTACATTATTGATATACATCAATTGCGTACCAAATATCCATTAATTAACAATAATTTTTATCATCAATCACACTAAACTTATAAATCATCCAATCACAAGCATAAAAATGTATGAAACATGTTTCTAATGAACTAAATCATCTTAGATCATCAAATTATCATGAAATTAAATTGAGAATATCACATATGTGTACCTAGAAGTAACACTCCACAAATCATAACATATCATTCCATATTAAGCATGTAATTAACCTAGATCTAAGTGATTTAATTCAAACATCACAAATTCATTAAATCTTCCATTATTACTTGTAATCATATAGTTTCATTTTATCCAACCACAGAGCATGTTTTATCATTATCTAATCATAAAGAACAGCCATTATAGAAGAAATCATATCATAAAAAAGGTGAAGAAACACTTACTTGTAATGCTTAAGAACAAGTTCTCTCTTTAGATGAATTTCACACCTAAACTAATGTCTCAACTCACTACTCCTTTCTCTCAGCTCTCTGGTGAATACAATCTATAAGACTCAAAAAGGTCAATTGTATCTGAAATAAAATTTTGAATGAAAAGATGCTTTTATATAATCATACCAAAACTATGCTCACCCACGATCATGTATCTTAGGATACATGATCGTGTGTGACAAAAATTTAAAATTTTTATGTCTTTTCACATTGTACACATGGCAGCCTCTAGAGGTGACATATATACAAGCCAAATAAATCTCCTAAATGACCATTTTACCCATGGGCTCACTTAACTCAATTTTTAAGCCTAAAATCTCATTTTTCTCACAAAATTTCATCCTAAAAAGACCATTCTAGTTTGAATTTAAAGTTGAAATTGCTTTTGTTGGAGTTGAGATTGATTGAAGTTTAGGTTGAATTTGGCATAAAAACTTGCATGAAATTACGTGGTTTTGGAGCATGTCCTAGGTTGAATTTTTTGAGCAATCTTGGTGAATGATTAGTGATCAATTTGAGTGATTAAAGGCATCCATTTCACATCAAAATCAAATAAGTACTGGGTGTATGATTGTGACTATGTATGTCCTAATCGTGTATCATGGAAATCGAAGTGCACCCTTTTGCACTTTGCATACACGACCATGTATGCTCATTTTCTATACATAAGCGGCTTGTCATTTTCATTTTTCACTGGTTTTCTCTTTTTCTTCTAAACTCCCTGTAACTCTTATTCTTTCTTACTAATGAGAACAAAGGCATAATCTTGTGTTCCTTAACACATATTGCTACCCATTCACTTGCCATACTAGCATATAAGTAATGTTTTTTACCTTTAAAATTAGATGTTCTGTGTGGATAATACAAGTGCCACCTTAAGAGGGTTAGACAATGATTGCAAGACCAAATCTCTTTGCGACATGAAGACTAGTAGAGTTATATAGTACATATATATACATTAAACACCTTATGTTTGACTTATATTGATTTTTCATATAAAAAACTAGAACATGATCCTAGATGGGGTGTTTTGAGACTTTGATTAAAATTTTTACATATATCCACTTATGAACTCATTACACCCTAACAATGGTATCAAAGCAATTGTTCAATGTATATACGAAATAATGTACCTATATGCATTATGAATATCGATTGATTATATATGTTTAGTGTATAGTTTGATATAAATAATCTTGTAAAATGTATATATGGTTGGTCATGCATATTGGTACATGTATGATTTGAGGCCATGAAAACATAAAATGTGTGTTGATTTATCAAGTTTTACTTTTGAATGTTTTGTTAGATGAGTTGCTGGGTTGGCATAGGTGTTTCCAGTTGATAGTCACTTTATTAGGGATTGTCACGCATGACAAAGGTTCGTGTTAGGATGATGTGGGAATTTTTACCATGACATGCCATTTTGACATTGGTTTGGCAATGTTTGGGACATTTTGTAAGACCTACTTCATGATAGTTTTCTAAAATTCATTTCATGCATAGGTATGCATTCATTAACACATGGTTATACATGCGTGAAATACATAAGGTTCATACCTATGTATTTCATCTTGTGACTTATACATGGTCATGCAACTTTCGTGTATGCTTATGTATAGGCAAAATTCTGCCTATGTATAGGTAAATTTCTACCAATGTGTAGCATCTCAGAATTAGAAAAACCTTTAGAGGTAAAGTTTTGGGGTTAGAATTGATATTCAAAGATAGATTGAGAGTCTAGAAGAGTTTAGGGGTGAGATGGTAAGTTTTCAGAGCTTGTATGACCTTCGCATGATTCCTTTAGGGAGGTTTCAATCATGTGAAGCGTAAGAAATGAATTATCTTCATTTTCCTTTGTGCACTCCCATGCACAACGCCTTACACGCCCATACAGGTGAGTAGAGATGAGAGAGACGGGAGATTAAGTTTAGCTTCTCACCTAGCTTTTCCCCATTTCAGCTAAGTTTTCTCTTATTTCAGTAGCTCTCAGCCCTAGACAAGATTTTCAGCTTCCAGTAGCTCTTAACCTAGCTAGAGAAGGAAGAGAATAGCTTGAGAGATAGATTCCAACATCCATGGCAAGAGGTAAGTGTTCCCTTACTTCTTCCTTGTGTTCCCAGCATGTTGATGATGATGTGTGTTGTGTGTTTTGTTCCCAGCATGCTTATGAGTATATGAATGAGTTTGTATGATGATGTGCTGATGAAATGATGCATGAGATGATGATTTTCACCTAGGAACTGTGCTTGCTTTGCTTGTGTGTATTGTTGTGAGAGAAATGAGACATTTCCATGGTGTAATGAGTTATCATGGATGAATGATGAAATTGATGCTTGATATGTGTATATTGGAGTGCCTGGAATGTGTGTTTTAAGTTAATTTGAATTTAGATAAGAAATTCCATGGATTCTTGCACTTCTAGGTGGGTGCTATCGATGCAGAACAAGACACACGTCTGTATGCCCACATGAGCACGCCCGTGTGCCTTTGTTTCTGCAAGGACACGCCCGTGTGCACGAAATGTGCACGACCAGAATATAGAGGACACGCCTTGTGTCCTGAGGGATACGCCTGTTTGCCAGTTCTTCTAGCATTTTACGCAGAAATTCTAGAAGCGAGCATGACTGGCTGTACGGCTAGTGCACGACCCCGTGCGTCTGAGCACACGCCCGTGTGCCTTTGCCATGCACGCCCG
Source organism: Anacardium occidentale (assembly GCA_026122585.1). Taxonomy (NCBI): domain Eukaryota; kingdom Viridiplantae; phylum Streptophyta; class Magnoliopsida; order Sapindales; family Anacardiaceae; genus Anacardium; species Anacardium occidentale. The sequence goes on from JAJEJH010000213.1 coordinate 86,377, forward strand.
TGTGTGTCTCCAGCATGCCCATGTGCCTTGCTCACACGCCCGTGCAGTAGCAAACTTTTCTAGAATAAGCAGAAATTGATTAATAAAGCATGTGAAGCCAAATTAAAAACAAAATAGCATCAGAAACTGAAATAATCAGCCAAGTAATGCTGCATGAGCATATCAGAGCATGACATGTAGCATGAGAGAGAATCAAAATATCTGAATTCAGTAATATTCAGTATTCAGAACCTGATATACGGATTAGAGTTTGGGTGAACTCGAGGAGGCATCTGTGGGATTCAGCTTTCTGACACCAGGCAGATTATCCAACATTTATTATTCAACTTTCTAGTTAGTAGCTAGACTGTTCAGCTCACATGGCCAAGATGTCAAATCTCTGTGTTCATCAACCTCACCAATACAGCAGGTACTTTCGGGTACATATAGATTCAGATGCATGCATTTACAGTTTTCAGTTAGCATGACATGACATATATTTCATAACATGATTAATAATGAGTTCAGATAACAGAATAAACATTTTTTTAGCACCAGCAAATGACTAGATGAATGATTAGGGCCGAGGCCATGTATGTATGATATTATGTGTTGCTTGCTTGGGATGAGGGAAGTAAGGAATGCTTACTAGGTGATCTTTATCACTCATCCCTTTGCTTCTTCCTTCCTTTTTCAGGTTAGCATGCTGCTGGCAAGGAGCGGGTGGACTGAGGCTGACAGGAGAGGGCCCCACACCAGTGTTCAGTATGTAATTTCAGTTTTGGACCTGTTGGGTCTTGTATTGTAAATGTCTATACTCATATGTAAAGAATATTATACAGAACCATATGTATATATGAAAAAGCCATTATGGGCTCATTGTAAATTTTAGTTCAGTTTTCAATTTCCGCATACGAATATAATTAGTAGTAGATTTCTTTTCGTAGGATTCTCGTCTCGTGTACCTGAATTCCATATTATTAATAAAAGAAAAGAGAATTATTCAGCAGTAGGGGTACGCGTGGCAACGGGTCCTACACGATGTAATTTGATACTAAACTAAATAGTTAGGGATGTTCTTAATAGTGGTTAACTGACAATCACCTTGATCTAATTGATATTTAATACATTTGCTTAAGATGTATGAGATATCAACCTAAATACATAACTTTTTAGACAGTTCTATACAATGTGATATCGAAAGGAATCTTCTCTTTGATTCTTCTATGCTAAATCTCTTTAACACCTTGCTCGTATATATGTTTTGACTTATGTCAAACAATTTATTTGATCTATCATGGCAAAATTTTATTCCAGGGATATAAGTTTTTTTTTCGAGGTCTTTCATAAAGAAACATTTGGATAATCAAGTTTTCACTAACTGCAAGCTTAATATATCATTTTCAATAATTACTATGTCATTGATATACAATACCAAAAATGTTACTACACTTTTACTAACCTTTTTATAGACACAAACAAGTCATCTTCATTTTTGATGAAATTGAAATCTCTTATGGCTTCATTGAAACAAATATTTGTTTTAAGTTCATGACTTAACTTAAATCTATAGCTGAAATTTATAACTTGGATTTTTGACTCATTTATAAAACAATTTTGTTTTACCTAATTATGGGTAAAATGCCATTTTTTGGTAATTGCTTAATATAACTTGAATCGAGTTACAATCTAAGTTTAAATCAAATTGAGTTATCTATGACTTATATGCCAAACTAAATCAAACTCTTTTTAAATTAAGTTTGATTCAATTTAAAAAACAATCTTACCCTTCTAACTTGAATTTGACTTGAATTTGTGTTAAATAAATTCGAGTTAAACCAAATCAAAATTTAAAGTCGAGTCAACTTAATTCGAATCCAACCTTAAAGGAGAAGAACTCTTGTCATAAGTTAAGTCAAAAAGGAGCTCCATTAGGTTATTTCGCAGATAGTGAAAGAGAAATAAAAAAGAAGGAAAGATAATAAATAATAAAATAATATAATTATTAAATTTGTTTATATTTTTATGACAAAATTTTTGAAATTTATTTAGGGAAAAAAAAGATATAAAAATCTGTTTTTTTTTTTAATTTTAAAAGTGTAAACTTATCATTTTAATATAGCTAGATAGGATATAGTGGTTGTCTTTTTTTTTTTTAATTAACATTAATCTAGGCCAATTTAGGTTTTGAATTCCGAAAAAAAAAAAAATCACATATGTTTAATATTTTTATATAACATAAAATAGATTTTACGATTCCCCCGTTCAGCCCATAACAAAACCGGCCCCCTCCATCCTTGGAAAGTAAACAGTTAATGAGATGCTCGTAGAACTAACGGTGAGTAAAGTAATTGTGTGCAAGAAGCAAAGCATTTTTGTACAAACCAAATCACTCCAAGTCACAGAAGAATTGAATTGAATTGAATTAAATTAAATTGGGCATCCACCATCCATTCATTTGTTGGGCTCTCTAAAATTCACCTCCAACATTCCTTCTTCTATCTGCCATTCTTTTTCCTCTTTAACTCCACTTGTTAAAGGTTCCGTTCTTTTCATCACTCTTTTTAGCGTTTTTTTTACTTTTCACTTTTGCTCTTTAGTTTGTGAATTTCAATTTAAGAATTGCTTCAATTTGCAAGTCTTTTTTTTTTTTTTTTCCTTCTTTTGATTGTGTTTGCACATGATTATATTCACTGCAGGGTTGTTGCTATGTTGCTTTATCCAGTAGATCCGATTTGTTTTTATGTATTTTTTTATGCTAAACCATGACCTTCAGGGCCATGATTGTTACTTGTTGTGAATTTGGGGGCCATGGAATCAATTAAGGCTTTGCATTCTAAGTGACTTGCTGATTTTCAGTCAATTGTTTAGATGGGTAAGGAAAATCCGTTTCAAACAAACGCCAACGAAATTTGCGACGAAGTTAGCTCTCCTGACTCTCAGGATTCAGGGAGGTACTCACGTTATAGTGTAGACAAGGAGGCAGGCTTGGCAACTTGCCGGGTGTGCCAATGTGCTGAATCTGACAAAAGAGGAGATGCTGCATTAGGCTTTTTAGGTATTACTGTTCCTTTGCAAGAATCCATTAAAAGCAATGGAGAAATGCTATCTGATGTAATTCAAGTGCAAAAAGATGGTGAAAACGCCAAAAATGTTGGGAGAGAATCTGGATTTGTTGAGTTCATAGGCCCTGATGGGGAAGTTTTCATTTGTAATGCTGATTTAGAAATGGGAGCATGTAACAGCCAAGATGCTCTAATTGAACTTGGTTGTTCTTGCAAAAATGATCTCGCTTTGGTACACTATGCATGCGCCCTTAAATGGTTTGTTAATCACGGATCCACTGTTTGTGAAATCTGTGGGCATGTTGCAAAAAATATCAGGATTGCTGACTTTAAAAAGGTTGTGGTTTCATTAAAGGATTATGAAGCATTGAGACAAAGGACTGCCAGTGGAGAACTGAATCCTGCTCAAGTGCATATAAGTCCAGGTGTTGATCCTGATGCTGTTGCTGCTATCAGAAGGCAACGACTAAGTGAGATTTCATTGTGGTTTAGTCCACTTGGTCATAATATTCATCATAATAGTAACTCTAATTCACAAGTTGTTTTTGAGCAACCTTTGAATACTGTTACTGAAGAGGTGGTCACTGCTGAAAATCCTGCAACAAAATGGGCTGTGGAAGGTACTGGAATTTTGCTTGCTACTGGCCTACTTACTGTCACTCTGGCATGGCTCATTGCTCCCCGTGTTGGAAAGGTGTGTTGGATTATGCATCATTTATACTTCATTTTGAATATTATACCTTAGGAAGTTTGCTTTAATATCTTAGTGTTGTGGAAATACAATTTCTTTGGGTGCTTATTATCTTATGTGCTGAGGTTTTTTGCTTTTGTAGCCTGGACAATAAGTTTTGCTTAAATTCTTGCAGCTGAGACCAAAGCTAAACCAACATGACAAGTGATGGATACTGTACCTAATTGATAGGAAGCCTAAACAAATAGAATATTTCTGTGTAACTATTGCCATTTTGGTTTGCGTTGGCATCTGATGCTTGTCCTTGTGCCGATCTTCTGAATAGTTAAGCTTATGTTTGCAACGTGTTGAGACGGTTGTCATTTGCTTATCATCTATCTTGCTTACCAATTATCATAATTACATAGAATATTGTACTTGTTATGATTAGTACTGACCCAACAAGATTATTTGTTTATATAGTGATCCAAGATAAAGTTTCAATAACAGCTCTTACGATAAATTTTTCTGGTAAATTTAATCTAAAATTTATTATCTCCTCCCATTTTATGTTTATCACTTTTATGTATTAAAGACTGCTTTTTTTTATAACTATCCTGTTATACATTTTTAATTTTAAGTGACATTTTTTTACATCATTTGTAGACTGGACTGCATTGATTTTATGGGAAGAACTATTGATTATCAATTATTATATGAATCAGATGTAAAGGAGTTCTCTCATGAAGTTTGAAGTCCTTAGTCTTGATAATGTGCTGTGAAATGAATTATGTTCAATTTTTTCTGGTACTAGAAGTTTATAGCTGCACTGACCAATGTTGTCCATCTCTTTTGAGAAACCTTTTTCTTGGACAGTAAACCACTTTTTTTTTTTTTCGTTCAATTAGAAGATTAGTATCCCTGGTGGTTTTCTAATGTATTGAGTTGTATCCTTAATAGTTGTTTCCTCTGTTTCGTAAGTCATTTGATGTCCTAAATTGGCCCTTTATATTAGCATTACATTGTTTGGTTTGTTTCAAGTGCTCTTGTGTAATTATTACGTACTAGGACTGGCTCATCTTTTTTGGGCTTTTGTATGTTATATTTATCAATGGGAAAATGGTAAATGGAAAATTTATCTTTTAAAATATTTCTTCTATGTTTTTTTTTTCTTTTGTATCTGTGATTATGCATATTCTATTTCTCTCAGTCAGTCAACCTTGTTTGTATTTTATGCAATATTTTATTGACTCCAATTTGACATGCAGAAAACTGCTAGAAGTGGTCTTCATATTCTGCTTGGAGGCATTTGTGCTTTAACAGTTGTCGTCTTCTTTCGCTTTGTGAGTAGCTTAGATTGTATTTTATTTGGTTTTGCATCTTCCAAGCATAATTTAGTTTAATTGGACTCTTACACATATACTTGCTAACATTTTATTGGCTTGTTGGTATTACATGGGATATTGAATCCCAAAAGTTTCCTAGCAGCCAAGGTTTTAGGGTTGAGAAGTCGGCTTTAGTTTAGATCACGGTGAACATAGAGCGATGGTCAAGGGATCCTTTGGAAAAAACAGAAAAAGGAAATGTCTAATCAAGGTTTTGCTGCTAACTTGTATATTGATTCCATTTTTATTTAAGGAATATTTCAAATTTAAATAAAACAATACTAATGGAATCAAAATCCTATAATAAAACCCATAATCATATGCCATCCTTGTCATTGCATTTTCCTTATTTATGACATTGGCAACCAGTAATGTATTGCACTTCGTTCAGAAAACTGGAACATTGTTAATAATTTTGTTAATTCTTATGGTCTAAGATCATTAATTTTGTGGGAGTGATTGGCATATGACACATCCTTTTTGTTTTCCGGTAATTTTTAATTCGTTTTTCAATATCTCTTATAGATGATTCAAAAACATTATGGTCGGCATGCATGCAACGAAATAAGATTAGGATGGATACCTGTACTCACAAACCTTCCTAGCTACTGCACTGAATCACTTCGGACTTCCTCTTCTCCTCTAAATGACCTACTCTGGTTTAATATTCACATGCAGACCATACGAACAGAAGACACATAGGAATGATTGAATTGTGTAACTGATATTAATGGAAATCCCGATCACAGATGTCTCAGGTTCACTTTTAGAAACTGATAACCAAACCAAACAAAATTGCATGGAATTTGAGAGGCCAGCACTCTTCTGCTTAATTCTTTTTTCTTTACTTCTTTCTTGGTTCCCTTTGATTCTCCTTCTCCACCTTTATTCACAGCATAACTACCATCTGCTCTCCCCATTTGCCACATTTCCCTACTCTTTGTGGTCCTGCTCTTGAGTGTAGATTTTTGAGTGTTTCTGTTTGTACCAGCCCTATTCCTGCCAACTGTGACCTCCAATTTCTCAGTTTGCAATTTCCTTTCTTCCATCCAAAGTCTCCCTTGTTCCAACCTTTTTCATATTACAGGCTGCATACACATTGGACCTAACGTTACACCTCTCATCCAAAGGTTTGTCCTCAAGGTGAAAGTGTGAGAAGAGCTTCTTGAAGGTTTTAAACAAGTCCCAAGAACTCTTGTAATCCGGCAAATGTTGCCCCTTAACAAGCAGTTCAAGTTCACCTTGAGATGAGTAGCAATAGTCCAGGTGTTCTAGTGGTTGAACTTCCAATTCAACATCCTCAGTTAAACTCTCTGGTAAAGGCTGGCTGATTATGGTTGGGCTTATTCATTTCTTCAGTTATGATACACAAAAAATGGGGTGTATTTTGGTTGTTGAAAGCACAGACAACCTATAAGCAACATGTTGCACTTTCTCCACAATTTCATAAGGCCCATAAAAATGTGAGTTGAGCTTCTCATTTGGCCAGGAGGATAACGAATGGAAGCGATATGGCTGGATTTTGAGAGCCTTCTGCCTCATACTGCTTTTTTATTCCATTTTTGTTTGCAAACCTCTTCATCCTCTCTTAAGCTTTGACTAGATTTTCCTTGAGTTCATCTAAAATAACATTCCTCTGCCTAATCAACACATTCACCTCTTGCATCTTCAATGCCTCTTCTACCAACTGAAACAAAGTAGGAGGATCTCTCCATATACGACCTTAAAAGGGGTCATTCCCATTGAACTATGGAAGGTGGTGTTGTACCAATACTCAGCCCAAGCTAACCATTTGGACCATTTTCACAGCTGCCTGAAACAAAAACAATGGAGATAAGTCTCCAAGCTCCTATTTATCACTTCCATTCGCCTATTAGTTTGAGGGTGATTGGCCGAACTAAATTTAAGTGTTGTTCCAGCCAACCTAAACAGCTCAGCCCAAAAATTTCTCAAAAATAGTCTATCTGAGACTGTTGAGTGTGGGTAGCCATGAAGGTGTACTACTTTCTTGACAAAAATTTTAGCCACCTCTTTGGCCGTAAAAGGATGCCTCAAAGCTATGAAATGCCTGTCCTTGGTCAGCCTATCAATTACCACCAAAACTGTATCGAGCACCATTGACTTTGGTAATCCCACTACGAAGTCTATTGAAACATCAACCCATACCTTGGAAGGTATCATAAAAGGCTGTAGTGACTCTACTAGTGAAATAACTTCATATTTGGAAAACTTCATACTCCGCCACAAATCTTTTTACATCAACCTTCGTCCCTTAACGAAAACAGCACGGTAGCCACCTGTTTGTAACTGCAGTAGAACCCTGAATGCCCTCCATACGGGGAAAAATGAAATGTAGTAAAAAATAGAGGAATATAGGCTGGTTTTCTTGACAAAACCACCGTCCCTTTATCTAACAGGCTGCCTTTTGTCAAGAGTACCTTTCATGAGAGTTTAAATCACCCAACAAGTCTCCAACCACATCTTGCAGTCTCTCATCTCTCATTATCACTTGGTTAGTCCCTTCTATCCCTACTACTCAGGCAATTGAAATAACTGATAATTCCCCTCAAAACTCAGATTGTGTGATTAGGTATCAACAATTTTTTTTTCACACCCTAGCCTATATTGAATTTCAAAATCAAAGCCCAACATTTTCACCATCCATTTTTGTTGGTCACTCCCAATTACCCTTTGATTAGTTAAAAACCTTAAACTCAATTGAACCATTCTTACCTTGAAATGCCTACCCAATGGGTAATGTCTCCATTGTTGGAGCACTATCACTATAGCCATCAACTCCCTCTCATAAAACAATTTGCCCTTATTCCTAATAGATTGATCTTTGCTAATAAGAACAATGGGTTGACCCTCTTGCATCAAAATAGCCCCTAAACCTGAGGCTAAGGTATCAGTTTCAGCTACAAATTCCTTAGAAAAATCCAACATAACAAACACAAGAATATTGGTCATGGCTTCCTTCAAGACTACGAAAGTCCTCTTGGCTTTTTCACTCCACCCAAAAGCATTCTTTTTTAACAAATTCGTTAACGGTTCTGCTATTTTAGCATAGCCCCTTACAAACCTCTTGTAATATCCCGTGAGGCCCAAGAATCCCCTCAAATCCTCTGGCTCATGTCTTGAATTTTGATTGGATCCCCTTCCCTCCCATGGGCTGATACAACATAGCCCAAATATTCTATATGATGCTATCCAAATGAGCATTTCTTTTTGTTAATCACTAGTTGGTGGCCTTTTATAAGGTTCAACACTATTGATAGGTGAATTAAATGTTCCCCAAGCTATCTACTATATACAAGGATATCATAAAAAAACACCAATACAATTTTACTTAAGTACGATTTGGACACATCATTCATCAAACTTTGGAATCTCATCATGGGCATTAGAATGCGCAAATTAAAATTACCAAAAACTCATAATGGTCATTATGAGTCCTAAAGGTCATTTTTTTTACATTCTTCTCCCTCGCATGGATTTTATGATGCCCTGATTTTAAATCAAATTTGCTAAACATAGTTGCCCTTGATAACTTGTTTAACAATTCATCAATTGTTGCTATAGGAAAATTATCAGGCACAATGGCTTGATTCAAGGCTTGATAGTCCACACAAAATTGCTAGCCCTCATCTTTTTGTCTCACCAATAACATTAAGCTAGAAAATAGGCTTACACTAGGTCGAATCACCTCAGCAGCCAAGATTTCTTACACTATTTTATCAATCTCATTCTTCTGAAAATTTGGGTATCGATAGGGGAAAATATTGGGTGGTTGTGCCCCTCCAATCAAACTTATGGCATGTTCTTGATTTCGTTTTGATGGGAGATCGATAGGTTCCCTAAAGAGCTTGTCAAATTCCCTCAATATTTTAGCCTCTTTAGCTGTGTATTCTAGTTTGTCCCCTCATTCTAAGAATTTAGGCTCATCAGTTAAATCAAAAAACCCTCTCCCTTAATTTATCTTACAAGCACTCTCAATGAAGCTTCCAACCTTGATAGTGACCCATCGAATTCACCATAATTTTTTCCTTCCCCACTTAGACTTCATAGTCTACTCTTGCTAGTTGATTTTCACCTTTTGAAATTGACATAATTGACCCACCCTTGAGATCACACCCACACTCCCGAGCTTAAACAGGAAGAAATTTTGGGTTACAGAAATACCTTGAAATTGGAGAGCCTAGATTTTCCATTTGCCTCCTAGTGTCATGGTAAAACAAGCTGCTTTTGTTGGAATGCCTAATTCTCTTATCAATCTCTTCTAGAGAAAGTATGAGTTGTTTATTTATCAAAATCAAACTTTTGACTTATTTAATATAATGGTTGTGAAACCGGTCACACCCAAGTTTTCACCTACTTGGGCTGATTGGTTCAGCTTTGAAGAGGTGGCTTAACTCCTCATCACAAAAAAAAAAAAAATTTTAGGTCGCCCCACTATATCACTACCATCCTTCCCTATAGCTGTCCAGTGAGCTTTATTGTTTTGGGTGACTCTATCCTCACCATTGAGCTGGAATTCAAGCTCAGTTTTAAATCTTTTTCTAGTCGACACCTCCTCCATTTCCTCAATTCCCAAGCCTCCTCTGTTGTCTTCCTCCTATGTAATCATTATTCATAGCTGTTGGAACTTACATTTGTGGTTGGGGTGTATGTTTTGTCATGCCTGAAGCACATCCCCTTCTCCCACTTGAGCTGGAATTCTTCATCTGAGATGTGCTGAAGATTATTGTCCCGCCTTGTGTTGGAGGTTGAAGCTGCACCGCTGTTGGATAGACGGTTAGTAGGACTGGAATTTGGGTTGTGGTGAGATTTGGTCCTACCCAAAAATGGGTTAAGAAGATTAACTGAGTTCTTGTTGGATTATATGAGCTGGAAACAGTTTGGGCTGGGTTGGGTGTAAGGAATTGAGTTTAGATTGTTCCTGGTTTGGTTTGGGTTTGAGTACTGCTGTGGGCTGGGTTGGAAATGGTAGACACACATGCAATGAAATAAGATTATCATAGATACCCTAGAACTCTTTTAACATTGAACTGAACATAATTGATTTTTTGGTTTTTTTTCTTTTTATTTTAGTATTATTGTTGTGGATAAATTTGCTGCTGTTGAATGCGACCAATGGGAGATCACCTTACTTTACATAGTCATTAGACTAAATTCTGTTAAACTGCTGAACCGTGTACTTGTATTTCTTTGTTGGTAACCATTGTTTGGGTCTAACAAACCTAACAGAATTCGCCCAAATGTATTATTTATTTTAAGGATCAGTTTTTTCTCTAGTTACCCAGTGATATTTTTATTTCAGACAACATTTGCCGTTAGGTTCAAGGTGTATGTGCTATTATGGATATGTTTGCCCTTTATCCACAAAAGTTGTTGTAGTTAGGCTACTAAGTTGCTGTCTCATTTTTTGACTTGCTCTAAATGACCTAGCTAACTTAAGTAGGCCGCGATCTTAGTCTTTCAGTGACAGCACATGTGTCTTCAAACTAAAATTGGTTGGTCATTATGAAATTTGGTTTTTGATTCACTATACCGTAAATGTCTTTTATGGGGACAGTTGGCTTCATTTTCATGTCCATCTCTTCATCTAGATGGATAAACGGATAACTTTGTTAAAAATAACATCTATGCTTTTGAAATTTGCAGATTGTGCTTACTAGAATCAAATATGGACCTGCACGCTACTGGGCTATCTTGTTTGTCTTCTGGTTTCTTGTGTTTGGTATATGGGCATCACGAACGCATGGTGCGCATACAACATGATTTCTTAGTATATTTGTAATGCGTATAAAAGTCAATATATTGCTCTTTTTATTTTTCGGTTTTGCTATATGTTTAATCTTAAAGATTATGTTGATGGCATTTGTAAGTTAGGTGCTTAGATGTTGTGTGCTTTTAGATGTACGTACAAGCTGTAAATAGACCATCATTGGTGTGCGGAAGTAATGGCAGTGGCTTAGTTATTCGTGATGATCTTAATATTAAATATTATTCTCTGGCGATATTTGTTTGTATGGCCATGAAATCCTGATTATCTTATGAGCGTATTTAAAATTCATTTGTTGATAATTGATCAGTTGAGACTTGAATTTGTTTGAATAATTTAATTTCAGGTTTAAATCAAATTCTAGTAGTTACAATGCCTACCATTATATTGCAATTCTATTTGATAAGTTGGAGCCTAAAAAAGTTTGCGTTCATTGATACTAAAGCCCGTTTTGTTTTCTATTGTAAGGAATATGTATTAATTGATAAAGGCATGAAAAAACCACCAGGCCAGTGCTTGGGCTGGCCTAATTGTTATATCCAGGCCTGAAAAGCATCGAGAAATACTGGGCCGTCCCCGGTCGGGGTTCTTGTAGGAAAGCCTGACCTGGTATATAATGTAGAAGTTATGTAAAATTATGGAAGCCCCTAAATTACAGAAGGCCGTTGAAAAATTTAGAAAACCCTGTAACTGCATTTTCAGCTGCCTCTTTGTAACGAAACATGGTTAATCCATGAAATTAGTCCAGGCTGCTTCTGCCTCGCTAGTAAGTAAGAGAATGGATCACTCGTTACTAAATAAGTCCCATTTTTTAATAGATTTTATAATAATAAATTTCTTTATATTAAATTATTAGTTATATTTAAAATTTTATTGTTTAGAAGTATTTTTTTTTACCCCTTTTTATTAATGTTAAATGTTTTTATAATAGGTATTACTAATAATATATCACTATTAGATATATTCAAAATATCAATTGTATAGTGATTTGAGGACTGATTTAAAGTAATTTTTAGGGATTGAAGTTCAATAATTTATAGATTGATTTAAAAGTGACTGTAAGGATTGATTTAGATTAACTCAGGCGGACAAATTGTGAAGTTATTATGACTCTCTGTTGCAGTCCTCACTTTGCTTGTATAATAGAGGTCTAGGCTTATACATATGAGATGAAATATACAAACATTGTTATTCTCCCAATTTCAAACATGGTGTTATAATATTAAAAGAAAACTCGACGAAAACTCATTTTCTTAACCAAAAGAGAATCGTCAAAGGGGAACATTGGATTCCTAAGATAATATCCAATTTTCTTATTTGAAGTATCAAACCTTTCACACCAATTTAACCTACCATGTGTTGACGCAACTCGGATCCAACCTGATCTATCGTGTCCTTTGCTTGTGCAATGTGCCGCTCCATTATTTGGTCATGACATCTACAAGACCCAATTTTGAATAGACTGGTCCACCAATTTGATTGACTACTTCACCTTAGTCCAGCCCCCCCTTTTTTTTTTTCAAAAGTTAGACCAATTACTAAGGTTTTTAGGCCTCCTCTTTTCATTCTTGACATTATTTTTTTTTGAAGTCAACATCTAAGATCAGTTTTTTAATCACATAAACGGCACTTTCCAATGCAACTCAATCTATGTAATAGTCCGAGAAATTTTCTTTTAGGCTTTTAAATCAAGGGTAAAAAAAGAAATTTCTTAATAGAAAATAAGGGGTAGAAAAGTCATTTAGGAGTCTTTTATGGCTTGGTCATGAATATTCTAAGGAGAATATACCATGTAATGTGCAAAGAGACTGAAAATTGAGATTTCCAATGCATACACAACCGTGTGTCATGTCATTTTACCATAAATATGTTTTATTTTCTTCCAGTTGTGCATTTCCCAGTTTTTATTTTCTTCTCCTTTTTCTTCCCGGTGTTCCAGTGAACCTTAGGGCTCTTGAGAGAGATCAACTAGCAGCTCAACTCCAAACTAGAGATCTAAAAGCCTCTAGAAAGAGAGATCCAACTTCTATGGCTAGAGGTAAGTGTTCATTTACCTCTTTCACTTTGTTTCATAGCATGTCTTGCTGTTTTGAATTCTTGTGAACCATTGTGTGCTTGTTTGAAGCTTTTTCAGCGTGCTTGAGTTTTGAGATGATGCTTTGATGGATGATTGAGTGGTTGATTTTATGATTATGTGTATATCTCTTTGTATACATGTATTGTATGCTTTATTTATGAGATATGGTGTGATTGAGATGTGATTTTGATGAATATATGCATGCTAGCAGAAGCCTTGAAGGTATATTGTTGCTTGGATGAGATTTATAAGTGTTTAGATTGAGATTTCTAGGTTTTAGATGTAATTTGTAGAAATCAAGTTGAGCATACGACTGTACACCTATGGGTACACGCTCATGTGGCCTCATTTTTATATGAACACAACCTTACATGACACCCATGTGCATATGAAAATCCAAACACACGCTCGTGTGGCCGATGGACATACCTGTGTGCTTATTCCCAATTTTACAAGCTCGTATAAGCAAGACATGAGAGTGTTGAGAGACAACTATATGATCGTGTAGTGTAGGACATAACCTTGTGCCTTGGTTGCACGTCCATGTGTTCACACCACACACTCGTGTAACTAGCTAGAGTTTTATAAAATGATTCCATAATGAAAACCCTTAATAACTAGAGAAATAATACTAGAGAGGGGGTGAATAGGATTATTTAAAAAATTCTAAAGCAAAAATCACAATAATAATAATAATAATAATAATAATAATAATAATAACAATGCACAATAAAAAGAGAGAGAGTTTAGAAATTGCTTAGCCAAATTTATAGAGGTTCAGAGCTTTGAACACAAGCCTCCTACGTCCTCTTCTTCAATCAAACCCGATTGAAGTTTCCACTATCTTTAAAACCCGAAGATACAATAGTTTTTTTCAAAAGGGAATTTCGCCTTTTTTAGAGAAGAAATGTTGATCAATAAAGTGATTGTTTTTGCCTCTGAATAGGCTGAGAATCAAATATTAAGTACAAATCTCTCAAGTGTATGAATGCATAAGCTTAGAGAGAGAAAGAGCAATCAAAGAGTGAAGTAAATGACTTGATTTTTTGCAATTCATTTCAGTAACCTTCTTCACTTCAAATGAGTCTCCTTTTATACTCCAATTATTGCATAGAATAGCAAGGAGTCGTTTTGCTAGCTTTGTATCCGTTGAGATAGTTGAAAAAGTATGCTCTGCAATAAATTTTCCAAGCATACGGTCATGCTCTTAGAGTGCATGGTCGTGCTTGCGACATTTATTGTTTCGATCAGACTCCCAACGGTCGAATTAAAAACTTAGTACCAATGATGCACGGTCGTGTGTCCTTGACGCATGGTCGTGCTTCAATCCTTCATGGTCATGTGGCCTTGATGCACGATCGTGCTTTAATCCTTCATGGTTTTGCCCAAAAATTCTAAAAGCTCACACGACTTGGCTGCACGATGAACACACTGGCAGCACACGAGTAATTTTATGCTAGCGCACGGTTGTGTGCCATAACTGCACGATCATGTGTTGAAAATATGCCTTTAAGCTTTTGTACGATTAGCCTTACACGATCTCTTTGGTAATGCCTTTGGTAGTGCTCTTCACTTTTCATCATGCACGGTTGTGCGTCTACCATGTGTACGATCGTGCGTTGACTGTCTTGCATTGACCTCATGCACGACTTTCTCACACGACTTGATATCCCGTGCTCTTCATAGATTATGCATACGGTCGTGTGCTCTAAAGGCGCACGGTCGTGTCCTTGACTTTTGATATATTTGACTTTGCATGGTCAAGCTGCACGATTGAGTTGATAGTACGTTACCCATATTGTGCACGCACATGGTCGTGCATCATGAACGCACGCCCGTGTTGGTTCTGAAAATTTTGTTCAGATTTTCATAGAACCTCGCATGATCAGGCGCACGGTCCCGTGTTTTGGACACACGAGGACCCGTTTGGTCAAGCATGGTCATGCTTCAATAGCACATGGTCGTGCGAGACCTATATCCTGCAAAAATAAAATTTTTCTCCCTTCTTTTGTCATGAATTATTTCATGCAAGGGATTAATTAGCAACTTAAGTATATTTTTATCATCATCAAAACATCAAGGGTTCAACAATCTCCCCCTTTTTGATTGATGACAAAAATATGTTAATAATTGATAATTTTTACAAATGAATATTAACTAAGGATAAAAAAAATGCTCCCCCTCACTTTAAGCACTCCCCCTTAGTTTTAGCTTTAATTACCAATATCAATTAATATCAATTTTAATGTTTTTTACCTTATTCTCTTATTCTCCCCCTTTTTTGCCATTAATCAAAAATTTTCGACATAGTCTCCCTGTTTTTTTAGGTTTCCCAAAACAAGTCATCACGAAAATACACTTTTAATATAATCAATTAATCCACCATCCAACTACTAGTCATCAAACAATCAACCAGCAATAGTTTCCAAATAAACATAGTATCAAAATAAGTCAAATCATCCAAAAAATACATAAGAACAAGATAAAACATAACAATATAAAAATTTGATATTCCTCAAAGACAATTTAAAAAAAATGCAAATGCAAATGCAAGTGAGTGTTTAAGGCTCGGGTGGCTGCTGAGGAGATAGGTCCGCCATGTTAACTAGAGTATCAACTCTGGATTCAAGTCGGGTCAAGCGAGTTTCCATATTATCCTGAAATACCCGAAAATCACTAACGAGCTGAGCCACAATCGCATCAACCTGCTTGGTCAACTCTATTAACACTTGAAGCATGGAAGCAGATTGAACTTCTGGAGCCGCTTCAGAACGGGCTCGTCTTCCCCGACGAGCACTGGTTTCAGTAACCGAAGGTACAGTAGAGGGTCCAACAGAGGGCTCATGGTCACCAACAACCATAGGTAATCTCCACCTATTATTACCATCTTTCTCGATCACCCACATCCGATAAAGGGCGTCGACATTAAGCATATGAGATTCTTCGAAGGTGATCTGAAACTCTCTATATCCTTCAACCGAAATGCCCAATTTTTCAACGATGAAAGTAATGATCATTCCAAAATCAATAGGAACATTTTCCTTATCGCTGTGGGACTGGATATCATTAAATTTACTGATGAGCTAGCACGTCGTATCCAGTTGACGACCATTCATAGCAGCTTCCATTATGCCATGTCACGAACACTTATAGTTCCATTTGTGTTCGTGCAGGCATTCAGAGTATAGGTGACCATGCAATGAAAAATTTGCATTACCGAATTAGCCAAAGTTGACGCCTTCGCCTTCTAAGCCTCGTAAAATCCAGAGCTTTCTGAGTGAAATCCAAATAGCTTGAGTACTTAGCTTATAGGAAATATCCAAAATACCCTCAACATTACATTCCAACTATTCACCTAACTGTTCGACAGACATCGTTCAGTCACTATTTACCAGTCAAAAATGCATCGTATAATCTATTATATTTTCCCGCACGTCCTTTTTAAGCGGCAGGGACTATAAAACTCATACACTAAATTTTCAAATGCATCATTTCTCATAAAAAATATTCCGTTTAATCTAGCAGAATTAACCAAACTCATAACTTCATCCAATAAACCAATTTCCCTTAAAATTCTTCTATCCAACATCTCCCAATATATATCGACTTTTTCATAAGCTTAGAGAGAAGTACCTTTTGTTGGCGATTAGAACTCACAATTTCAAATGGATTTTTCACCCGTGAAGAACTCCTGGATGGTCCGAAACGAGTTGGAAGTTTCATGCGAGGAGGCATTTTTGATTTGGGTTTAAAATTAATTGAAATGGAGATTTTGGGATGTGTTTTTGATGTAAAACAATCTCAAAATATGAGAAAACTTGAGAGAAACTTGTAAAAACAAGTTTGAAAGCAAATGAGAGCAAGAAAAATGAGAGATTTTGATGAAAATTTGCGAGAAAATTTGAAGAAAACGTGGCTAGGGTTTGGACAATTCGTGAAAAATGAAGAAATGAAACGATTTTACTTATATAGACGCGAGCGCATGACCGTGTTTCTCTACGCACGATCGTGTTTTTCCAAATCCGCACGATCGTGCACACGATAGTTGCACGGTCTGTTTTCGCAAAAATTTTGAAAACAAATAAGTTTTTAAATTGCATGCCCGTGTATGTTTTGGTGGTGCGCATGCAGTTTAAACGTGAATTCTAAAATAAAACGCACGGTCGTGTATATTTGAACACACGGTCGTGTGTTCATGTAGGAGCACGCCTGTGCATGGTTGGAACACACGGTCATGTGTGACCAAAATGACACAGACCTGCAGTTTTCCAGAATTCTACAGATTTTTAGAAAAAGTGCTCAAAACACCTCAAGTCATGAAAACATGGATATTTTGATTCAATGAGGTTTTATTATCTGAATTCAGGTGTCGATTGATGTCAACTATAGAGTTGTATCGATTCGACTCAAATTCACATTCAAAGCAAACTCATACAAGCATATATCCAATTATTTTCATTCAACCATTTGCATATATCTAATCAATAACATACGTTCAATAGCATTTATGCATATTCAAATATTCAATCAAAACATCAAACAATTATCATGTAAGCAAACAAAAGAATTGAATTCTTAGACACTTACTTGACTGCATCAATCATTCCAAGCTCCCTCCTTATGTAAGCAAATTTTTCCTTGTTTAGAGGCTTGGTAAAAATATTAGCTAGCTGGTGGTTAGTGTCAATAAATTCAAGCACAATATCACATTTGCTAACATGATCACGTAAAAAAATGATGTCTAATGTCTATGTGTTTTGTCCTAGAATGCAAGATAGGATTTTTCGAAAGTTGAATAGCTCTAGTATTATCACAAACTATAGGAGTTTTTACTATTTTTAAACCAAAATCAGAAAGTTGTTGTTTCATCCAAAGAATTTGGGCACAACAACTAGCCGCAGAAACATACTTGGCTTCCATAGTAGAAGTTACAACCGAATTTTGCTTTTTCGAAAACCATGAAACTAACATGTTTCCTAAGAATTGACATGTACCACTAGTGCTTTTCCTATCTATTTTGTAACCTCTGAAATCAGTATCTGAAAAGGCACGTAATTCGAATGTTGAGTTCTTAAGGTACCATAAGCCAACATTCGGTGTTCCCTTAAAATATTTCAAGATTTGTTTTACTGTATTCAAATGCGATTCCTTATGATTCGCTTGAAAACGTGCACACATGCATACACTAAATAATATGTCCAGTCTAGATGCAGTTAAATATAATAATGCACCTATCATGCTTCTATATGACTTTGTATCAACATTTTTACCTTTCTCATCTTTATTGATCTTTGTTGAAGTGTTCATTGGTGTTGGTTGCTTCTTGGCCTCATGCATGTTGAACATTTTGATAAGGTCTTGAGTGTACTTCGATTGAGTGAGCAACGTTCCTTCCTTCATTTGTTTGATTTGCAACCCTAGGAAGTAGTTTAGCTCTCCCATCATGTTCATCTCAAATTCCTCCTGCATCATCTTAGAAAACTCTCTACATAGAGATTCATTAGTAGCACCGAAGATGATATCATCTACATAGATTTAAGCATCCAAGATATCTTACTTATGTTTCTTTATAAATAAGGTGGTATCCACCTTTCCTTTTGAAAAACCATTTTCAATTAAAAATGAACTTAACCTTTCATACCAAGCTCTACGAGCTTGTTTTAAACCATAAAGAGCTTTTCTTAATTTAAAAACATGGTTTGAAAAACTTGGATTTTCAAAATCGGAAGGTTGTTCTACATACACCTCCTCTTGAATAAAACCATTTAGAAAAGAACTTTTAACATCCATTTGAAAAAGTTTAAAGTTTAAATGGCAAGCATAAGCAATCAATATCCTAATTGCCTCTAATCTAGCTACAAGGGCATAAGTTTCGTCGAAATCAGTATTTTCCTCTTGAGAGTAGCCTTGGGCAACTAGTCTTGCCTTTTTTCTTGGAACAATTTCGGATTCATCCACCTTGTTTCGGTATACCTATTTTGTGCCGATGGTGGGATGATCCGTTGGCCTAGGAACTAGCTCCCATACTTGGTTCCTCTCAAATTAGTTCAATTCTTCTTGCATGGCCAACACCTAACTCTTATCATTCAAGGCTTCACCTACCTTCTTAGACTCCATTTATGACAAGAATGCCACAAACTCACAAGTATTTTTGATTGAAGCTCTTGTCTTTACCCCTTGGGTTGGGTCACCAATGATCCTTCCTTCTTTAACTTAATCTTTTACTCTTATGAAGGAAATCTCCTTTTGCACTTCTTGTGGTTGCATAAGCATGTCATCTTGGGGTGCTTCCACAATTTGAGTCTCTTCTTCCTTAGGAGTGGGGCCATCATTTAGCTTGAGATCTTCCATAAACTCCACCACTTCATCATCATTTGACCTATCTACACATTTAAAAGAAGACTCATCAAATAACACATGTATAGATTCTTCAATAACAAGTTTCCTTTTGTTGAAGACTCTATACGCTTTAGAGGTGGAAGAATATCCTAGGAAAATTACTTTATCCGATTTAGCATCAAATTTTCCTAAGTTATCCTTTCCATTGTTGAGTACAAAGAATTTATAACCAAATGGATGAAAATATGCAATATTAGGCTTTTTCCTTTTAAATAACTCATAAGGAGTTTTTTTAAGGATTAGCCTAATCATGACTCTATTAATGATATAACATGAAGTGTTTATGACTTCTCCCCAAAAGGATTTTGGTAAATCATGTTCACACAACATTGTCCTAGCCATTTCTACCAAAGTTCTATTTCTTCTCTCAACAACTCTATTTTGTTGAGGTGTCCTAGGGGCTGAAAAATTATGTTCAATGCCATGCTCATTACAATATGCTTTAAAATCTGAATTTTCAAATTCTTTCCCATGATCACTTCTAATGCAAGTAATTGCATAACCTACTTGGTTTTACAATTTCCTAATGAATGGCACAAACATTTTAAAAGCATCATCTTTATATGCAAGAAGCAAAACCCATGTAAACCTTGAAAAATCATCAACTATTACAAAACAATACCGTTTTCCTCCTAAGCTCATAGTTCTAGAGGGTCCACATAAGTCCATATGCAATAGTTGAAGTGGTCTAGATGTAGAAACAACATTTTTACTTCTAAAACATGTCCTTGTTTGCTTTCCTAAGGCACATGCATCACAAATTTCATCCTTTTTGAAAACAAGTTTTGGTAAACCTTTAACTAAATCCTTTTTAGATAGTTTTTTCTAAAACATCAATGTTTGCATGTCCTAATCTTCTATGCCACAACCATATGTCTTCCTCCTTGGTTGACATGAGACATAAATCATTTGATGCAATGTTATGTAAATCAATCACATACACATTTGAGTGCCTATGTCCTATGAATGCAATATTATTAGTGCTCTTATCAATAATTTCACAACACAAGGCATGAAAAGACACTTTGAAACCTTTATCACACAATTGGCTAACACTTAGCAAATTATGTTTAAGGTCTTCAACATACAAAACATCATTAATAGTAAGAGATGAGTTACCTATGGAGCCAATTCCAACAAATTTTCCCTTTGAATTGTCTCCAGAATTTACATTGCCTCCATCCTTTTCCTTCAATGATGTGAAGAGATTCTTGCTTCCGATCATGTGTCTTGAACATCCACTATCCAAGTACCACTTGCTTGACTTCTTTCTCTTCACCTCCAAGCACACCTACACATGACATATATTTAAGTCTTTTTTGGTACCCAAATGATTTTTGGTCCAGGAAGGTTAGTCTTAATTGTCCCTTTAGGAACCCAAACCCTTTTTATTCTATAAGGTTTGCCATTCCTAATTGGACATTTTCTAATAGTATGTCCAAGATAAGAGTAATATTTACATTTTAATTCAATTGCTTGAGGCCTTTTTAAAGGTTTATGGTTGTTTATAAAGGGATTACCTCCATTGCATCCTAAACCTTCTTTAGTTAATCTACTTCTTTGAGATGCAAGCATCTCATCCAATCTTTTAGTTCCTATCTTAAATTTTTCCAGGATTTCATTTGATTTATTTAAATTAGCTTTTAATTCATCATTTTCTTTCACAAGTGCCTTTAAATTGTTTTCAACATTTGTTTTCTCATCTAAAACATTTTTACATTCATTTTCAGCTTTTTCTAAACTTAATTTCAAACCAATCATTTCTTTCTTTAACATCTTATTCCTAGAGCTAACATTTTTAAATTCTAGCAATAAAGATTCAAATGCATCTTGCAATTCATTAAAAAAGAATGAATTGGATTCACATACCTCTTCATCCTCCGAATTGCTTTTGGCCATGAAACACAAATTAGCTCTTTCCTCTTTATCACTTTCATCGCTTGAATCGTCACTACCACTCCAAGTGGCAGCTAAAACTTTCTTCTTAAATCTTTTCTCACCATTCTCCTTCTTTTTCTTCAGCATTGGACAATCTTATCTAATGTGTCCAGGCTTTTTGCATTTGAAGCAAATTACCTCATTGTCATTATCTTTTTTTATTTCCCTTTAGATTTAAAGTTGCTTCTCCCTTTCATCTTCCTATTCCTTGACAGGAATTTTCCAAATCTTCATGCCAGCAGGCTGATATCCTCCTCATCCATGGAAGATTCTTCTTCTTCTTCTTCTACAGCTTTCAGAGCAATGCTCTTAGTATTTTTGCTCTCATCCTCCTTTGGTTTCCTCTTTATTTTGAATGTGAGCAAACTTCCAATCAACTCATCCATTCCCAATTTCGTTAAATCCTTAGACTCCTCTATTACAGTTACTTTCTTGGTCCAAGATTCTGATAAGGACCTCAATATCTTCTTTACCAATTCCATATTTTCAAACTTCTTCCCCAATCCTCTTAGATCATTGACTAGGTTCAAAAACCTTTTATACATATCCGTTATGTTCTCATTTGTCTTCATCTCGAACAGCTCGTATTCTCTAAATAGGAGTTCAATCTTTGACTCTTTTACTTGACTCGTTCCTTCATGTGTGGTTTGAAGGATGGTCCACACCTCCTTGGCTGATTCACAAAATGATACCCTATTAAATTCTATAGAATCCAAAGCACAAAATAATATGTTAATTGCCTTGACATTCAAACTTAATAATTTTTCATCCTCATCATTATATTCATTTTCGTTTTTAGGCAAGTTTGTTCTAGGATCTATGGGTACAAAATCTCCTTGTTCAATTATTTTCCATAGCTTATAATCTATTGATCTTATATGTAATCTAATCCTAATCTTCCATTGAGTGTAGTTTACATTACAAAACAATGGTGGCCTAGTCGTGCATTGACCTTTACTAAAAACAGGTGCAGAAGTGCTAGCCATTTCTCTATATGGATCTTTAACTCTAAAAATCGTTAGATTTCATAAATTTCCTAGAGCCCTGCTCTGATACCAATTGAAAACCCTTAATAACTAGAGAAATAATACTAGAGAGGGGGTGAATAGGATTATTTAAAAAATTCTAAAGCAAAAATCACAACAACAACAACAATAATAATAATAATAACAATGCACAATAAAAAGAGAGAGAGTTTAGAAATTGCTCAGCCAAATTTATAGAGGTTCGGAGCTTTGAACACAAGCCTCCTGCGTCCTCTTCTTCAATCAAACCTGACTGAAGTTTCCACTATCTTTAAAACCCGAAGATACAATAATTTTTTTCACAAGGGAATTTCGCCTTTTTTATAGAAGAAATGTTGATCAATAAAGTGATTGTTTTTGCCTCTGAATAGGCTAAGAATCAAATATTAAGTATAAATCTCTCAAGTGTATGAATGTATAAGCTTAGAGAGAGAAAGAACAATCAAAGCGTGAAGTAGATGGCTTGATTTTTTACAATTCGTTTCAGTAACCTTCTTCACTTCAAATGAGTCTCCTTTTATACTCCAATTATTGCCTAGAATAGTAAGGAGCCGTTTTGCTAGCTTTGTATCCGTTGAAGTAGTTGAAAAAGTATGCTCTATAATAAATTTTCCAGGCGTACGATCATGCTCTTCAAGTGCACGGTCATGCTGGCTATATTTATTACCTTGATTAGACTCTCAACGGTTGAATTAAAAGCTTAGCACCAATGATGCACGGTCGTGTATCCTTGACACACGGTCGTGCTTTAATCCTTCATAGTCGTGTGGCCTTGATGCACGGTCGTGCTTCAATCCTTCATGGTTTTGCCCAAAAATTCCAGAAGCTCACACGACTTGGTTGTACGATGAACACACTGGCAACACACGAGTAATTTTATGTTAGCACATGGTTGTGTGTCATAACTGCACAATCGTGTGTTGAGTATATGCCTTTAAGCTTTTGCACGATCAGCCTTGCACAATCTCTTTGGTAGTGCCCTTGGTAGTGCTCTTCACTTTTCATCATGCACGGTCGTGCGTTTACCATGTGCACAGTTGTGCATTGACTGTCTTGCATTAAACTCATGCACAGCTTTCTCACACAGCTTGATATCTTGTGCTCTTCATAAATTATGCACACGATCGTGTGCTCCAAAGGTGCATGGTCATGTCCTTGACTTTTGATATATTTGACTTTGCATGGTCAAGCTGCACGGTTGAGTTAATAGTGCTTTACCCGTGTTGTGCACGCACACGGTCGTGCATTATGAACGCACACCCATATTGGTTATGAAAATTTTGTTCAGATTTTCATAGAACCTCACACGGTCAGGCACACGGTCTCGTGTTTTAGACACACGAGGACTTGTTTGGTCAAGCATGGTCGTGCTTCAATAGCACACGGTCGTGCGAGACCTATATCCTGCAAAAATAAAATTTTTCTCCCTTCTTTTGTCATGAATTACTTCATGCAAGGGATTAATTAGCAACTTAAGTATATTTTTATCATCATCAAAACATCAAGGGTTCAACACATAAGCTAGCACGATCGATAACATGCCTAACATATAGTCCAGTGTGCCTTTACATAGGTCCGTGCATTTAGAGACACACGCCCGTGCATTTTAAGAAAAACAGAAAACATTCTTAAAAGCAAAGTTAAGCCACTCTAAGCCAATTTTTAGTACACATAACTCGAGAATAAAAAGATATAACAACATATCATGCATGATCAACAACATATAGCACGACATGCCATATCAGATGTTTTCAGAAAATAGATCCAAAGATCTAATAGTATGATTTTACAGTATAAGTATATGATATTCCAGACATCAGTTAGGGGTGGATATAAGGAAACACTTATAAGTTTGCATGCTCGCTAGAGAGGAAAACCAGTGTCCACTAGAGAGGACATAGTCTTTGACTAAGCTCATTAGAGAGCGTGTTAGCCATGCACGAATAGTTTTATTATAGGATTGAGCTTACACGACTAGGGTGTCAAATCCTTGTATTCATCAGTCTGGCCAGCAT
Organism: Anacardium occidentale; assembly: GCA_026122585.1. Taxonomy (NCBI): domain Eukaryota; kingdom Viridiplantae; phylum Streptophyta; class Magnoliopsida; order Sapindales; family Anacardiaceae; genus Anacardium; species Anacardium occidentale. The sequence goes on from JAJEJH010000213.1 coordinate 110,715, forward strand.
AGCAGATATTTTTAGATACAGTACTTTCTGATTTAGTTTTTAATAGATATTATATATATATATATTCGGGATCTTCAAAATACAGCTTTTTATCAGAAAAAGTTTTCAGAAAATCATGCCCAATGGTAAGTTTTATGATCTTTCAACATATACATGACTTCAACATATACATTTCATGAGAAATAGAGCAAAGTAAGAGAAAGTACAATATAGAATATAGACATATATTTCAAAATAAAGAAAACAGTGAAATAAGAAAACAGTGAAGTAGAGAATAGTGTGACGAGTCACGAAACCAACTAAGACTTGAAACCTACTTGTATTAGAGATAGAAAATGCTTGCTGAGCGATTTTATCACTCACCCCTTCTTTCTTGTTTTCTTCTTGCAAGTCAGTGAGTAGAAGACTGAACGAGAGCTACACAACTGTTAGATTTCGGGGGTATAGCTTGGCACTAGTTAACATGTTTGGCTTACATGCTTTTATTCAGTTTTACTCATGCATGTGTGTGTGTATTATATTATAAATACATACTGTATGAATGATATATTTTATTGATAGAAAGGACCTAGGACTTTTAATGCATTTTCAGTATTTTCTGCTTACTATTATAGTAAATTATATTATGTACAAGTTTTAAATTAGCAGCAACAGTAGCTTTTACTATAGAGATCCCCGTTGTAGGTATATCATATTTATATATTTATATTACATTTTGCAGTGCATAATGACCTGTGATAGGGGTCACTGCAACCTATTCAAACCATTCTCAATGGTTCTAACTATGTGTTGTTTCAAGACATAAGTGTCTTAAAGGTAGGAAACTTTGTTATTATGTCACATGTGACATCACTGAATTGTAAAAAGACCAAAAGTAATAATAATAACAATAATAACTATAGATCAAAGCTTGAGGATTAAGATAATGACAATAACTTAATTATTATATAATTTAGCAATACCTTTGTCAAATTAATTCAACAATAATTTGGTAGATTTAACATTGCCAAAGAGATTTGGGACTTTGTAGCTTAACGTTACTTAACCACCATTTGTGCTTCCTAGTACCAACATGTCACTATACTATACTGTATGGGTCAAGTAAAGGGTTAGTCCATCTTTGATTTCTACTTATAAATGTCATTTGTTTGGGATCAATTTTATTTATCTGAACCAACTTGGCATTGCACTACTAATGTTAAACTTTTTCATGAGTATCATGATGCATTACATTTGTATAAGTTTCTCATGGTGACAGATGATAAGTATACTAATGTTCACACTAATTTATTACATCATAAGCCACTACCGACCATTGAGAAAGTTGTTATTGAACTTATTGTCGAGGAAACATGGAGGAATCATAATCATGTTCTAGTTGATAGTGTGTTAATGACTATTATTCCATTAACATTCTTAGCTTTTACTTTTATAGTGTTTTGTTACTTCTATAAAAATAAAGGCACTCAATTAAGGAATATAAAAAATTGGAAAGGAAAAAGAAATGTGAACAAGAGAAAAATAAACCTATCTAATAATGATCTATTGCTGCTTACACTAGTGTTAAGCCTACCAAACATCGATCAGATGGGTCCTTTAATATTGCAACCCTATATGCAATTGATCTTGAGGCTATAATTAGCACTACCTTATCCCGTATTACCATGCAATAATCAATTCTCTTTGCTATCACATAAGGTTGTTAAACCTTTGGTGTTTCAATGATAATTAATGATGTGTTAAGTTTTAAATCTTAACTTCTTAGCAAGTGTATTAGTTCAAAGTAATACAAGAAGTATTTAAGGTTGTCGAATCCACGAGATTGCATAAGCAAGTACCAAAATGACACCACTTTTAACTTTATCTAAACTACCGAATAAGGATCGCAAATAAGACTAATACTAAAATATAAACAAAAGCAAACAATTAATAATTTTGCCTAAGTAATTGGATGATAATATGTAAGATGATGTTAAGACTTTGGGTTCACTAAGTCACTTCCAGGTAGGTTTTCTTCGACTAAAGATATAGTGCTATTTATGTGACAACATAACTCTCTAAATCGATCAATATTCTTTTTTAAGCAATATTAATCTTATTTCACAATCTAATAACCTAAATACCTATATGTAGGTTTAATTAGATGAAAATGAATTAATTTTTATGGAATCCACTAGCTTTCAATACAAACCTATTGTGTCTATGACTATTACATGTATTATCAAATATATCTTTATATTCAATAAATCTATAGTTCATATTCTCATTGCTTTTATGCGATGTCACCTCTCAGTCTTAATCACATAATATAAATTATATTAAAATTTGATCAAGTTTTCAATAAGCATTAAATCCAGAACACAAACTCACATAAAATAACATTCTTGTAAATCATAATAAAAAAACGTTACACATTCATGAATTACCTAGCCCTAGTTTTAGCAAAAATTATTTAGTTCATCATTAAGAAAATTAAACAATCAAATTCAAATAAGACATGGTGAAGAATAAGAATGGAACCTAATAAATCACTAAAGCTTTTACTGAATTCTAATGAAAATTCATCTTGTAATTAGAATCCAATTGGTGTTTGATTGAGTCTTCAAACCAAAATTAAGAATCTCCTAAAAGTTCTTAAAAAATCTTTCAAAAACTTTCCTAAGATGGCTTTCCCCTTTTCAATAGAGTTACAATTTAATATATATACTTAGAGCTAGGAAAGAGTTTAAAAAAAAAAAAAATGAAACTCTATTGAAAGTCTCTGTGTCGCAGCATGAAGTTTTTGCCTAAGTTATTGCTAGGCATGCCATGGCATGATGCTACACCATGGAGTTTCTGCCTCAAATACGAACTGGGCATGCCATAGCATAGACCTTCTGGATTTTTGTCGCATCTGTCGTTATAGTGTTGTGTCGTGGCATAAAGATTCTAAAATCTAAAATTTTGTTCTTCATCAAAGTTGTAGCTCTGGATGTCTAGTTTCATTTGGATTTTGAATCACCTTATTTGGACTTCCTAATCTCAAGTTATTACCATGGTTAGACATAAAATTTCACCAAGAATACCTAATTTTGCGGCAACGGTTGAGGGCCCAAATGAACTCAAATTTTTCCACATAATAGCTTTATGAAAAGCTTGAGATGTCCAATAAAGCTTTTATGATGACAAATTTTTCATTATAAAGCTCAAACATATTAAAAATCCTTATTTTTAATTTGTAGTGCACAATAGTCTCTTTCCCATTTTATGCCTTAGTCACTCATTCTTCCTTGGATTAAATTCAAACCACCATCTACTCCCTTATAAGTATCTTTTTGGCTTGATTTCTATTAAAATCACATCAAAATCAACATTTCTTGCAAAATCAAATATAAAAACCCATATTCTCAAAATATACACATAATAGAGGTAAAATAATCAAGTTGCCTCCTAAAACTCTATGAATCGACCACAAAATTTTACATACAATTGAAAGTTATCAATTAAAATTTGTTAAGAGAACTAATTTACCCCCGGCATGACTTTGTCATGACCAAAATGGGCTTCACTTTTAATTTTTTAGGTTTTAGGTAATGAGCTTCTCAGTGACATGTCATATTCAATAGACATTAAACTCTTTCTCTAATAGGATATCCTCTATAGCAAGTTATATGGACTCACAAGTACCCCTTTGTGTTCACCTCTATATAGTTGACCCAAATATTGAGCTATAATGCTAAAACTCATGTATATGGATCCTTTGACCTTTTGTTTGAAAATCACTGCTTGACATGCTATGTTATGTAATCTACAATAGGTGCATAATGTCTTCTGATGAAATACTAATAATATAAAATTGTGATGTTGATCACGTTGATGAATACAAGGATTCGACACCTTAGTCTTATGAGTTCAATATTGCTGTTACACATCCAGTAGTCTCTATAATGAGTCTAGTCAATGACTATGTTCTCTCTAATAGATATTGGACTCCCTCTCTAATAGGATACCCTATCTAACAAGTTGTGCAGACTTATAGGTGCCTCCTCATATTCACCCCTAATAACTAACCGGGATATCAGGTTATGATATTGAAAACTGATGCATATGAATCCTTTGATTTCTTTCTAAAAATCATTAATTGATATACTACACTGAATGATTTTATTCATGCATGAAACCTTATTATTTTTCTCTTTCTTTATTTACATTTTGTGCAACTGTACATTTATTATAGCTTGGTCTTGTGTATTATTACCAAAGCTTCTAGTTTTATGACTTTTTAAGCTTGTTAATAAGTTTTGCATGTCTTGTTCTGTATTTTGTTATGTTTCTACTAGCTTTTACTACTATTTTCCTATTTCAATTTCTATCTCCATCCTTAATTCTTTTTTCTAATCATAACCTATCATTAGATTATGCTATTCAAGGCTACTGATGAATTTTTTATGCTTGTATTACATTAAAAATGTGATTCTAAAAAAGTGTTTTATCTTTTCTTAGTTCTATTATCATTTTCTACTAGTTTCTCTCTTATTAAACCATTTATGTAACTTTTACTAGGTGCACATGCATGTGCTATATGACATATGCTCGTACATTGGAATGTATGGGACCATACATAGGGCGTGTTCCTGGTTATACTAACTTTTGGAATATCTTGCCACAATTAGGCTTGTTACATAGTCGTGTATTTTAGGTTGCATGAGCGTCTATGCTATACACACTGTCATGTCCCTACACACATGGGCAAGCAAACTTCTGCACACACATGTTCGTGACCTCTTAAGGCACAGTCATGTGAAATTAGGAAAGCACACACAACCATAACCCCTAAGTCACATGGTCGTGTACCCAAAAGCTCGACATATTGGCCTCAATCGTGCATGTACTAGCACATTAGCATTCTTCTACCTCTAAAATCTCATCTATCTTAACCTCATCAACTTACAATTAAGCTTAATAAATTATAAGCATGCTTACATTGCTGAGAAATCTATCTAGAAGGCTATATATTCTGAAAATAAGAAAGTGGTAAAGAAATACTTACTTGGAACTGCTAATAGCTTTAATCTCTTTAACTTTAGTTGGATTCCTAACTAGAAGGCTATTACAAGCTAGCTTCCTTTTTCTTAATTTGGTAAGGGTTGGCTAAAGGAGAAGTAAAAGAATGAGTGAAAAACTGGCTACACTCCAACATGGAAGAGAACCTCAACTTTATATAGTGTGTGACTCAAGAAAGACATACAAACATGTGCAATAAGGCATACAGTCATGCTCTTTACAAAAGGGACGCACAATCGTGTGTCTAAAGGGCATAGGTCATGCTCCACATACACCAATATACTAAAAGACTATTTTACTCCTCTTAACTCTTCTAAATCTATTTTTTAGGTATAAAACTCTCTCATAACCCTAATCCAAGGCCTAGAAAGATCATTCTAACTTTGTGATATTAAATTCATTACGCTAACCTTGAATTCATATCTTAGAAGTCTTAATCTTTCTTACTTAACAATTCTTTGTACTTTTACTAGTGTCTTAAATTAATTCTTTTCATAACTCTTATCTTATTTTTATCTTTAAAATTCCTTATAATGCTTATTGGTTCTTTTCTCTTTGATCATGTTATGTCATGTATGTCATGCTACATAACATATTGAAAATCATGACTTAGTCTAAAGGCTTTATGCTTAAAATCATTTCCTAAAAATCTCATAATTAATTCAAAATTCTCATCAAAAAAACTTGTCATAATCAATTTGAAAATCTCATAATAAAAAATTATCATATATTACCATTTTCATAACATATTTGTAAAAATTATATATTGATCAGACTGATGAACATAGAGACTTGACATCTCGGTCATGCGAGTTCAAAACTAAAGCACGACTAGCATTTTCTCTAACAAGCTTAACCAATGGTCATGTTCTCTCTAACGAATGTTGGTTTCTCTCTAATAGTTGTACAAACCCACAAATGCCCCTCATATCCTCCCCTACAAATTTTTAAAACATTAGTTTTTTTCTAATTTTTCATAAAATATACATATTCGATCTAAAGATTAAAAAATATGTATAACTTTTTTTTTCATGTAAATCATTTTTCTTAGCATGCCACGTTATGAAATCTAAAAAATACGTAAAAACTTTTTAATCTTATTTACTTATTATTTTCTTTTATTTTTTTATTATTATCTTAGCTTTATTTTTTTATTCTAAATGATATGCATGATTATGCACTTATAAGTTGCGTGATTGTGTCTTCTTAAATTCCAACATATTTGGAATTGACACATATACATGATTGTGACTCAGTAACTTATGGTTATGTCACCATGGCAACACCATTCATATGTCATATTATGCATGCAATACTTGCACGATCATGACACTACAGATACAAATACATGATCATGTATGTCTTATATGCATGATTGTGCTTTATGCTCTACCATAACATATCTAAGCCAAATCATCATTGATCTTCATAATTTCAACACCAAATCCTCACCAAATCATATAATCCCAATAATAAAACATTATATATTTGAAAGCACATGAAAATACACCATTTCAAGGTAAACAACATAAATGTTAAATAGGACAATATGCCACCTCAACTAGTTAAACAAAGTACACAACAGTTACATAGGTCAGGTAAAGTATAACACAAGTTTAAGAGATTTGTTTATCTTATGATTCAGTATAATGATGTATTGGTTATCTCAAATGAAGAACTAAGAACTTATGTAGAGGCTATAACAACTCTAAACTCTGCTAAATGGCTTGAAACTATGAAATCTATGGTAAACTCCATGTATTAAAATCACATGTATGCATTGATAGATGCATCTGAAAAGGTGAAATCTATAGGGTGCAAATAGATTTTCAAAAGGAAAAATGACATGAATGGTAACATGTATAATTATAAAGCACAGTTGATTGTTAAAGGTTTTGCTTAGAAACAGAGTATAAATTATGGTAAAACCCTTTTACTAATTGTGATGCTTAAGTATATTCAGATGATGCTTACAATCGTTGCATTTTATAATTATGAGATTTAGCAAATGGATGTCAAAACTAATTTTCTAAATGGTAACCTTGAGGAGGATGGTTTTATGACACAACCCAATAGTTTCAATCTTGAAGGTCAAGTTGAAAAATTATGCAAGTTGTTAAAATCCATTTATGGACCAAAACAAGCATCAAAGAGCTAGAACAATCATTTTAATGAAACTGTCAAAGAATGTAGTTTTATTAAAATAAAGATGGGTCATGTCTGTACAAATGGTCCTGTGGAATATGGTTGCATTTTTGGTATTATATGTTAATGACATCTTAATTATTAGAAATGATATTCCAAATTTTTATACAGTAAAGGCTTAGTTGTCAAGCACCTCTCCATGAAGGACTTAGAGGAAATAGTTTACATTCTTAATATTAAGATCTATCATGATATAGGTTGCTTGGACTAAGTGAGAGTATGTATATAGATAAAGTGTTCAAGAAATTCAGCATACAAGAGTCAAAGAAAGGGTTATTGTCCTTGACTCATGGCATATACCTCTTTAAAGACATCTGCCCTAAGACACTTCAAGAAAGAGAGAACATGAGTCATATTTTTTTTACTTCAACAATTAGATCGATCATATAGGCTAGTTAATCTCTCATAAGCCTTGAGCATTTATAATAAATATCAATATGATCTGGGTGAAAAACATTGGATTGTTGTCAAGAACATCATTAAGCATTTGCAATGGATTAAAGATATATTCTTGGTTTATGGAAGAGAGAGGAGCTCACTAATCATGGTTACAGTGAAGCCAGTTTCACAATTGATATAGACAATTTTAAATCCTAATCAAGATTTATACTTTGCTTGAATGGTGTTGCAATAAGTTGGAAAAGCTCAATTGATAAAATGGTTTTGTGTGTTTTTAATGCATATTAAATTTTTTGATTTATATTTTTATATCAAATGTTTTGTTGATGTTCTTATGATTTATTTTGTTTTAATTGCTTAAGTAAGGGAGAGCATTCAAAGAAAATGATAGGGGGAGTATACTTGTTTAAATTTTTTTATAAAGAAGAGTTTTAATTCTTTTTGAAAGAGAGGGAGTTAGTACTTTTATTGAAAACTGCTTTAACTATTTTTGAAATGAGGAGCAAATTTCTAAATTATGCTTAAAGTGATAAAATATTTAAATGAGGGAGACAATTTTTTTTTTTTTCAAACTAAAATGAGTTTTTCAATTACAATATATTTCTAAATTGTTTTTAGAAGGGGGGAGAACTATTGAATATGCTTGCATTTTACATCATTTATGATAAAAAGGGAGAAATAAGGCAGTGCATTGAAATGAATTATTTAAGGCATCCTAAAGCAAATTATTCATAGAAAATATTGCAAAAAGTTTGTAATATGAAAAAGGGCTAATAATTATTTTTTATATATTTTAATATATTTTTTTATTTATAACAAAAAAAGGAAAAAGGTGGTATGTTAAGTTATGTTGAAATTTTATTAATAAAATTTTCTTATGCTTTTTATTAATGATAATTTGTTATGTTTTATAGAACTTTAACTATTTTTGTCATCAATAAAAAGGGGAGAGGTTATTAAACTTTTGGTGTTTTGATGTAATTTAAAATGTCAAATTTGTTTATGACATAAGTTGGCTCATGACTAAGAGGAACATAAATTTATTTCTACAAAATTGCCTAAACACAAGGTTGTGTGTCTTGACAATTATGTAAAAATAAATTTATGTCCCTTTTGGTCATTGAGTCAACTCATGTCGTAAACATAATTAGACCTTTTAATTTATTAGTAAGACACTTGTAGTAAGGCAAAATCTTAGGTATACATGCTCATTTGTGGTATCTCATGTTCTTGCCCTTATTACTTTTTATACTTCAAGATTCATATATATGATGAAGGCACATGATCACGTGTATAGGACACACAACCATGTGTTGGAAACACATGACCGTGTGTAAGCTAATGCACTCATTAATTTGACTGTTTTGAAGCATTTAATAAAGGAAACACACCCATGCGTTTAAAGCACATGACCTTGTGTATATGCAAAATTTAATGAAGAGCAAAGATTTCCTCACCAACGGCTATCAAGTCTATTCCAATGGTTTTTTCATCCAGAAACCTATAAATTAGAGCAAATTTGAAGAAGAGTTAGAGATCACACTGCCATCAACTCATACCTTCTTGTTCTCTATTATTTTCCAATCTCTCTCTCAAGCTAAGCTGTCAATTCTTGAGAGAAATTCTTGTGGGCTTAGATTTTGAATTAGTCTATTTAGAGGCAACTTATTCTTGTCAATTTGTTTATGACCAATGATGCAATTTTGTAAATCTAGTTGTTTAGGTGAAATCCCACGAATTTATTACAAATGATACAATCTGAACAAACTAGTGTAGGTGAGATATTGTAAAACTACTTAGGCAAAATCTCATCAAACTAGTGAAAAAAATGCTTCAAGTGAAATTGCTTGGAAAAGTGGATGTAGAAGGCTTGTGAAAAAACTCCAAACTATTATAAAAATTAATTGAGTATTTGTTCTTCTCTTACTCTCTTATATTGTTTATCTTATTCATGTGATTGTTATAAGTTATTTGTTGGGACTGTTTACACAATTTATTTGATCATCACATTGGGATTAAGATTGGTTTAAATGTTAAACTTGAAAATTTTTTAGCTCATTACAAATTTATTTACTTTTTAAATTTCATAGCATGTATAGTATTTATTTAAAGTTTCAAAACTCTTAGAATAATTTCACTTTATAGATTTTATATTAATTTCATTTTACAACTCCAAAAATATCAATAATAGTTTTCAAATTTTTTTTGTCAATTTAAAATAAATTTGAAAAGTTTTTTAAAGTTTCCAAAAATAAATTTGAAAGGTTATTTTTTGGTAATAGTTCCCAAATATTTTAAACCTGTAGGAGATAAGGTTGCTCCCTTCCAGGATTAATTAGTTTCAAGAAAATTCATTAAAAAAAACTACGGCTGCCATATTTATTTTTTAAAGTCAAATAACAACATAAATATATAATAGAACAATAAAATTATATATATATTATTAAGTTGAGTATTAATAATAATGTTTTAAATTATTATAAAATATATATAAATAACATCATTCATATAATAATAATAATAATAATAATATTATTATATATTATTATTATCATCATCTTCATTAATAATAATTATAAATTCGTGCAATATTTTCCATTATATCTTTGAAAGTTAACTTTTTTAATTTGTTAGATATGCAATAAAAACTTTTAAATGTCGCATATGTAATAATATATAGTATGAATTATAGTATATAATAATTAGTCGTTATTATTGGATGAGTAGGTCCACAAAACCATGTTAACTTGCCTCTATAAGTTGCTGCTTAATTTATCCATGCTTTTAGGTCTTGTCGATTGGAGTGTGACCGTGTATGTCCTGATTTAAAAAAAAAAAAAAAAAAAGAAACAGTATCCACTGGCTTCCTTTGTTACATATTCTTTCAACTATGCAAAGTTGTATGATTAGTTTCACCCACATGCTCTTGCACTTCCTAAATTTGATTCCAACCATGATTTTTCATATTGAACTCTTAATTAACCTATTGAGTTCATCCTACGTCAAAATGTGGCTCTTGAAACTCAAAAGTTGACTATTGAAATAAATTAGACGTTTCATTAGATGGAATTAATAATATAAATCTTACATTAGATTGAGTTATTAATTAATTCTAAAGTTAATTAATCCATCTATGAATTTGACGAGCATTTATCCCCACAATACACACATGCTTTTTAAGGGCCAGTAAAGTGAAGCAGAATAATTTGATCTTGCACTTTTTAAGATTATGGAAAAAAGAATAATTATTATGGTCAATGATATAATTAATTTAGGACACCTTTTTGTAAGGTTTAACTTCACAAATAGCTAGTATCTTATTAATTAAAGCTAAACGCAGTAGTTATCAATTTGGAGCACGAGTATCTTTAATGATTCATATGGTGGAAATTTTGTTAAATTATCTACGGCGGCTAGATTATATTAATAAGTTTAAGCATTTGACGAACCAAACGTGTTACACAAATTAATATTTATATAGAGAACTTCACTGGGAGGGAAGCCATGCATTAGTTATCCTTATCTGCTATTGTATGAATGCGCAATAATGATATCACTTAACATTTTAATAACTTTTCATACGCGCCTATACTTAACTTTTTTGATCAAGATCTTACGTTTAACTTTAAATCTTTTATTAGTTATAAAAAAAAAAAAAAAAAAAAAGAAAGAAAAGTTTATTTCTTTCTGACTCAAAATTGCATTATAACAATTGCCATTTTAGGTATTGACAAGTTAATTAACGCTAATCCAATAAACATACGGAAAACTAAAAGATTTTCTTATGTTTAAATTTAAGTGCAACTCTGTTTCTTAGATTTTGTTTCTTATTCGACTATAAATTTCTCATATTTTCGTTCAAGTATGATGTGTGTATAAGAATGGCAGACTAGAACATCAAGTTTTTTTTTTTTTTTTTGGGTAAGTAAATAGAACATCAAGTTGCATAATCAAATAAGAGTTTCAGGTTTTAAATTGTCATTATATAATCGAAATTAAGATGAAACGAGTAAATTAGAGACATTTAATATAGGTGATGTATATTCAAAGTTTTTCTTCATGATCATCGATAAGGGGCAATAAATCTTTTGCATTCAATAATATTCTCTGATATAAGGAGATCAGATATTAAAATATTTACAAATAGAATCGGCGCCTTTGAAGTTCCCATAAGGGGGCAAATTTTAAAATATATATGTAATATATATATTCTGTATGTTATCTTAGTGGATATAGGGAAGTGTTAGACAATATCATTGAAAATTGCATGTTAACAAATTAAAGCTAAAGACAGCTGCTGCTACATTTTGAAAATATGAATCACGTAGGTAAGTGTTAAAATTATAATTTCGAAATTCTAAAATATGGTTTACATTGTAAATAATATTATGTTCCATATTTAATCAAAAGTTAATTAAGTGGTATTAATCCAAAAGAGTTTATGTATGTTATATTTTAGTTAAATTTATAACTTTAACATTACGAATATGAATAAAGGTTTTATGATTTTCATATATGTTTTAAGAAAGATATGTAATACTATTACATTTATTAATTTATAAAAAATATATATATAATAGTATAACACAAAATTCTCTTTTGCTTGTTTTACTTGACTGTGGTGTATTGTTTTGTCAATAAAAATATTGTAAATTGATTAAGTTTGAATCTTGTTATAGTTTATCATAAAATTTGCATGGCGCTATCAAATGATAATTCAGTATTGCATGATTAGACGTTATTGAGATATGTTGTAGTTATTTAAGGTAGGTCATTACTAGTAGATCCAATTGTTATGGAGATGTTAGATTTTGAAATTATATTAGGTATGGATTTTCTAGGTAAATATGGTGTTGATATTAACTATAAAAAGTTGAAAATTTTGGTTCCAACTAAGTGATGGGAATGAATTTGTTTTTGTTCAGGGTCAGATTTAGAGTTTGATAATCTCATGTGTTAAAGCAAGAAAAATGTTAAGTAAGGATTGTGTAAGGTATTTGGCTAATATTATATGTAAAGATAAATAAAGTCTCAAGATTAAGGATGTGTTAATGATTAGAGAGTTTACTGATGTGTTTCTTGAGAATATTATAGCTTTAGCTCTAGAGAGGGAGATTGGTTTTAATTTTAAGTTGGTACCTAGTACAACTTTAATTTCTAAGGCTCTATATATGATAGCTTCAACTAAGTTACAAAAGTTAAAAAAACCATTACAAAAGTTAATGGATAAGAAATTGATCAAAACAAGTTATTCTCCATGAAATGCTCCAATATTGTTTGTGAAAAAAGAAAGATGGTTTGATGAGTATATGTATTGATTACAATTAGTTAAATAAGGTGACTATTAAGAATAAGTATTCTTTGTTGAGAATTGATGATTTGTTTGATCAGTTGAGATGATTAATAATGATTTTAAGATTCATTTGAGGTCTAGGTATCATTAGGTTAGAGTTGTAGATAAAGATGTGCCAAAGGCTGGTTTTAGGACAAGGTGTAGTCACAACGAGTTTGTGGTTATGCCATTGGAGTTAACTAATGCTCTAACGATATTTATGGAAATGAATAGGTTGTTTTAGGATTGTCTTGATAAATTTATGGTAGTATTCACTGATAATATTCTGGTGTATTTAAGGAGTAGAGAGGAACATGAGCATTATTTGAGGATTGTGTTGTAGTGATTGAGATAAAAACAATTGTATGCTAAACTTTCCAAGTATGAATTTTGGTTGGATGGTGTGACATTTATGGGCCATGTGGTGTTAGTTAAGGGTATTCAATGGATTTGAGTAAGATAGATACCATGTTAAGTTGGTAAAGGCCGATATAGCTAGGGTAGTTAAGAATTTTCTAGGACTAACTAGTTATTATCAAAGATTTGTTGAGGATTTTTCTAAATTTGCTAGATCATTGACAGTTTTGACAATGTGAAAGGTTCCTTTTAAATGGTCTAATAAGTGTGAGGCAAAATTTTAAGAGTTAAAGAAGAGATTAATGAGTGCTCTAGTATTGGCTTTGCCTGACAAAGGAGTAAAGTATGACATATATATAGATACATCTCATCAAGGTATAAGAGTAGTCTTGATACAAAGTGGTAAGGTGATTACTTATGCTTCAAGGCAGTTAAAAGATTATAAGTTAAGTGTTCAACCCATGATTTGGAGTTAGTTGTTGTAGTCTTTGTTTTGAAAATTTGAAGGCATTATTTGTATAGTATTAGATGTAACATCTAGTCTAATCATAAGAGTCTGAGGTATTTCTTTTCATAACAAAAGCTTAATATGAGGTAATACAGATGATTAGAGTTGGTTAGGGACTATAATTGTGAGATTAAACATCATCCTTGTAAAACTAATGTGGTTATAGATGCTTTGATTAGAAAAATAGTTTTATTTATGGTTTCAATTTAAAAGAAAAATAGTTTTATCCATGGTTTCAATTTAAAGGAAAATTTAGAGGGATAGATATAGTGAGTAGATTAAGGTTGTAACTATTGAGTTTTCAAAACTATAAATTAAGTCAACTTTGTTGGATGATATTTGAGTTTGATAGTTATCAGATAATTGGTCTTAGAAGATGGTTTAGTGAATTAGGGATAGTCTAGTGGTCAATTATGAGATAAGAAATAGGGTTTTGAGATATAGAGGTAAAATATGTGTTCTTAATGATAATGGGTTGAAATAAAGGATTTTGGTTGAGGTTTGTAGTGTAGTATATGCAACTCATCCAAGGAGTATTAAGATGTCTTATGATCTCAATAGAAGGTTTTAGTGAAAGGATATCGCTGATTTTATTGCTAAGTGTTTAACTTGTCAATAAGTTATTATAGCCATTAAGTATTCTTGAATGGAAGTAAAAGAGCATTTCTATGGATTTGATTATGGGTTTTCCTAGAGTTTAGTAAGGTTATAATGGTTTATGGGTTATTATGGACTATGAATATGTCAATTGATCAACTAGGTCAATTGTTTATTAAAGAGATTGTCAAATTGTATCGTATTCCTAAGATTATTATATCATATAGAGATTCAAGGTTTATGTTTGCTTTTTAGAAGAGTTTATAAAGATTATTGGGTACTTAATTAAGTTTCAATACAACTTATCATCTATAGATTGATGGTTATACAGAGAAAACTAATCAGATTCTAAAAGATATGTTGAGAGTATGGTATATAGATCACAAATCTAGTTAGGTTGAGTTGTTGCCATTGATAGAATTTAAATATAATAATAATTATCAGTTGAATATTTAATGGCTTCTTATAAGGCTTTGAATGGTTAGAGGCATAGATCCCCTCCTCATAGGGATGAGATTGATGAAAGAGATTCATTAGATTTTGTATTGGGTCCTGAGATAACTCAGAGGATGATTGATTAGGTATAGTTGATTAGATAGCATATGAGATAGGTCCAAGATCAATTGAAGAGTTATATTGATAAGAGGTGTAAATAAATTGAGTTTCAAGTGGATGACAAGGTATTTCTAAAGGTTATTCTATATAAGAGGGTGGTCAAATTTGGAAAAAAAGATAAATTAGCTCCTTGTTACTTTAGGTCATATAAGACTCCAAAGAAAGTTGGGAATATTGCATACATATTAGCTTTGCTTGCCAATATGAACCATATTCATAATGTTTTTCATGTCTTTTTATTAAGAAAGTATATAGGGGATTATTCACATGTGTTTGACATTCCATGTAAGAGCCTAGTTTTTGAAATTAGTAAATAGGGTAAGAAAATGGTAATTTGAGTGTTTTTATATTTTAAAATATTTAAATTGATAGTAAGGGTAAAATAGTCTTTAAGACTTTATTTTAGGTTATACATGTGTCAACCTAAAAGGTTGCTATGTTCATAGCACGGAAGGCATGAGAATTTTTAAATTCTCATCATGCATGACTGTGTGCCTTATAATGCATAACAGTGCATGTCGTGCTTTGGCACATTTTATATAAAGTAGCTTTGTTCATTCATTTTTCATAATTTTTGAATTCCTAAACTTTCAGTGTTTTAAAAAGGGAGTAATACAAAGAAGATCGAGAACTTCACCATAATAGATCGTCGTCGGTGATCGGAGTTTGAGCTAAAAAGAAAAAGCATATTAGTAAGTTGATCAAGTAAATAATTTCTTAAACTTGGATATTTGATCTTGTCGTTGTGATGATGATTCGATATAAAATCTAAGCATGAATTGCTGATAATTAATGTTGTTTGATGATGATTTACATGTAATTAAGTAAGAACAATAGTGATTAAGCATACAAGAAGCTAGATCTAGGTTAAATGCATGAAATATGATATAATCATATTTTGATTAATTTAATTGTAGGAAGCTACAAGCTAAGGTACATCTTCTTCCTATTTTATATGTTGATAATGATAAATGTGGATTTTAAATTGAATTCATGCTAGATTGATGTTAATAAAATTAGTATAAGCATTATTAACTTGGTTATTTTGTATCTAATCATTATTAATGTGATGATGTGGTTTTAAGCATGATTAAGTATGTTTTCATTTAGTAATAAAAGTTTAGTCATAATTTGGTGATAATATATGATAATGAAATGTTTTGGTGATTGATTGGTAGAGATCAACAGTTATTTGGTTGAGATGTTTTGTAATATAACATGATGCAAAATCGTGCATGTGAGAGGCACATGGCTATGTACTTGTATCTATAGCATCACGATCATGCATGTTATGCATGTATGGTCAGGTGAAGCGTTGAAGGTGTTGCTATGGTGTACATCTCAATTCTATGTCAATTGGAATTTAAAAGGTCATGGTTGTGTAGTCTAATGATACACGATTATGCATGTCATGCAAAACAAAAAAATAATAAGATTTAATTAAGTAGAAAACTATGTATAATTAGTTAAACAATATTAATAAGATTTAATGCATCATATTCATTGTAGCATCCCAGGTTAGAAAAGCCCTTAGGGGTAGAGTTTTGGGGTTAGAAATAGAATTCAAGAATAGTTTGGAGAGTCTAGAAGAGTTCAGGGGTGAGATGGTAGTTTTCCAGAGCTGTGTGGCCTTCGTATGATTCCTTTAGGGAGGTTTTAATCATGCGAAGCGCAGGAAATGGATTGTATCCATTTTCCCTTGGTGCACTCCCGTGCATCATGCCTGCACGCCCGTGCAGGTGGGTAGAAAAGAGAGAGACGAGAGAGTTATTGCATTTCTCACCCATTTTCAGCCAAGTTTCTTTTCTTGTTTAGCAGCTCCCAGCCCTAGACGCGAAATCCAGCTTCCAGTGGCTCCCATTCCAGCTAGAGATCAGAGAGATTAGCTTGAGAGATAGTTTTCCAGCAGCCATGTCGAGAGGTAAGTTTTCTCTTACTTCTTCCAGCTTTCCCAGCTTGTTTGGTGATGCTTGGAAACGTTTTCCGGCGTTTCCAGCATATTAGAACATGTTGTGTATGTTATATGATGCCATGTTGATGATTGAAATGCATATTTCCATCCAAGATGCATGCTTGTTCAGTATGTGTGTGTTAGTGAGAGAAATCTCAGATTTGCATGGTGAAATGCTTGATGCTTGATGAATGATGAAATTGATGATGGGAATATGTATATTGAAGTGCTTTGGATGGTTGATAATGTTTAATTTCAGTTTGGATGAGAAATCGGTTGGTTTCCAATAGATTCAGGCGAGTCATGTCTGAGCAAGACAAGGCGCACGACCGTGTGCCTGCAAGAGCACGCCCGTGTGCCCTTGTCTCTGCGAAGGCACGACCGTGTGCATAAAGTGCACACGGTCTGGAAAGCTGAGGACACGACCGTATGTCCTGAGGGACACGGTCGTGTGTTCTTCATTTTGCGTGAAATGGCCAAATTATTCCAGAAGCTTGCACGACCAGGCACACAACCGGGGCACGGTTCCGTGTGTCTGGGCACATGCCCGTGTGCCTTTGCTGGGCACGGCCGTGTGCGAGTGCACGCCCGTGTGCTTTTTCCTTGCACGACCGTGTGTCTCTCTTGCACGCTCGTGCGTCTTCCCTGCATGCCTGTGCGTTCAGTAATTTTTCCCAGGATTTACAGAAATGACTTATTAAAGGTTTGGTAATCCATCCAAGGCCTAATTAACATCAGATAATCCAGATTTCAGATAAGAATGCAGCATATGCATAGCATGACACAGCATGTAGCCTGAATGAAGATCCAGGGATCCGAATTCAGTAG
The DNA here is from genome assembly GCA_026122585.1 of Anacardium occidentale. Classification (NCBI taxonomy): domain Eukaryota; kingdom Viridiplantae; phylum Streptophyta; class Magnoliopsida; order Sapindales; family Anacardiaceae; genus Anacardium; species Anacardium occidentale. The sequence continues at coordinate 128,550 of JAJEJH010000213.1, forward strand.
ATTTCAGCAGTCAGAACCCAATGTATGGGTTTCAGTTTTAGGTGAACTCGAGGGGGCATCTGTGGGACCCAGCATTCTGACACCAGTCAGTCTGCTCAGTATTTCAGTATTCAGCTTTCTAGCCAGTAGCTAGAATGTTCAGCCCACTTGGTCAGGATGCCGAATCCTTGTGTTCATCAGCCTGATCAGCACAGCAGGTACCTTTGGGGTACGTGTAGAGATTGCATGCATGCATATCCAGTTATCAGTATCATACCATATCATGACATTTATTTCAGAATGTGATTAATAATGAGAAACAGTAATCCAGTATTCAGTTTCAGTACCCGCGAGCGCATAGATGTATGATAGGGTCGAAATCAGGTATGTATGCCCTTGGTTGTGTTTGTCTGGGTTGAGGGAAGTAGGGATTGCTTACTGGGTGATCCTTATCACTCATTCTTTTCCTTCTTCCTTCCTTTTCTCAGGTTTTGTTGCTGCTGGCGAGGAGCGGGTGGACTGAGGCTCGCGAGAGAGGACCCACGCACACCCTTTTCAGCATGTACATGTATTTTCTTTCAGTTTTGGACCTGTGAGGTCTTGTACAGAAATGTAAATGTAAACAGATGTATAGAACAGTTATATGTATATGAAAAGCCAGTTGGGCTCATTGTATATTTCATTTCAGTTCAGCTTCCGTGTGTAATGTAATTTAGTTCAGCAGGTTTTCTTTTCGTAGGATTCCCGTCTCGGGTACCTAATTTCCAGTTTAATTAATAAAAGAACAGTATCTTTCAGCAACAGGGATACTCGGGGCGGCGGGTCCTACATTCATTACATGACTTGGCATGCCAAAAAAATGATTTAAGAAAATAAGAAAAATGTTTTACATTTTTTTCAGATCTTCAAACTAAATATGCATATTTTATGAAAAAGTGGAAAAACAATGTGGGTTTGCACTCCTATTAGAAAGAAAAACCAGATCCATTAGAGTGGACATTGTCATTGACAAAGTTTGTTAGAGAGAGTACTGGTTGTGTATCAATATTGAAATGATTTTATAATAAGATCTTTGGATCACTTATGATAAACTTTATGATGAGGCCTTTAGATTAATTATGATGATTTTAAGAATATGATTTTTTAAGCATGAAGCCTTTAGCTAACCTTGGTTTTCAACATGACATAGCATAATCAACAAAAAATAAAAATAAGATTTATGAAAGACTAAGAAAAATGAATAATATAAGATAAGAGAAATTAAGTTAAGACATTAAGACAAGAATAAGGAATTATTAAGTAAAAAAGATTAAGATTTTTAAGATATGAATTCAAGGATTAGGGTTATGTATATTAAGTTTAAGAGATTGCTTACTGAGTGACTTATCATTCATTCCAAATCTCTTTCCTTACAGGTTGAGTTATCTTGTTTGCTAGGTAGCTACACAAATGAGGCTAATATTATCAAGATTACTTGATGGTTTTATATGGATTTTACGAATAGTTTATGTTTATAGTTTATATTTTTAAAACAATTCACATGTGTTGCTATGATTTGATGTTTAAAGCATATTTCGATGATAATTGAATCAAATTGATGAATGATAACATATAATCACACAAAATCATGCAAAATCGAGCTTGTAAAGAGATAATTCTAAGTGCCTAAAAGTGTTTATGTATGATACATTGATGTATAACTTAAATGTTGATTATTCTTGTTGGAAGCTACTCTTAAGGTAAATTCCTTCTCTGATTTAGTTGTCTTTGATGAATTAATTAGAATTGAGGTATTAAAGATATGAATTTATGATTGTAAATTATGATGATGATATGAATATAATATTTTATGTTGATGATGAGTTTGGAAAAATGAATGATGTGTCTTCGTGGTTGATTTTCAAGTATAATTATGATGAAATGTGTATTGATTGATATTTAATGAGAATTGGATGTGTTTTAATGGTGATCATTGGTTGTTTGGCCAAGATCTGTTAGAGCATATTATGATGCACGACATATAGTTTGCATTCTTGTCCAGTAGCATCATAATCATGCATTCTTGTTCTGTAGAATCATGATCATGCATGTATTGTATCCATGATTGTAAGCGGAGGATGACATGTTTGTCTATCGACATAACCTTGAGATGGTGAGTCACATTCATGTGGCATAACATCTTGAAGTTGGAATGGTCTTCTAGGCCTTGAATCAGAGTTAAAAAAGATATTTTTTAGTTAGAAAATAATCTCAATAAGTTAGAAAGGTTGAATAGTCTTTTTAGAGTCTTTATATACAATTTGTGGAAGGAACACAATTGTGCATCTTTGGACACATGTCCTTGTATCCTTTTCCCTTCATACAATCCCATGTATCTTGCTACACACCCATGCATACTTGCTGATATATAAAACAACATTTTTTCCTCCACCAATTTTAATCAGTTTCTCACCCATTTTCTCTTCCTTTCTCTCCAGCTCACCCTAACCAAATTGAGAGAAAGATTAGCCAACTTTTAGCAACTAATCTCGTTAAGATTCAGTTGAATATAGACGGATTGAAACCATTAGCAACTATAAGTAAGTATTTCCTTATCTCTTCCCTATTTCTATAGTTTATATTTCCTTGGATGAGTTTATTCAACCATAAGAGCATGTTTTCAGTTTATTAGCATGATTATAAGATGATGATAATAAAATAGATGAGAGATTTAGAAGTAGAAGCATGCTTAGTTTCCTTTACGCTTATGTGTGGGTGTGAATGTGTTTAAGGGTTTAGAAACATGTTAGTCTCTATTTGACTGTTATTGATGGGGAAAATTAGTATATAATGGTGTATTTTGCATAAATATATGTTAAAATAGGTTTGATTAAGGATTGATAGAGATTTGGGTTGAGATTGGACATAATTCTACTTTTTTCAACCATGAGTGCTAAAATAGAGTAGGACGTACGCCCGATAGACACACGCCCATGCAATTTTATTTTAGTAAGGTCATAGTCATGTATGTGAACCAACTGGCACATGACTCATGCACCTTCATGTACACTTGTGCGTTCGATCATACACACCCGTGTATTTAGTTAAAATTTTAGAATTTTTAGATTAAACACAGAGTAAGCAGTAAATCACTAGTAAGAACCCAAATTCAGTAGATAATCACTAATAATAGAACATTTAAGCATTCTAAGTAGAATAACAGAATAAACAACAGCTTAAAAATAGTTAAGATAAGAAAAGAAGAAAAAGACACAGAAAATTATAGTAGAAAATCAGATCAAATAGTTGAGAATAGCAAAATAAAATATCTTTATAGAATTAGTAGACTCAAACTCACATAAGTAAATAAAAACTCAGCAGTAGCCTAGAAATAGTTTAATTAATCAACAGAATACAATAAAAAAATAGATAGAAACTATAAAATAATCATAGAAACGGTAAAGAAATGTGTCAAGTTAAGTTAACAAATATACAATAGAACATAAAATAGTTTACCCAAAACTTATTAACAAGCTTAATAAGTTATAAAAACAGTATAATCGTAATAATACACAGAGCAGAACTATAACAATTGTATAATTGCATAGAGAATAATAAAAAAAAAGAGAAATAATAAGATTGCATGCATTACATGCATTACATAACATGACATGTTAACTTAGTGTTTTTTTAGAAAGGGATCAAGTGATTCACATGTGTATGTTTTTAAAATAGAAAGTCGATGATTTGGACATCATTTGAGGGGTGAATATAAGACAATATTTGTGAGTTGCATGTCCGCTAGAGAGAAAGTCAACGATACATTTATATAGGCTAGTGTGCAATCTGTAAGCCTGTTAAAGAAGGACCTAACATTAGATACGTTGGTGTATAGTTGTACACCTGTTTAAGAAGAAGCTAGCGCTAGTGTAAATTGATATATGCGTTAGTATGCATCAGTTATCTGATTTCAACCTACTGATTAAGTTTTAAGAAGTTGATGACTCACATAGCTAGGTGTCGAATCCTTATATTCATCAGTCTGTATAACATAGTAGGTATTTTCAAATATATAGAGATTTTCAGATACAGTTTTATTCAGCTTTCAGTATTTTAGGATCTTAGAATCTAATAGTATTTTCAGAAAATCAATTTAGAAAAATATTTTTAGTAAACAAGCTCAAGGGCCTAGCTATAATGTTCAGCATCATTAGACGTGATTTTAGCATACTTCATATCATATCATATATAGCATAAAAATAAGTAGAATAGAGCAACAATAATGTAGATCAGTAAAATGACAAAAAAAAAAAAAAAAACTATTAGATAGACTGCTAATTAGCAATACAGTCAAAATATAAAATGCCAAAAATATAAGTACATACCATATACATAACATAATAAGCAAATTTATAGAATAAGCCACAACACAACAGTAAATGTGAAACAAAACAATTATTAATCAAAACATAGACAGTAAGATAAAAGAAAAGTAAATCATGAATTATAAACAGAAAATAACAAAAACTAGCTGCATGATATACATCGTAAGTAGAGACCGAAAAGAATTCAATTAAACTCTTAAGAGAATGCAAGAGTAATATAGGTCTTAGAAGTTAAATAAGAAAGTAAGATAATGAATATCAAAAAAAAAAAAAAAAAGAGAACTAAGTAAGCTAGTTCTAGCTAGATCCTTTTTCATGCTAAGTTGTATACGTACTTATAATGAGATGTAAAGCAGAATAGAAGCAATAAAATGAGTTAGCATAGAAGAGAAAGCTTACTTACTAGTTAAGGACTAAGTTAAGTTTTTCAATTCAGTGGTGAGACTAGTCATAAGCTAAGTAAAGTCTATTCGATTAGACATGTAAAAAGATAAGAACTCAAAATAGGCTCCTAAGAACTTAGTTAAGTTTATCAGCTTAGTAGCTAACCAATTGAACTATATCAACTATAAGCCTACGCAAGGGTAGAGATAGAAGATGTTTACTGAGTGACTTGTCATTCATCCCTTGTAATTTCTTTTTCTTACAGGTTGAGTTGAAAAGTTGAGCTTAGAACGCAAGATTACTAGAGAGTGGGATACGACTTGAGCAGCTCTTACCTGATTTTTCAATCATATATGTATATATATATATATATATATATATATATATATATATATATATATATATATTAGTTTTTAGCCAATAACATGTTGGCTTGCATGCTTTTGTATTACTCATGCATCTGATGTACAATATTATTTATATTTTCAGATACTAGTTAATAGTAATAAAATATGAGTTTTCATTCAAGATACTATATAGTGGGTTTCAGTTTACCACCATATTTCATTTGAAACTTCCGCACAACATATAGTTTTTAGATAGACAATGTGTAATATCCCTACTATATATACTAAAAAAGTTATTTTTTTTAGGAAAATATAATAAAGTATTATTATTTTGATGATAAACTACGTAATATAGTAATAGTAGTACATATAGTAGTGGGGTCTTACATTATTGGTATTAGAGTGAGTTTTAAACCAATGTTTTTAGAAAATAATTTTTTCAGCATGCATTATTTTCTAAATTGCATAAGCAGAGAGCCAATGTATCGTCACAGCCAAAGCTCGTGTCTCCCTTCGTATAAGTATTTTAGTAGCAGATTTATTATAAATTTTAGATAGTGATCCTCTAATTATCTGATTCTATATATAAGATCTTAGTTTTTCAAATTTGTTTAAGGTAAGGATAGTGCCTCAAAGAGTCTATAAACGGATTAGAGAGGATCCCAAGAATCTATAGGGTCTTAGAAAGTTAAGGATTAAGATATAGAGATGGTCAGATATGTGAGAAGAGAAGATATTTAGTAGTTTTTTAGAAAGGGGCAACAATAGTTGAAAAAAGAGACAATAATCAGATACCAGACTGGTTATTATCACAGGTCAATATCAGGGGCAACATTTGAGGCCTGAGATAAAGAGTATCAGAGATTCAAAGAAACTCTATTCCGTGTACAATTTATTAGTAGTCTACCAACTTTTTAAATTCAGTACTTCAAAAATACAATAGTAGTAGAAGCCTAGATAGAGGTGTTATCATTGTAAGAGACAATGGGAAGATTATAAAAATCTGTGAGAAGAGATTTATAGGATGCTACCAAGGGTAGTTACCCAAAGCTAGTTTGGTGTCGCTTTCAAAGGCCAAAGACAAGTAAGTATCAAAGATAAGGTTCAAAGACAGATTCAATGAGTGTCAGAGATTTAATCTTAGCTTCAATTTGTTAGTAGTTGGCCAACCCCTCAATATTTATGGGTCTAAGGAATTCAATAGTGACAAAAGACTGGATAGAGATGATAGAGAATACCATAAGTCTTTTCAGCATGATAGACAAAGAAATAATTAGATATGTAGTTTACTTGCTTAGAGGAGATGTGAGGGTTTGGTAGAACCCCTCTGAGTTAATAGTGGATAAAGACAATTTGACTTGAATAGATTTGAGAGATCAATTGAGAGAAGTAAAATTGGGGACAGAAAAGAAGAATCATATTAAGGAAAGAAAAAGAAAAGCTATTTAGAAAAACCAAGAGAATAGAGAGATTAGCCTTAGTTGCCAAAAAGGTGATGTTAGGAGCTTATCTTCCTTAGAAATTTAGTGAATGTATGGAATGAGCATTGAGATTTGAGAGAACTTTGAGGTTGGAGGGACTCTTCAAAATATTAGAAGAGTTTCTTCCCTAGAGATTCAATAAAGCCATGTAAATGGGTATCGAAATCAAAGATAGAGTTCAAAGGACTAGCATATTCTTGAGATTAGAGGGAATTTTAGAAGAATTCACATGTTTTTAAGCTCAATAGAAAGGAAGATGAAGATAAAGACAAAAACCCAATTCAAGAAAAAGAAAAGAAGAAAAGATACAAAAAGAGATTCGTACCTAGTATGTGTTAAATGTAGTAAGAGACATCTAAGAGTATGTGTTTGATTGGCCAAAATATTTGTTCCAGTAATAGCCAATCAAGACACAAAATTTTCAAAGAACTTAGCAAAAAGGTAAAGAAGATCTCATCAGAGCAAAGTCCAATAGAGAGATAGAGTAGATTCTATTTAAAAAGATATAGATACAACCAGGGAATAATAAAACAGCACCAGAACCTAGATAGAAAGACAAGGACAGATAAGAATTTTCGTATTTATAGATTTGGGGAATTATCTCTTTCATGATACTTCTTCTTGATAATTGATGGTGATGACACTCAGATTTTTTATTCAGAAGAGTAGTAAAGAGATATGGGTTAACCCTAGTATAATAGATAGTAACACCAGTGCTCAATTAATAGAAGATGAAATAATAAAGAATGATCAAGAAGTTATCAAGATAAGAGACAAAGAAGTTTGATCAATGTTTGAGGTTAGATTGGTCACTATCAAGTTGTTGTTTAATGTGACCATAAGTAATTATTTCTTGGGTAACTATGAAGTAGAGACAAATGGTCAGAGAAAGAGGAAAAAGGTTAGACTCCAACTAAGTATTAATTACTTCAGGGTTAGAAAGACAGAGTTCAAGACAAGTAAATCAAAGTTCACAACAAAAACAAGGAAGATGCTAAATAAAGTCTTTTTAAAAGCCCAATAGTGAGAAACATCAATCTATAGAAATGATTTAAAGAATTTTTAGGATTTCTTCAAGTGAAAAAAAGGATTCATAGATAGTTTATAGAAAAGTTAATAAGATCGCCTCCAAAGAGCAAGGAACTCTGTAAAGACAGTAGCAAGCTTCAAAATAATCAAATAAGAATTTAGCAGATTTAGTAAATCAGATAGAAGAAAAGATAAAATAGGCCTAGGATCTTCATAAGAGCTAATTAGATAAGAAGTCTAAAGATATTAAGATTTCAAATAAGAAAGTAACTTTGGATAAGATATGATGGCTAAAAGTCAAGGAGATTCTTAGAGTTTTTCCTAGGGGAGCAGAGTTAAGCCTTATAAGAGGAATGAATTTTAGGGCTTGTAGTAGTTGTGTTAGAGAGAGAGAAATACCCTTAGAATAGTTTAGAAGGGAATTCTAAGGATAAAATTTTTATTAGGGGAAGAATGTAATATCTCGAGGTCAGAATTGTCTTTTTAGGCTTTGAATCAGGACTAAAAGAGAGATTTTTCAGTCAAAAAATAGTTTTAGTGAGTTAGGGGGTATAATAGTCTTTTTGGAGGCTTTATATACAACTTATGGAATAAACATGATTGTCTAGCTCTGGACACATGCCTATGTGTCTCTTTCCTTTAACACACATCGGTACATCTCACTGCACAGCTATGCATACCTACGGGTGCATAAAGCAACATTTCTTCCTTTGCCTGTTTCAACCAGTTCATCACCCATTTTCTCTTTCTTTTGCTTCAACTAATCTTAGCCAAATTGAGAGAGAGATCAACCAGCATTTAGTAGCTAATTTAGTCAAGATTTAGTTAGAGAAATGGAGATTATAGCCATTAGCAACTCCAAGTAAGTATTTCCTTACCTTTTTCCTTATTTCCATAGTTTATATTTCCTTGGATGAGTTTATTGAGCCACAGGAGCATGTTTTTAGTTTATTAGTATGATTGTAAGATCATGATGATAAAATAGATAAGAGATTTGGAAGTAGAAGCATGTTTAATTCCCTTGATGCATATGTATGTGTGTTTAGGGGTTTAAAAACATGATAGACTTTATTTGACTGTTATTGATGGGGAAAATTAGTATATAATAGTGTATTTTGCATGAATATATGATAAAATGTTTGATTGAGGATTGATAAAGATTTGGGTTAAGATTAGATGTGATTTTATGTGTTTCAGCCATGGGTGTCAAAATAGAGCAAGACACATGCTTGTACGCCCGATGGACACACACCCTATAGTTTTATTTTAGTAGGGTTATGGTTGTGTATGCAAGCCATACATGACTAGAATTGTGAGGGGTCACAACCGTGCAGAGTCATAAGTTATGCATTAGTAAAATACAAGAATAAGCAGAATTCCAAAAGCTAACATAGTTAGGTTGCACGACTGGCACGTAGCTCGTGCATTTTCATGCACGCTCATGTGTTCGATCGTGCATACCCGTGTACTTAGTTAAAGTTTTAAAATTTTCAAATTAAGCATAAAATAAACAATAGATCGCTAGTAAGAACCCAAATTCAATAGATAATTACTAATAATAAGAACATTTAAGCATTCTAAGCAGAATAGCAGAAGAAACAACTTAGAAATAGTTAAGATAAGAAAAGAAGAAAAAGACATAGAAAATTATAGTAGAAAACCCTTCAAATCAAACAATAGAGAATAACAAGAAAATATCTTTACAGAATTAGTAGGCTTAAACTCACATATGTAAAGAGAAACTCAACAGTAGCTTAGAAATAGTTTAACTAATCAGTAGAATACAATCAAAAAACAAATAGAAATAAGAAAACAGTTATAAAAATAGTAAAGAAACATGTCGAACAAAAGCTTACAAATATACAATAAAACATAAAATAGCTTACCAAAACTTATTAACAAGCTTAATAAGTTATAAAAACAACATAATAGCAAGAATACATAAAGCAAAACTATAACAATCGTATAATTACACAAAGAATAGTCAAAGAAAGAGAAATAATAAGATTGCATGCATTATATGCATTATAAGACATGATATGACAACTTAGTGTTTTTAGAAAGAGATCAAGTGATTCACATGCATATGTTTTTAAAATAAAAAATCGATGATTCATATATCATTTTAGGGATGAATACAAGGGAGCATCTATGAGTTGTACACCCGCTAAAAATGAGTCAACGTCAAATATGTTGGTGTACAGTTATATGCTCGTCAGAGAGGGAGCCAGTGTCAATGCATATTGATATATGCGTTGATGTGTACCAGTTATCTAATTTCAACCTACTGATTTAATGTTAGGAAATTGATGACTCACATGGTCAGGTGCTAAATCCTTGTATTCATAAGTTTACGCAACGCAGTAAGTATCTTCAAATACATAAAGATTTTTAGATACAATTTTATTCAATTTTTCAATATTTTAGGATCTTCAGATCCTAATAGAATTTTCAAAAAAACAATTTTAAAAAAATGTTTTTAGTAAACATGCCTAAGAGCCCAGCTATGATTTTCAACATCATTAGACATAATTTTAGTATACTTTATATCCTGTCATATATAGCATAAGAACAAGAAAAACAAAGAAACTATAATATATATTAGTACAATGACAAAGAAACTATTGGATAGACTACTAATTAGCAATGCAATCAGAATATGAAATACCAGAAATATAAGTACATACAAAATACCATATACATAACAGACTAAACAAGTTTATATAATAAGCCATAACAAAACAGGAAATAGGAAACATAACAATTATGAATCAAAACATAGGCAGCAAAATAAGAGAGAAGTAATTCATGAACTATAAGTAGAAAATAACAAAAACTAGTTGCATAACATACATCGTAAATAGAAACCTAAAGAAATTCAATTAAGCTCTTCAGAGAACTTGAGAGCACTATAGGTCTCAAAAATCAGATAAGAAAGTAGGATAATGAATATTATAAAAAGAAGAGAACAAAGTAAGCTAGTTCCGGCTAGATACCTTTTTATGCTAAGTCATATACGTATACTCATATACATACTTATAACGAGGTATGAAGCAAACTAGAAGCAATAAGATGAGCTAGAACAAAAGAGGAAGCTTACTTAACCAGTTAAGGATCAAGTTAAGTCTGCCAGTTCAGCAGTAAGACTAATCATAAGCTAAGTAGAGTCTATTCAACTAGACATATAAGAAGATAAGAAATTAGAATAGAAAGAAGCCTAAGGCTAGAGTAGAAGAAGCTACTAGACTATCAAGAAAAATAAAAAGAAGCCTAGAGCTAGAACTATTAGGCTATCAAAAACTTAGTTAAGTTCATCAGCTTAATAGCTAGCCAGTTGAATTAGATCAGCTTAGAACTTACCCAAAGGTAGAAATAGGAGATGTTTACTAAGTGACTTTTCACTCATCCCTTGTAAGATCCCCCAACAGCTCATCTTTAGATTAGAGATCCAGAAGCTTCCAAAGAGAGAGGTCAAGCTTCCATGGCACGAGGTAAGTGTTTTCCTTACCTCTTTCGTTGAGTTCAGAACATGGTTGCCGTTTTCAGTTATGGGAAACTTTATGTGTGCTTGTTGAGATGTTTCTAGCATGCTTGAGCCGTGTTATGATGGATGATGACATGATTGAGTGGTTTTTTCATGATTTACATGCGTATATATTGTATACATGTATTATATGCTTTATGTATGATATATGACGTGTTTGAATTGATGAAATGTTGATTAATTGCATGCTAGTAGCAGTAGAGAACTTGTATGTCTAATGATTTGGAGTGTGGAAGTGTTTAGTGTGAGAATTTCTGGGTTTCCAGACACAATATGTAGAATTTGGGTTGAACACATGCCCGTGTGCCTTGATGCACGACCGTGTGGCCTCAAATTCTGTATGAGACACGACCTTGCATGTTACCCGTGTGTGTGTGAAAATCCAGACACACGCCCGTGTGCCCGAGTACACACGACTGTGTGTCTTCTCCTAATTCCACACGCCTATGTATGTAAGACACGGGAAGCTTGAGAGGCAACCACACGCCTGTGCAGTGTAATACACGCCCGTGTGCTCCAGTATGCACGCCCATGTGTCCAGCCAAGATTTCATAAATTATTCCAGAAGCTAGCACGCCCAGACGCACGAGAAGCACACGGTCCCGTGTGCCTTGACACACACCTGTGCACATAGGAACGCACGCTCGTGCACCTAATGAAAGAGCAGAAAATAAAATTAAAAGAGAAATTAAGCTACTCTAAGCCATTTCTAAGCACACAGAACTCAGAAATAAGACGATAAAACAACATATCATGCATGATTGTCAGCATTGAGCACGACATGCCATATCAGATATTTTCAGACTGGATCTAAGGATCCAATAACATGATTTTTGGATATATACATATATGATTTTTTTCATATATCAGATAAGGGTTGATACGAGGGGACGCCTGTGAGTTCGTACACCCGTTAGAGAGGAAAACCAGCATCCGCTAGAGAGGACATGATCATTGACCAAGCTCGTTAGAGAGAGTGCTGATTGTGCATTAGTAGATTCAGTAGGCTTTTGAACTCGCACGGCCAAGGTGTCGAATCCCTGTATTCATCAGTCTGGCCAGCACAGCAGATATTTTTAGATATTTTCAGTACTTTTTGATACAGATTTCAGCATATACTATATGTATATATTCAGGATCTTCAGATCACAGTTTTATTATCAGAAAGTGTTTTCAGAAAGATAGTTTTTCAGAAAATCAGGCCTAAGGGCCAGTTTTATAGCTTTTCAGCATACATGATATTAACATATATATTTCATGTCATGTACAGCATCTCATGAGAAACATATCAGTAACAGAACATAACATAACATAATTCAGTAAAGAATTAAGTAGTAATAGATATACTTCGGTATATCAAGAGAATCATAAATAAGAAAACAGTATAGCAGAATTCCCTACGTGATGAGTCACGTAGTCAATTAATGTTGGACCTGTGAGTGTTTGAGTTTGGAAACGCTTGCTAAGTGACTTTGTCACTCACCCCTTCTTCTCTGTTTCCTTTTACAGGTCAGTGAGTAGAGAGCGGCTGAGCTAGAGCGAGACTGCTACGAGATTTTGGGGATGTGGCTCGGCAGTAGCAGGCAGCATGTTGGCTCGCATGCTTTTATTTTCTCATGTATATATGTGTGTATGACATATTAGTATACACTGTATGACTTGATATTTTTATACATGAGTAGCCTGGGGTTTTCACGCTTACATTTCAGTATATTTTAAATGCTGAATTATATTTATAGTTTCTCTTTATAAAGAAATTTTTCAGATAGTAGCAGCAGCAGTTCCTTTTTACTGTAGAGGTCCCCATCTCAGGTATATTTTACTTATTATATACAATATTTTCCACAGCGCACAGTGACCTGGGACGGGGGTCACTACATTTTCAGATACTAGTTAATAGTAATAAAATATGAGTTTTTATTTATGATACTATACAATAGGTTTCAATTTACCACCAATTTTCATTTGAAACTTCTGCACAACATATGGTTTTCAAATAGACAGTTGTGTAGGATCTCTATCGTATATATTAATAAAAACTTCTTTTATCAGGAAAATATAATAAAGTATTATTCTTTTGATGGCAAACTATATAATAGAGTAATAGTAGTGCATACAGCGGGGTCTTACATGTGGCATGTCAATTCTCAAATTTCCGCATTTGTTTTAAGAAATATATTTAATACTATCATATTAATTAAGCTATAAAAAAATATATAGTAGTGTTACAAGATCTTTGATTAGTTATGCTTTTGCATTTGGTGGAAATACAGGTGGTTCCAAAAGTAGTTTGCAACATATTGTTACATTATCTACTATTGAGTTTGAGTATGTAATATTAACTAAAACCATTAAGGAAGCCTTATGACTTAAGCGGGTATCTATTGAGCTTGAGTTTATTAGTAGTGTACCTATTGTTTATTGTGATTATAAAGTGTTATTTATTTGTCCAAGAATGATGCATTTCATGAGAGGATTAAGCATGTTGTTTGAGATGTTTTGGCCACAAAATAAATTAGAATGGAGAAAATAGCTTCAAAATTAATACAACTAAAATTTTGACTAAAAGTGTGTTTATAAGTAAGTTTAAAACTACTTTAGACTTATTTAATATTGCTCAAGTTTGAATCTAGTCAGAGTTGTAGAGATTCTATGTCCTAGTCATATTCGCTTGTCAATTTGTAACAAGGTGGGGCTTGTTATGAGTTGTAATGTATCACAAAGCTGAGGGTGTTTTCATAATTCGCCAAAAGGACCATTTTTATAATTTTGCTTAACAAATATTTTAAGGGTTGAGTCATAATTAAAAGCAAGGGTGATTTGGTCATTTTTGAGGCTTTAACCTTAGTATAAAAAGGCTAATTTTTCCAACCTTTCTTGATTCTTCTCTAGTCTTAGTGCTCCATACTTCTCTGTTATTTATGTCCATCATGCTATAGTCGATTGTTGTTCACATTACTGTTTGAGTCTGCTGTTTTGATGATCATTTTTGTCATTGTCTTAGTGAGATTTTTCGATATTTTTGGTTGTCTTTGATTCATAGTTGTTGAACTATTCTTGAGTTTTTTAACTGTATATTTATATTGTATTTGTGACTTTGACTTACTAGTGAATATAACTAGAGGCAAAGTCTTTATTGGGGATGTAAAGTTTGATTTGAACTCGGATCATGTAAATTGTGTTTATCTATATTTTTTTTGTTTCTATTTATTTTTGTTCTCATTAAATATATTGGATCTTTGAGTCATAAATGCAATCCAAACACACAAGCATATGTAACCTACGGGCTCCTCATATGCACAAAATCTCATGAAGGAATAAATATATCTTGCTTAAATATATAGTTCTCGAAGTTGGATATTGATCTTCTAAAAGAAGAGAACCACCCATTAACATAAATTAAGCCAAACCTATGTTGATATATCCCTTACATTTTATATTTTTTAAGAAGATATATGCCATAAGTACTTTGAATAATTTGTAAAATTTTTCAATGATGAAAACAATCTAATGTTTTCAAATCAAAATAATAATTAAGTTGAAAGGAGTGCAGAGACCAGAAACCACCACACTGGTTGCTTCAATAAATCAAATCTATACAATGGCTACTCAAGATACATGATTTAATATTCTTGTTGCCTAAAATACCCAATAAATTATCTGAAGCCACTGAGAACAAAGCAAAAGTTATGGGGCCAGAAGGATCACAAATTCTTTCTCTTTCAACAAGGGTGGAGGTGATGAATCAGCTCGTGGAAACCTGTGGCGAAGATAATGCGCTGATTTGTTGATTTTATACTGCAATTTTGTGCTTGTTTGCCTCACATATTTTGATCAGCATTCGCGATATTTGTTGAATAATGCAGTGGCTGGCATCAAGAGTGAGTTGTGATGAGATGTAACAACTTATTCTAATGGGCGGTTCGCCTTAGGTTGTTGTGCAGCCCAAGATGGGTAGATTGGGCTTTCCCTGAAACTTGCAAATTTGTTTTCAATGGCTAGTTAGCCTTATTTTATACTATTAGTTTGAATAAATTGTTTTTAAATTAAATAAAAACTTATTTATTTATTTAATAATATTATTTATTTTGTTAAAAATATTATTTATTTCTCTGATAATAATTGTTATCGCTTCAATAATAGCGTTATGTATTAACTCAAATAAGTTTCACTTAAATATTGACTAACTTGAGTCTGGGTAAGGTTTTTTAAAAACGTAAATAAATAATAATAATAATAATAACACTAATATCTAGTTTGATTGGCCCTTTCCGCCTCTTTGTTCATTTCCTCTGACTACCACCAGGTTCTTGAGCCGTCTATATATATTCCCGTTCCCCTTCATTTATTGTATATTCCTTACCCTCAAGGCCTATGCTTTCCTTGTCCCTCTTCTCTCTTTCGCTCCTTGTGTTTTTGAATTAGGTAGTCATTCAACTTTAAAACAACCAACTCTGTTTGCCTCTCCCAACTTCTTTCTCATTCATTTTGAGTTCTCGTTTTTCTTTAAAACGCAACTAATTTCCACGTTGTCTTTCATACAAGATGGTTGAGAAAGCTGTCATCATGAACCACCCCCACCACCACAACTTCAACGACCAAGTCTTTGACATCTTCATTGGTGTGCCTACTCAAAACGGCTCCAAATGCTTTGATGATGATGGCCACCTCAAACGAACTGGTAATTCAATTTCCATCCTTTGCTTTACTCTCTTCTTTCACATTAAAATTCCTTGTAACCAAATTCTTGGTATATTTAGGGACAATATGGACGGCAAGTGCACACATAATAACTGCGGTGATTGGCTCTGGAGTGCTTTCATTGGCTTGGGCTATAGCTCAACTTGGTTGGGTTGCCGGTCCTGCTGTAATGTTCTTGTTCTCTTTTGTTACTTACTACACTTCTTCTCTTCTCACCGATTGTTACCGGACTGGCGACCCTGTTTCTGGCAAAAGAAATTATACTTACATGGGCGCCGTTCGCTCTATTCTTGGTAAATGTTCCTGGAGACGTCTTCACAATCATGTTCTAATATATATTCGTTTCGATTTGTTTTTACTGGGCTCATAATTTTTTATAATATCCGAAATAGGTGGAGCTAATGTCAAGGCTTGCGGGTTGATTCAGTATTTGAATCTTTTTGGTGTTGCTGTTGGGTACACCATTGCCGCATCTATAAGCATGATGTGAGTGTAATTCTTTTGAGAGGGTTATTATGTTTCTCGCAAACTTTAGTTAATTTTTTTGTTTGCTTCAATTCATTTTGCAGGGCCATCAAAAGGTCTAACTGTTTTCATGAGAGTGGTGGAAAGAACCCCTGCCATATGTTGAGCAATCCATATATGATCTTGTTTGGAATCATGGAAGTATTCCTTTCTCAGATCCCAGATTTTGATCAAATATGGTGGCTCTCCATTGTGGCTGCAGTTATGTCTTTTACTTACTCCGTCATTGGTCTTTCCCTCGGCATTACCAAAGTCATAGGTGTGATTTGCTTAATTTAATCAAATTTTAACTCACAAGCTTAATGAGCTTTGTGGAAGCTGACTCCAACTTTTTGTTGTTTAATCAGCGAACGGAGCTTTTAAGGGAAATCTCACAGGAATAAACATCAGAACTGTAACGCAAACCCAAAAGATATGGAGAAGTTTCCAAGCTCTTGGTGACATCGCATTTGCATACTCATATTCAGTCATCCTACTTGAAATTCAGGTCAAGATCTCTGTTTCTTTTATTTTTTTCAACGAAGACCCTAACAACTTGGAAAAATATAAATTAGATCACTAATAATCTTTTGACTTATTTCTGACAGGATACCTTAAAATTCCAACCTGCAGAGTCAAAAACAATGAAGGCGGCAGCCAAATTAAGCATTGCTGTAACTACAGCTTTCTACATGCTTTGTGGGTGCATGGGTTATGCAGCTTTTGGAGACTTTGCCCCTGTTAATCTCCTCACTGGTTTTGGCTTCTATAACCCGTTTTGGCTTCTTGATATCGCCAACGCCGCCATTGTAGTCCACCTTGTGGGCGCATATCAAGTATTTTGCCAGCCAATATTTGCCTTCATTGAAAAACAAGCAACACAAAGATGGCCTGGAAATTACTTCATCACAAAAGAATTCCAAACCCCAATTCCAGGCTTGAGTACTCCATTCAAACTTAACCTCTTTAGATCAATATGGAGAATGTGTTTTGTGATAGTGACAACAATTATCGCAGTGTTGCTTCCATTCTTCAACGATGTTGTGGGAATTCTAGGGGCGGTTGGGTTTTGGCCTTTAACAGTTTATTTTCCAGTGGAGATGTATATTGCACAAAAGAAAATACCCAAATGGAGGGCAAAATGGATTTGTCTCCAAATGTTGAGCATTTCTTGCCTGGTAATATCAATTGTTGCTGGAGCCGGTTCAATTGCTGGCATGATGCGCGACCTTAAGGTTTACAAGCCATTCAGAACAACCTACTAATTGATTATATCCATGGCTCTGTTTTAAGTAGGTAAAGTTCTCAATTGTTGTAAGAAAAAGCCAAGGCCTAAAGTGGGTGGTATTGATTTTTTGTTTTGTTTTGTTTTGTTTTAGTTTTATGTTGGTTTAGGTGTGGTTTTAGTCGTTGTTGCTTCAAGAGTCGATGGGAAACTTTGTATGTAAATTATGCATAAGTAGGCAATATATTTTTCTTTCTTAATTTCTTCTCAATTTTTCTTTATATTTTGTCGCATAATTTATTTGCATTGGATTAAGCTTTTATCTTTATTCTATCATACTAATTGTAATTGCACCACTCTGAATTAATGAGAAATTTCATTAATTGAATCAAATTGTTAAAAAGTAATGATGGACCCAAGCCTTAAGTTGGTCAAAGTCCTGGTACGAGTCTTTCCTATTCCAACTGGTCACCAGACTCACCCCAAACGAAAACTCAGGTCCCTTTTTCTCTCCTAGTCTCACTTTTGTCTCTTTTCGCAATCAACTCCTCTCACCCTAACTTCTCTTCTTAGTGTACTTCTATCACTCTTGCCTTTCTTCTTTACTAAATCTCTTCTCTCTCGTATACTAGTCACTACTAGACTAGATCCATTTTATCTCTTTCAGTTTAGTTGTTAAATGTGAGGATATGGAGAATAGGAAGAAGACTCTATTTAAATTCTTTAATTATTAGGTTTATGATAGTTGTTTCCTTCCTTTGGTGAAAGAATGTTGGGGTACAAGCATTATAGGTAATCTAATGTTTAGAGTGGTGAAAAAGCTTAAGTTGGTTGAAAGCAAATTGAAAACTCTAAATAGGAAAGAGTATTGGTGTATCTCTGAAAGGGTTAAACAGGCTAAAGAGAGATTAGATTTTGTTCAAGCCCGTTTGTTGAATAACGCTTTTGATGATAACCTCATTGATGAAGAAAGAGAGCTATCTAGGGCTTATAGAAGAATTAGTTGGAAGGAAAAATCTTTTCTCAAGCGAAAATCAAGGATTCATTAGCTTAAAGAAGGAGATCAAAATTGAAGCTACTTCTTCAAAATTATAAAGGGTAGAAGAAATAGGAACTCTATTAAAGGGATTATAAATAGCAATAGGGTTATGGTTCAAGAGACGAATCAAATAAGAGATGTGCCAGTTGACCAGTTTAGTAACATCTTAATGGATAAAGACGTGGGAAACGGTTGCTTGCCCCAGACTAAGATCATTGATTACAATATCCCTAGTGATGTTATGTTGGAGATGGTAAGAAAGGTTACTAGTGAGGAGATCAAGAACACCTTATTCGATATAGATACCAATAAAGCCCCTGGTCTTGATGGTTTTGGAGCTTTGTTTTTCAAAGCTGCGTGGGAGATAATGCGGGAGGATATGACAAAAGTTATTAACTATTTTTTTAATAAAGATGTGCTTTTAAAGGAAATCAATTACACACCCTTGTCCATAAATGTGATAACCCTTCTTTTGTTAGGACTTTAGACCTCTCACTTGTTGTAATACTCTTTATAAATGTATCTCTAAGATCTTGGCTAAAAGGTTAAAGAAAATCCTTCCTAATTGTATTAAGAAAGTTCAAGTGGTGTTTATTGAAAGAAAGAGGATTGGGGATAACATACTCCTCTGTAGTGAGTTATTTTTTATAAGAGTATGAAAAGTACGAAAAGATATGCCATTAAAGTTGATTTGATGAAAGCTTATGATATGGTGCGATGGGACTTTGTTATCAAATGCTTGAATGATTGGGGCCTTCATCCTACTTTTGTGCAGTGGATTTATGAAAAATATGTCTTGGTTTGCATTAATGGATAGTTGAAAGGTCTTTTTAAAAGTTCTAGAAGGCTTAAACAAGGCGACCCTATCTCTCCTTATCTATTTGTGATTGTCATAGAGGCTTTATCCAGAATAATTGAGAAGGAGGTTGGAAGAGGTGATTTTAAGTATTACTGGAAGTGCAAGGTTAATAAGATCACTTATCTTAGCTTTGTAGATGATCTTATTCTCTTTTATAAAGCTGAGGACAAATCTATTAGGGTTTTTAAATCTATAATTGATATCTTCCAAAATTGGTCTAGACTGGTGGCCAATAAGGGTAAAAACAATATTTTCTTGTCTAAAATCTTTGATAGTGAGAAAGGATAGCTAGCACAAATTTTTAGGTTTAATATAAGCACTATCCCTTTTAGATATCTCGATGTGCCCTTGGTGTCTTCTAAGCTTATTAAAGATGACTATAAACCTATTATGAACAAAATTCTAGATTGTATCTTGTCTTGGAGGAGTAAATACCTTTCCTATACAAGCAGACTTATATTCATTGTAAGACCCGTTGCCACGAGTACCCCCTGCTGCTGAATAATATTAGGGAGCTTTTATTAATCATCTGAAAACTCGGGTACCCGTGACGGGAATCCTACGAAAAAAAAAATAAAACTCCTGAAACCTTTTATACATTCAGAGTACAAATGCGGAAGCGAAACTGAATATACATCAACTGAAATATACATCGTCTTTCTGTACAATGGGCCCAATGACCTATATCATATATACATATATTTATAACTGTTTCTGTACAATCCGGATACATCGGGAAATATACACAAAAGTACATCTGAATACTGAAACATGTACAATACAACCACACAGGTCCAAAACTGTAAACTGTACAACTCAAAACTGAGATCGCGGTGTGGGCCTTCTCTGCCAGCCTCGATCCAACTGCTCCTCGAAAACAGCACGAACCACCTGAAAGGATGGAAGAAGGAGAGGGACGAGTGATAAAGATAACCCAGTAAGCGCTCCTTACTTCCCTCAAAACCCAAGCAAGCACAAGCAGTCACAATAATCAAACATACCTGGGCCTCGGCCCTATTCATACATCTATGCGTTTGTTGGAATCTAAAACTATTATTCTGAATATCTGATTTATCTGAATTCTCATTATTATTCATGTCATGATGTGTATGTCATGCCATGCTAACTGAAATATCTGATGGATGCATGCATCTTAATACCTCTCTGTACCCGAAGGTACCTACTGTGCTGATCAGACTTGGTGAACACAGAGATTTGGCATCTTGGCCATGTGGGTTGAACAGTCTAGCTACTGGCTAGAAAGTTGAATCTGTATACTACTGCGCGATCTGACTGGTGTTAGAAGGCTAAAACTGTAATGCTGCTGAACATTCTGACTGGTGTCAGAAAGTTGAAACTGTAATGCTGCTGAACATTCTGACTGGTGTCAGAAAGATGAATCCCACAGATGCCCCCTCGAGTTCACCCATACTCTTACCCATACATCAGGTTCTGAATACTGAATACTGTTGAATACGGATCCCTTGATCCTTTCTGAAGCTACATGTAATGCCATGATATGCATATGCAACTTATTAACTGAATTCATGCTCATCTGATGCTTATCTGAAGCATTTATGCCATTAATCTGAATTCACATGCTTAATTTCTCATTTTAATTTCTTTTTCTGAAAAACTGCAAGTGCACGGGCGTGTGGGCAAGGATCACGGGCGTGCATGGCTAAGGCACACGAGCGTGTGCCTGGACACACGGGACCGTGCATCTGGCCGTGCAAGCTACTGGAATTTTCTGAAAAATTACACTGTAAGCGGGCACATGAGCGTGCCCCTCAGGACACACGGGCGTGTGTCTGGAATTCTGGCCGTGCACACGGGCGTGTGTTCTGGAGAACAAAGGCACACGATCGTGCCATGCAGGCACACGGCCGTGTGTCTTGTTTTTCAACAAGAGCACCACCTGGAAACTTGCTCAAATTTCATGCCAATTCGCATTCAATCACAAATACACTTTATATACACATTCCCAACACTTCAAATAACATAGTACAAGCTTCCAATTCAACATGCATCAACAAGCAACAAAATCACCATGGAAGCACATCAATTTCTCTCTCTAAACATGATCAAGCTTGCATGCAAGGTTCAAGGATTGAAATTTCATCATTTCCCACCATAATCATCATCAAACAAACATACACAAGCTCATTCACATGTCAAGCATCAAATTTCATCAAAGAAAACTGGGAAAATGCGAGGAGAAGTAAGTGAACACTTATCTTTCGAACTATTCTCTTGGCTCTCTCGTCGGATTGGGAGTTATAGGAGGCTGGATCTCCTCTCTAATGATAGAAGCTGCTGAAACAAGAGAGAAAATGGCTGAAGAAATGAAGTTGGGTGAGAAAAATGGCTACTTTCTCTCGGCTCACTATTTATATACTATGCCACGCACGGTCGTGCATCAAGGGTGCACGGGCGTGCACAAGGGAAAATGAGCATTACTCAATTCCCGTTCGCTCGCCTGATCGAATCCTTCCGAAAGGATTCAAATGAAAGCCACACAACTCTGGAAACTTACTAACTCACCCCTAAACTTATCTAGACTCCCAATCTCTTTCTGAATTTCATTTCTAACCCCAAAACTTTTCCCCTAAGGGCTTTCTAACCTGGGATGCTACATGTCCTCCCCCCTTATAAAAATTTCAACCCCGGAATTACCTGAATAACTCTGGGAACCTATCCCTGATCTCAGACTCTACCTCCCAAGTGGCTTCCTCCACTCTCTGGCTGCGCCACAAGACCTTCACAAGAGGAATCTGCTTGTTCCGGAGAACTTTGACTTTGTAGTCCAGAATCTGCAGTGGCAACTCTTGATAACTCAAATCATCTGCCAACTCTATCTTTGAAAACTGAAGCACATGAGAAGGATCCCTCACATACTTTCTCAACTGAGACACATGGAACACATTATGAATTTTGTCCATGTTAGCTGGTAAAGCTAATCTGTAGGCAACTGTCCCCACTCTTTCAAGTATCTCATAGGGGCCAATAAATCTAGGGGCCAACTTCCCCTTTCTGTCAAATCTAAGAACTTGCCTATATGGAGCAACCCTTAGAAATACTCTATCGCCTACTGAAAACTTAATCTCTCTGCGTCTCAAGTCTGCATAACTCTTCTGTCGATCCTAGGCCTGTCTCATTCTCTGTCTGATAATCTTGATCTGTTCAATTATCCCCTGAACTATCTCTGGACCCATAACTGTCTCCAGAGAATCTCTCTCTCCAACCTTATCCCAATAAAGAGGAGATCTACACTTCCGACCATATAACGCCTCAAATGGAGCCATCTGAATAGTCGTCTGATAACTGTTATTATAAGCAAACTCCATGAAGGGAATCAACTCTGCCCAATTAGTCTGGAAGTCCATACAACAAGCTTTGAGCATATCCTCTAGAATCTTGTTAACTTTCTCAGTCTGTCCATCTGTTTGAGGATGATATGCTGAACTGAACTGCAATCTGGTCCTCAAGGCTCTCTGTAATGACCTCCAGAAAGCTGACAGGAATCTAGAGTCTCTGTCTGATACTATAGTCCTGGGAACACCATGAAGTCTGACTACCTCTCTAATGTACATTCTCCCAACTGATCTATAGACATACCCTGTCTGACTGGCAGGAAATGAGCTGATTTACTCAATCTGTCCACTATCACCCATATGCCATCAAATCCTCTCTGAACTCTGGGAAGACGAGAAATGAAATCCATAGAAATATCTTCCCACTTCCACTCAGGAATACTCAAAGGATGTAGTAAACCTGAGGGTCTCTAGTGCTCTACCTTAACCTGGTGACATATCAGATATCTGGAAACATAGTCTGCGATGTCTTTCTTCATGCCCGACCACCAAAAACTCTTCTTGAGATCCTGATACATCTTGGTACTGCCTGGGTGCGTTAAATACACCGTACTGTGCACCTCTGATAAAATTTTCTACCTCAACTTTGAACTCTGTGACACACAAACTCTGTCTCTGAATCTCAAGATCCCATCTCTAAACTCAAAGTCTGGCATTGATCTCTCTGACATCCTCTGAATCATGCTCTGAGTCCATTCATCTGACATCTAACTGTCTCTGATCTTATCAAACAGAGAAGATCTGATTTGAAGTCTGAAGAAACCCGCAGACACAATCTCAATCTGCTCTCTGGCAATCTCATACTGCAGCTTTCTCTGAACTGAAAGACTGGATAAGGCTACTCAACTACTCAATGCGTCAGCCACTACATTGGCTCTCCCTAGGTGATATCTGATGTCATAGTCATAATCCTTCACCAACTCTAACCATCTCCTCTGTCTCATATTAAGCTCTCTCTGGGTGAAGAAATATTTTAGACTTTTATGGTCTGAATAGATGCTGCACTTGACCCCATAAAGATAATGTCTCCAAATCTTTAGGGCGAAAACAACTGCAGCTAACTCCAAATCATGGGTAGGGTATCTAAACTCATGGTCTCTCAATTGTCTGGAGGCATAGGCAATAACCCTACCATTCTGCATCAACACTGTCCCGATCCCCTGATGGGACGCATCTGTATAAATATCAAACTCTACTCCCTCCTGAGCTAGTGCCAAAATTGGAGCACTACTCAATCTCTGCTTAAGCTCCTAAAAACGTGCCTTGCACTCATT
Organism: Anacardium occidentale; assembly: GCA_026122585.1. NCBI lineage: Eukaryota > Viridiplantae > Streptophyta > Magnoliopsida > Sapindales > Anacardiaceae > Anacardium > Anacardium occidentale. The sequence continues at coordinate 152,654 of JAJEJH010000213.1, forward strand.
TGACCATACAAATGGAACCTTTTTCCTAGTTAAGGCAGTGAGAGGCCTTACTAGGCTAGAGAATCCCTCAATAAATCTCCTATAGTAGTGTGCCAACTGAAGGAAGCTTCTGATCTCTTTCACTGTCTTCGGCCTTGGCCAACTCAATATAGCCTCCACTTTACTGGGATCCACTGAAATGCCATCTACTGAAACCACATGACCCAGAAATGCTACTCTGTCAAGCCAGAACTCACACTTGGAGAACTTGGCATACAGCTGTCTATCTCTCAATCTCTGAAGCACATATCTGAGATGCTCCTCATACTCTGCCACACTCCTAGAATATACCAGAATGTCATCAATGAAAACCACCATGAACCGGTCCAAGCAATCATAAAACACCCGGTTCATCAGATCCATAAAGATCGTTGGGGCATTAGTCAACCCAAATGGCATCACCACAAACTCATAATGCCCATATCTGGCCCTGAAAGCGGTCTTGGGAACATCCCTATCTGCCACTATGACCTGATAATAACCCAATCTCAAGTCAATCTTCGAAAACACAGTTGCACCTCTCAACTGATCAAACAAGTCATCGATCCTCGGCAGGGGATACTTGTTCTTCACTGTCACTCTGTTAAGCTCCCTGTAGTCGATACACATCCTCATCGACCCATCTTTCTTCTTAACAAACAGAATCGGAGCCCCCTAAGGTGAACAACTGGGCCTGATGAATCTCTTATCTGTTAACTCCTGAAGCTGCTTCTTTAACTCCTGAAGCTCAACTGGAGCCATCCGGTACGGAGCTTTAGAGATTAGAGTCGTACCCGAAAGAAGCTCAACACTAAACTCCAACTCTCTGTCTGGAGGTAACCCTGGCAACTCATCTGGAAATATATCTGGAAACTCTCTAACCACTGGTACATCCTCGATACTTGGACCCACTGAACTGCTACACACAACGTTGGCCAAGTATCCAACACAACCCTGTCTCATCAATCTGCTCGCCTAAATACTGGAGATCATCAGACTGTCGACTCTACCCTCACCAAACACAAACTGATTAGGGCCTATGTGGAATCTCACTTTCTTCCTTCCATAATCTATCTCTACACCGTATCTCCCCAAGAAATTCATCCCTAAAATCATATCAAAATCTGTTAACTCCAGCAGAATCAAGTCTATCATCATCTGTCTACCCATAATCTCTACCTCCTGATCTAGGAGGACTATGTCACTCAACACAAATCCCCCATCTGGCATCTCTACATGGATACTCCTACTGGCCACACTAGGGTCAACCCCTAATCTCTCTACTACACTCCAAGCTACAAAGTTGTGTGTGGCTCCACAATCAACAAGTATAAATAATGGAGTATCAAAATAAAGTAACTGACTAGTCACCGCGTGGGGAATGACCTATGCCTGCTCCTGGCGAACAACATACACTCTGGCTCTACCTCCGCCAACTCTGGAAGGACCGGTACCTCCCTCGGGTGCTCTACCACCAACTCTAGGAATGTCTGCTCCATCTCTCTCTGCTCTAGCTCCACCTCTAGGTGGACCACCTCGACCTTTGAACTGACCAACTCCACCTCGGCTCAGCCCATCACCAGCTCCAATTCTGGCTGGACACGCTACCATCATGTGCCCTGGTTGATGGCACCAGTAACACACAATCTGGCCTGCCATACACTCCCTTGGATGGTGCCTACCATATCTGGTATACTGTGGTGGCTGAGACGCAACTCTCTACCTCTGACTCTGAAAACCCCTGGCAGATCTCCTGGTTGACATCGACCTCTTACCCTTATCTCTATCATCTGTCCTCTGCTCTCTCCTGGATGCTCTGCTCATAGCACCCATCTTCTACAAACCGGCCTCTGATCTGAGCGCTCTCCCTAAGGCATCACTGAATCTCTGGGGAGGATCTGCTCTTGTCATGACATCCTTGTAGATTACAGGGTGTAACCCATGGATGAATTTCTGAATTTGGCCTATCTTCATCCCTACCAAACTCGAGACGAATCTCGCTAATGCATTGAATCTCATGGAATACTCCTTGACCGAACTGGACCTCTGAGCCAAATCAATAAACTCCTGGGCCTTGGCATATAACACCTCTGTACTCCTGTACTCAGTATCGAACAACTGTCTGAATTTAGCCCATGTCATCTGCTCCTCGTTGATGGAAGCCTTAGCTAGACCCTACCAAACCTTGACATCACCCTTGAGATGAAACACTGCATATCTAACCTTCTCTCTCTCTGAAAGAGTGAAGAGCCCTATGACACTCTCCACTGACTCTACCCATTCTTCTGCCACTGCTGGATCTCTGGATCCACTGAATTTTACTGGCTGATACGACCTTGGCAGGTGGTAAATCGGATGAAGTCTACTTGAAGAACTAGTACCAGTTGTCTCTGTACTCATACTCTGACTAGAATCTGTATAACCAGTTGGATACTGATGCCTCTCTCTAACTGACTGAGGCTGAGGCTGAGACTGATACTGATGCTGATACTGTGGCTGTGACTGATGCTATGATTGAGACTGTCTTCTTCATCTCAGAATCTGATAACCCTTATACTAGGGAGGAGTAACTCTATCTGGTTCTTGAACATTACCCACTCCAGCTTGCTGGAGGCTCTCTCTGACTACATCCCCAATCATCTCTCTCAACTACTCTGGTCTCATCGACACATGGGAGGTACTCTGAGATCACCGCCTATCACTAACACTCATAGGACGGGCGGGTGAACTACTATCTGTCTCATCTATGCATCTAGGGACATACTCCTCTCTATCTATAGCATCACCAACAAACAATGGGTTAGAATCACATAACACAATTAAAGCTAGAAAATAATACCTGACTGTGCTGTGAGGAGGGTCTGGACGATGGCTGCGAAGGAGAGAAAAGGCACCACACACTTACAAATTTTGCTCTGATACCACCAATGTAAAACCCACCGCCACGAGTACCCCTTACTGCTGAATAACATTGGGGAGCTTTTATTAATCATCTGAAAACTCAGGTACCCATGACGAAAATCCTACGAAAAAAAAATAAAACTCCTGAAACCTGCTATATATTCAGAGTACAAATACAGAAGCGAAATTGAATATACATCAACTGAAATATATATCGTCTTTCTATACAATGGGTCCAATGGCCTATATCATATATACATATATTTATAATTGTTTCTATACAATCCGGATACATCAGAAAATATACAAAAAAGTATATCTGAACACTAAAACATGTACAATACGACCACACAGGTCCAAAACTGTACAACTCAAAACTGAGATCGCGGCGTGGACCCCTTTTGCCAGCCTCGATCCAACCGCTCCTCAGAAATAGTACGAACCACCTAAAAGGATGGAAGAATGAGGGGGATGAGTGATAAAGATCACCCAGTAAGCGCTTCTTACTTCCCTCAAAACCCAAGCAAGCACAAGCAGTCACAATAATCAAACATACCTGGGCCTCAGCCCTATTCATACATCTATACGCTTGTTGGAATCTGAAACTGTTATTCTGAATATCTGATTTATATGAATTCTCATTATTATTCATGTCATGATGTGTATGTCATGCCATGCTAACTAAAATATCTGATGGATGCATGCATCTGAATACCTCTCTGTACCTGAAGGTACCTGCTGTGCTGATCAGACTTGGTAAACACAGGGATTCGACATCCTAGCCATGTGGGTTGAATAGTCTAGCTACTGGCTAGAAAGTTGAATTTGTATACTACTGCGCGATTTGACTGGTGTCAGAAGGCTGAAACTGTAATGCTGCTAAACATTCTGACTGGTGTCAGAAAGTTGAAACTGTAATGCTGCTGAACATTCTGACTGGTGTCAGAAAGCTGAATCCACAGATGCCCCCTCGAGTTCACCCATACTCTTACCCATACATCAGGTTCTGAATACTGAATACTACTGAATACAGATCCCTTGATCCTTTCTAAAGCTACATGTAATTCTATGATATGCATATGCAGCTTATTAACTGAATTCATGCTCATCTGATGCTTATCTGAAGCATTTATGCCATTAATCTGAATTCACATGCTTAATTTCTCATTTTAATTTCTTTTTCTGAAAAACTATAAGTGCACGGGCGTGTGGGCAAGGTGCACAGGCGTGCATGCCTTCACACACGGTCGTGCATGGCTAAGGCACACGGGCGTGTGCCTGGACACATGGGACTGTGTGTCGATCGTGCGTCTGGCCGTGCAAGCTACTGGAATTTTTTGGAAAATTACACTGCAAGCGCGTACATGGGCGTGCCCCTCAGGACACACGGGCATAAGTCTGGAATTCTGGCCGTGCACACAGCGTGCACATGGGCGTGTGTTCTGGAGAACAAAGGCACACGACCGTGCGTCTTGTTCTTCAACAAGAGCACCGCCTGGAAACTTGCTCAAATTTCATGCCAATTCGCATTCAATCACAAATACATTTCATATACGCATTCCCAGCACTTCAAATAACATAATACAAGCTTCCAATTCAACATGCATGAACAAGCAACGAAATCACCATAGAAGCACATCAATTTCTCTCTCTAAACATGATCAAGCTTGCATGCAAGGTTCAAGGATGGAAATTTCATCATTTCCCACCATAATCATCATCAAACAAACATACACAAGCTCATTCACATGCCAAGCATCAAATTTTATCAAAGAAAGCTGGGAAAATGTGAGGAGAGGTAAGTGAACACTTACCTCACATCATTGCCTCTGAAAGCTTATCTTTTGAACTATTCTCTTGGCTCTCTCGTCGGATTGGGAGCTATGGGAGGCTGGATCTCCTCTCTAATGATAGGAGCTACTGAAACAAGAGAGAAAATGGCTGAAGAAATGAAGTTGGGTGAGAAAAATGGCTACTTTCTCTCAGCTCACTATTTATATACTCCACACACGGTCGTGCATCAAGGGTGCACGGGCATGCACAAGGGAAAATGAGTATTACTCAATTCCCGCTCGCTCGCCTGATCGAATCCTTCCGAAAGGATTCAAACAAAAGTCACACGACTCTGGAAACGTACTAACTCACCCCTGAACTTATCTAGACTCCCAATCTCTTTCTGAATTTTATTTCTAACCCTAAAACTCTTCCCCTAAGGGTTTTCTAACTTGGGATGCTACATTCATCAAGACTATTTTATTTAGTATCCAGGTGTTTTACGCTTTTTATTTCTTTTTGCCTAGTAAAATCCTCAAAGAAATTGATTATAAACTTAAAAACTTCTTTTGGAGTGGAGTGGAGTCAAATAGGGGAAAGGCTAAAGTGGCTTGGGAAGAGATTTATTGCCCGTATAAATAAGGTGGCCTTGAGTTGAGATTAAGCAAGGATTGGAATAAAGCCACTGTGGATAAGTACTTATGGCACCTTGTCCAAACTAACAATCAATCTATATAGGCTAACTGGGGAAGAATAGAATCAGAGGTATAAATATATGGATATTCAGAGTAGGAATGATAATCCTTGATGGTGGAAAAAACTTCTTAAGAGATCAAGGCTAGATCAATTACCTTATTAGTAATGGAGAGCATAACTACCTTTGGTAGGATAATTGGCATCCTCTAGGCCTTTTGGTAGTTAAGTAAAAAGTAAGAATTATTTATGGCTCTAGAATTAGCAAATATGGAAAGGTCAAAGAGGTTATTGTTAATAAGAAGTCGAAATGGTCAGTTGCTAATTCAAGAGCTATGATAGAGGTCAAAAATGTAAGAATTAATAACCTGATAAGGGGAAATGACAGGGCCATCTGGAATCCCAACAAGAAAAGTGAGTTCTCCACTAACTCAACATGAAATAAATTTAGGACAAAATGGGAGATTGTTGATTGGGCCTACCTCATCTAGCATCATAAGCATTTCCCTTAACATGTCATCGTTCTTTAGCTTGTTGTAAGGAAATAATTAAGTACTTTAGACAAGCTCTTAAGGTATGGTACCTGTTCTAGCTCTAAATGTGTGTTATGTGATATGTATGATAAAACTATTAATCATTTGTTCTTTTAATGCAATTACAGTATTTATATTTGCAGCAATGTTTTAAACCTTAGCATCTTAGGTTATTATGGCCAAGGGTGGAGAGAGTATTATCATGAGATTACGAAGGAATGAAGAGATAACACACTTACGTTTACTATAGCCAAACTGAGTCTAAGTGTTGTTGTCTATTTCATTTAGCGAGAGAGAAACAATAGAGTCTTTTCTAAGCCTTCTTAAACCAAAAAGTGAACTTGTATCCTAGTTAAGAGAATTATAAGGGACAAAAAGGCAAAAAGGCTAAGTTGTCTAGATATGTTAGATTCAGTCAAAATGTGGTTATTGCATCTAATTGGTCTCTTTTGGATAAAGTGTTCAAACATGATAATTGTCTTTAAGTTGTCTTTATCCTTGTCTTAACATGAAAATGTTAGGTAGGAAATAGAAGTGACCTTGAGCAACCTTAGTTCATTCTTCCCTCATTTGAGGTACCTTGAAATGAGCGGGGATAAGCGTTTTTTACTTACTTGTTGATTGTTTTGTAGGCTATAGCTTATTGGTTTACTCATGTCCCCTTTGAGTTTATGTTTCTTCTTAAGTGCTTTTGGCAAGTATACTATGTGTGGGATGTTTTTATTGGATTCTTCCCTCCTAATTGCTCTAAAAAAGGTGGTCTATGACTCATGCACAAGCTAAAAGCAAGTTAAGAAAAGATAGACCAAAGTTAGGCAGCTATTTTATATTGCTAGACAAGGAAACAATATTAGGCTTTTGGGTTTGCACGTCAGATGAAATTGTTCTCGAATCTTAGTTTTAGGTTTACACGTGTGTAGAGTTGAAGACTTGCCATTGGAATACTACAAGGCTTCGAAATCAAGTTTAAATGTTGCATATGCAGAAACATTGTTCGTTGGGACTATTCTTGTGAACAATATTTTGAAAGAGTTCTGGCGAAGGATCACTACCCATCTTTTCCCCTGCATGGAAGCTTTGTTTCAAGGGTTCTATTCAAGGTTTTTAGCTGTTACTTTTGCTGATATGAGCTAGTTTTTGGGGCATAAAACTAAGCTACCTAATATGCTTAGCTGTGGGTGGGTTGAGGTTTTTTTTTTTTTGGGCTCTTTTGGCTTAGTGCTTCAACAAGAGTTATGGCATTGCAGCAAAGGTTGTGGAATGAATTTGAGAAGTCTAAGACTAAAGTTTTTTGGGAAATATATTAACAATTGGTGGGCTAATTTGGATGTGGCAAGATGATTGGTTGTGTGGCCTTTAGTTTTTGATTTTATGGTCATATGATTTACTATAATGGAAAAAATTGTATAGACAATTTTATAGACTTAGATAACTAAAGGAAATATGGATAGGAATGTTTGTTATAATTTGGCTTTTTGGTTTTATGACTTTTGTATATATCCATCTATGTAATCGCATGTTGTTTAGGATTGTTTTGTAACATCTCTTACTTTTTATCTTTACTGGAGCTTAGATAGACCCGCAAGAGAGGTTCTAGGTTTATGTCTTGAGCTGATTGCTTGGGGTAGGTGCTTAGCTAACTTTGCTTAGTTAAATTTAGGTTGTTTGTTTTTTGGTTCTTTTATTAAATTATTTACTTACCAAAAAAAAAAAATATAACACTTGCAATTTGTCTAAGTTGAAGTCAAACTTTCGAAAGTCATTGGAATATGAAATCAAAACTTGGAAGTTGAATTGAAAGAGTTGATTAGTTGAAGAATGAAGAACTGAACAATGCAAGTATGTTGAGACAGGTTTTTTTATTTCTTTCTTCAGAAGAAGAGCAAATAAAAGGCAAGAAGGAAGAGCTGCATTGGAATGGCACACTTTTTTTTAATTGTAATTATTTTAATTTGGCCAAACACCATATTCCCTCCAAGGTTTTCTTAATTGACAAAGTGCTACCTATGAAGGATTTAAAAGTCTATTACCCACTTTTGACCAAAGTCACAGGGATATTATATCTTTTTGAATACAAATTATAAAAATAATTAAAATATAAAATAATAATAATAATTAATAGATTTAAAAAATTTTAAAAATAGCCACCACCTTTGTAACATCCCAGGATTAGAAATGGCCTTTTATGGTAGAATTTGGGGTTAGATGTGAGATTTAGCAATAGATTGGGTGTTAGAAGAGTTTAGGAGTGAGATAGTAAGTTTCCAAAGTCTGTGTGGCCTGCACATGATTCTCCTTAGGAGGTTTCTTTCATGTGTAGCGCAGGAAATGAAGAGTTTTCATTTTCCCTTGTGTACTCTCGTATAGGTTTGATTGAGGAGAGAGATGAGAAGTTTAACTGTTTTCTCACCCGGTTTTATCCCATTTTTAGCCAAGTTTCCTCTTGTTTTCAGAGATTCCCAACCCTAGAGTTAAGATTCAGGAACCAACAGCTCTCAATCCAGCTAGAGAGGAAATAAATTAGTTAGAAAGTGATTCTAGCAACCATGGCAAGAGGTAAATGTTTCCTTGCCTCTTCCTTGAGTTTCCCAACTTGTGTTTGATGCTTGATATTGTTTGGTTGCATTTCTAGCATGGTTCTGATTTATGTGAGGTGATTATGTGTTGATGTGATGAAACGAAAATGCTTGAGATGATGATTTCCACCCAAGAAACATGTTCGTGAATGTATGTGTATGAATATGTGAGAGAATGAATGTTTTGATCGTGGATTGTGATGTGATATGTTATGGATAAAACTGGAGCATATTGTGTGTTTATTGAAGTGCTAGAAATGCATGTTTGTGATTAATTTCATATTGATTGAGCTTTGGTATGGAATCTTGTAAGTTTCAGGTGAGTGTTGTCGATACAGAGTATAACACACGCTCGTGTCCCCGTAGGTGCACGCTCGTGTCCCCGTAGGTGCACGCCCGTGTGCCTTTGCTTTTGTAGGAGACGTGCCCGTGTGCATGAAGTGTGCACGGCTGGTTTGCATAGGAGATACGCCCATGTGCTTGAGGGACACAACCATATGCTTGCTTTCTCAGTGAAAAGTAACAGAATTCCAAAAGCTTGCACGACTGACTGCACGACCAACGCATGGCCCCGTGTGTCTCCACACACGCTCGTGTGTCTTTACCTTGTACACCCATGTGTGTTCCTTGCACGCCCGTGTGCCTTAACCCACACGTCTGTGCTCATGTATTAAATTTGAGAATGAATGAAAAATGAAGTATAAAGCATGAGAAACATTTCTAATGGCTATAAAGCATTACATAATCATAAAATGAGATAAAATAATGTTGCATTAGCATTACATAACATGACATACCAAGACATCAGTATGAAAAGGAATCAAGGGATTTGAAAGCATTTAGTTTAGCATTTAGAACTCGATATCTGAGTTAATTGTTTTGGGTGAACTCAAAGAGGCATCTGTGGGATTCCAGTCTTTTGACTACGGTCAGATCGTCTCAGTTTCAGCTTCTTAGTCTGAGGACTAATATGTATATTCAATTTTTTAGTATTTCGCTAGACTGTTCAAGCCACATGGCCAAGATACCGAATCCTTGTGTTCATTAACCTGATCAGCACAGTAGGTATCTTCGAATACGGAAAGATTCAGATGCATGTATATTCAATGTGCATATACAGTATGTGTCTAGCATGACATGACACTCATTTCATGCCATTAATTATTAATGCATGCAAGAGAAAAGAATAAGCAATATCTAGATAATGAGTAAGCATTATGTATGAATGTTTTAGGCCAAGACCAGATATGTGATTTGTATTATTATTTGTTTGAGTTAAGGGAAGTAGGGAATACATACTGGGTGATTTTATCACTCATTCCTTTCCTTCATTCCTTTCTTGCAGGTAGGTTTAGTGCTGTTAAGGAGTGGGTGGACCAGGGTTGACAAGAAAGGGCTCCGGTTAGTTTACAGTTTAATTGTTTCATTGGTCTGGTGGGATATTTTATAATTGTATATACTCAGTGTAATGTACAAAAACATATGTATATATGAAAAGTTGTTTTGGCCACCATTATATGTTACAGTTTTCAGCTTCCGTATGTGTATTTAATTCAGTAGCAGCTTTCTTTTCATAGAATTCTTGTCACGTACACCGAGATTTTTAGTATATTAATAAAAATAAAGAAATTATTCAGCAACAGCAGTATACGTGACAACAGGTCCTACAACCTTCGACAGTGTTGCATATAACGGTTACCATTGTTAATATAATCAGGTGACCAAAAATGATAGCTTGATAGAACTAAATAGTTATTTTTAATTACCTAGTTATGTTAATGGTGGTCACTACTTTCTAAAATTTTTATTAATTTATTAATATTATTTTATATTAAAATTTATTTTAATATTAATATTATTTATTTTTATACAAAGTATTTTGGTCTTTTTAAAGAATAAAGGTGAACACTTAGCTTTTTAAAACTTCATGGGTGAGACTGTGATTTAAGGAAAAATTAGGTGGGAATTAGTTGTTCACCTTTTAATTTTTATATACGATACAGTAACCCAATATTTAACCTGTATTTAACTAATGAGCTGACTCAAAATTGTTGGGACAATAAAAGCTCAAACAGGTTAAAATGATATAATGCTTTTTAACCGTTACAGGTGGCCCGTTGAAAATTATTTTATTGATTTTTTTTTGTTTATTATAATTTTTCTTAAATTCTTTTAATTTTAGGTTTCATGAGGCTTTTTTAAGTTTAACATTGTTCTTATAAAATTTAAACTTAAATTCTAATCTCATGTCTTGCAAACCACTTATTTTTTAACAATAGAAAGACAAATTTTCAATTTTAACAAAAGTTTTTGACTTTATAGAATTGAAAGTGAGTCAAATTTTATTCACTATATTTTAGTATTAAAGTCTCAGTAAGTTTTTATATAAATTAATTTTTATTTTTTAATAAAGTACTTATTTAATATTTTAAGTTTCAATTTATATTATATCAATAAAGTTAATTTTTTTAATCTTTCAAATAAAAGTACGATAATGTTTAATATTTATTTATTTACTCATACTATACAATATTAGCAGTAGATTGATAAGCAATTTAACATTATTATTGTATTAGTTGAAATTAACTATTTATTACAAACAACATTATTGTCTTTATTTTCTAATTAAAATTTATTTTATGAACATGAATTTTAGTTATTGAATAAGATGGAATAAAGTACATTATAGTCTATAACTTATAGATTTATCCTAAAAGAAAGTTTGGATTTGTTCATCATTATTGTTTCTATTTTGCAGTTAAAATTTATTTTATGAACTTGAATTTTGTTTGTTATCAAGATGTTAACTGCAAAAATTAATAATCATTTTGATGAAGTGAATACAAATTTCTTTTGTGTATGACATGTCTTGATACTAAAGACTCATTTATTGCATTTGATAAGTATGAATTGATTCATCCTATAAAATTTTATTCATAAAATTTGTCTACATGTGTTTTGATTGAACTTGAATACCACTTGAAAACTTTTTGGCTGATATGCATTTGGACAAAAATTGTGGTAAAGTAACAAAAGTTAGAAGTCTTGTTAAAAAGATAACTGTTACAAGAAAATGTCATACCCATACTTAGGTGTGTTTAATAATCTCTAATAGAAATTACTCTTAATGGTTTTATTGAAAAAATTTTAGAAAAATATATTAAAGAGTAATATTTTACATTAGGGATAAAATGGTTACTTAAACAAATTCAAAGGATAAAGTGGACATTAAAATAAAAAGACATAAAATAATTTATATGTTTACAATAGTCATTTTTGGTAAACTATATAAAGACAGATGAAATTATTAGAAAAGAAGAAGGATATTTTTGAAATTAAACTTGATTATAGAAATTGAAAAATAAACACGAATTAAATCTTCTTCATCTTCTTTTCTTTATAGCTAAAATGTCTTTGTCTTTTCTTCAAGTTTAAAAAAAAAAAAATGAAGTTAATTTGTAAAGTAAATTGCAAGAAATTTCAAGAAAGGTTTTTCATCATTAACTAAAATAAGAACTTTGTAGTGAAATTCAATTTCTTTAATGGTAGGTTAAGAATTTAGAAGAAAGGAAACTATTCAAAAGAAGAAGAAGAAGTAAGGAAAAACTTAAAGGATGTAAATTTGATTAGAAATGTTAAGTTTTCATTTTAAGGTTTATGCAAAAAAAGAAAAAAAAGCAAATTGGACCTATCATTTTTCAGAGTTAATGCTATATGTAATGGATAATTTTATAAAAATGTGATGATATAAGATTAGTTTTGAAAGAAAATATTTGATGTCATTAAGGAGAAAATTTTGGCTATGTGAAATAAAATAAAAGAAAGAAAATAGAATTGGAACAAATTTGATGTTATGTGATTGAACAAATGATTAAATATGATATATTGATGTATGTTTGATGGAAAATGTAACATGTTATGCAACCTTGAAAGTTAATGTATTGATATGATAAAGCTAAAATGTATTATTAGTAAGTATTTATGAAGTTTACATGGCTAAGTTTGATATATCATGACTAAGAAAATAAAATATATATCATGATTAAGAAAATAAAATATATTTTTTGACTGTAGAACATGCAAGTGAAATATATATATATATATATATATATATATATATATATATATATATGTGTGTGTGTGTGTGTGTGTGTGTGTGTGCAAATTGTTATGACTTGATACATATTGAGATAGTGCGGCCTATTTTATCATAAGTAAAATTAAATAATAAATATTAAGTCATTGTAAACTAGACGTATGTTGTGATAGCAAGCTAGTACGAGACACACTTTACTAAATGTCACTTTTATCCTTGTATTAATAATGCACGAAGACACTGAAAGGTTTCTCAGAGTTATCAGAAGGGGTGCCATACAACAAGATGTTCAAAACTCATTTGTCTTTAATAATGCACACACTACGATAATCCCTACACTATTGATGTTGGAATTGTACACCAGTTTTGGTATAGTCACTTATAAGATGCATTGAAAGTACAATCAGTCATTTGAATACATCATCTAAGTTCAACTATACTAATGACACAATATATGTTAAGTAAACAATATATTTGAAATAACTTATATTATTAATATCATCAAATGTATATAAGTACAATGATACAAAACAATAATACATGAATAAATACAACTAATATACAACGAACACATAGCTATAAGACACTAAACCTAATAGACATGGGGCAGATGAGAAACTATTAAGCAGAGTAAAATTGATAAAAAAATGTGAAAAATTATGTAAGATATATAACAACTAGGAAATGGGTATATCAATGCATATACATACTTTTCATTTCATAACTTAATAAGTCATATAACATTTATAAAAGAGAGTTTTCTTATTTATAAACTTAAGTATGTAGTTAGTGAAAATACTTACAAAATATATAATTTGTAAAATAGTTTTTTAATGGATTGTTGCAATGGGGAACTTATGAATATCCTTATATGAACATCGCCAAAAGTGAAGCGCTTTAAATCTAGATGTATTGTATAGTTCGTTCACAGTGCATATAGGATAAATATTGTACCCAAACAATTATATTGCTTGTATGACCAAAGTTTCGAATCCATGCTTCAATTCTATCCAATTGGCAAGTAAAAATAGTTTTTCGAAATAAATGAAAATTTTAGAGCCATCATATATATATATATATATATATATTATATCATGCATGTCATTTATCATGTCTACATATTTATTATATCATTTCTTGTGTAGGAATTTATAAAGATTAAATGAGATTTAATAGGGATAAATGCATTACCAATCTAATTAACTTGGTGAATCATTAGTGTTCACCCTATTAGATTTTATCTATTTTGTAAATACTCATTGAACAACTAGTGAGAATTCATGACATGAGCACTAGGCATGACATGCTTCTCTTTTTGAAATTATAGTCATATTTTGGGTTTTTGATAATGTATATATTTTCATGTGATATATGCAATTTATTACTTTTTGAGTTATAAGTAAAGTATATTATCTAAGAAACATCTTTACATTTTTTGTTTGTTTTTGTTAGATAGTAATTGTGATGTTATTAAGTTGAGTAAATCCAATTGTTTTGGTATGCTGGCATTGAATTATAAGAAGTATGTACTATGATATTTCTAAACAAGGTTAAGAGAAATATTCTTCCTAGTTGTGCTATTTTTGGAAAAACTTTCGTCGTTTTTCCTTAAAAATAGCTCAACTAAGGAGGATTTATAAAAAAAAAATGTTGTCTTTCCCTTGATGTATTTATAAGTCAAATTATAATTAATCTTGCCAGATGCTATAACAACAATGAAAGGAGTTTACTATATAATTAAATCAGGATAAGTTATTAAATGATTATAAGTTATTAAATAATTGTTTAGTAACTTATATTGAAAGAGATATATTTGCAAGTATTGACAATAAAACTAATACATAACAATTTCAGAATATGAAGAGTAGAAGAGAATTATTGTAATATACTTGTGATAATTTATTAAATTTTACAATATTGTTATTTACTTATAAATATTTTTATATTATATTTATTTCTTTTCTAAGGATGATACAAATTTATTTTTTATATTCCTTGACCAAAGTTTTTGCGACCATCATAGTTTGTCGTGACTGATCCAATCGATCAATTTTTAAAAGGTGATGTTATATTCATCAAAAAGTTGCACAAAAATATGTATTGAAACACAGGAAATTTTAACATTTTATTTAAAAGTAAAATTATATTAAATTTTACTTGAATTATGGATACGAAACTGGTATGGTTGTTTTTAGACGCTTATCATTTTCCATTTTTAAAACCATGGAGTAATATTTTGGAATGGAAAAAAAAATTTAAAAGAAACTTTTATTTATATGAAAGCTGATATGTGAAACACAAATCAGTTTGTACACGTACATGTAATGCATCACGAGAAAATATAAATTAATTCGCATCTTATCACATACAAATAATCATTAATTTGTCCAAGGATTATTTTAATTCATGTAATACCTGAGCAAAGTCGGAATTTTAAAATAAATATTATAACATTTGTAAAAACAAGCTTTAAACTATAAACGAGATTAACTGAAAAAACATACAAGGATCATTAATAATTACCCCACTCCAAGGGTAAGTTCAATTGCAAGAATTGCACTTGTTCCATCACTCAATTTCGCACACATCGTATCACTTCGTGCTTTTACTTTGGTTTGATTTGTTTTTTTTAAGAATCAGTTAAACCTTCTAATCTATTATGTTACTACGTATATATGTATCTTTTAGTTATGATAACTATCCTTTAGTAGTTTAAGGTTGATCTATATTGCATGTTTGATATGTTTTTTCAGCATCTCTCACTCACATATGATGGGAAATCCGAGCCAAATACTTTAACATTAAAATCTCTGTGGGGATGTGATACTATTACTTTTTATACACTTTATTATTATGTGCATATATATTTTTTTTTCATTGTTCAAATTTTGAAATCATTAAATTAATCATTTGTAATATACAATAGCATCACACAATCACATACTAAAGATATGCATGTGAAAGCTTTAAAACATAAATTTATAATATGATGAAACATAAATGTAATACTATGTATGGTACATTAAAAACATAATCTTTTATTAATCTATAATAATATCTGATACATTGGTAGTACTATACAAAATATACAAGAAAAGGTATACAAAACATGCGAGCTAAAATAGATATTATTTGATCAAAATTGTATCCCATCCTTAGCTTCTCGTGCCCTATCTTAGTAACTAACTCATTTGATCTGCAAGAAAAGGGAAACTTTGGGAAATGAGTGATGAATCATTCAGTAAGTATCTCTCATCTCTACCCACAAACATATTTTCTATCATTACTAACTTTTATGATTTGTCATGCTATTATCTAATTTCATGTCTTATTATCTTGTTTATTTTATTTTTTATCTTATATGTTTTGCTTTGTTTCACTCTATTTTATGTATGACATGATATAAAGTATGCTAAAATCATATTAATGCTGAAAATCATGTATTGGCCCTTAAGCCTGCTTTCTGAAAAACATTTTCTGAAAATATCTATTGTGATAAGATCTTGTAATAAATCATAGCTAAAATCTCTCATATATACATATATATATATATATATATATATATATATATATATATATATACACGTATATAATCTATAATTAAAAATTGTTATGATGATCAAACTGATAAATACAAAGATTTGACACCATGATCATGTGAATTATCTATATTGATACACGATCAATAAGTTAAAAACTGTCCTACCATATTGATACTTGATCAGTAAGCTGAAAATGCTTTACCATATTGGTACTTGATCAGTAAGCCAAAAACTATGAACTTACATGCGCTCTTTCATATTCACTCTTATATTGATGTACGAAATATCGTCTTTCTATGTAAAACTTATACATATAGATCACTTGATCCCTTTTTAGAAACTTTGCTTTGACATATTGTCATGTAATGCTTATTATGCATGATATCTTATTATATTTCCTTCTTATTAAATTTCTTGTAATCTTGTTTAATTTTTTATTTTATATTATGTAATTTTTATGCTACACGATTGTGCGTTGCACACAATTGTGGCCTTGCGTCACACGGGCTTGTAAAACACTTACTTACACACGATTGTGAACCTACATACATAGTCTTGTAAGATTGATATAGTCACACAACTGTGACCCTTCACATACAGTCATGCCCCAAAAACTATCTAGTCAAGCACATTTAGCATACACCACTATGAGGTTGTAGAAATATGACTGCATGGTCATGTGCTTATCGGTTACACAGTAGTATGTTATGTTCTACTTCATCAGTATATGATTAACATACTACTTCTGCATATATTAATTCATCATATAGCATCAAATCTTAGTAAAGCATGCATTAAAACCCTTATATAAGCATATATAGATTAAACATGCTTCTAAGTAAACAAAATCTCATGAATACATTATCATCATATTATTTTGTCACATTTTCATACTATTCACTTATAAAACATAAGATTATTCATCATCACAGCCAATAAAACATGGATCATAAGCTAAGAAAACATCAGAAGAAGGTAAAAAACACTTACTTCTAAGGTTATGGATGATTAATCTCTCTTTAGCTTATGTTTTCTCCTTAGCTTAGTTGGCTGCTCTAGGATGCTCTCCCTCAATTCTTTGATTAGGGTTTTCTGAGTAGGTAAAGAAATTTGGGTAAAAATCTATCTGAATAAAGTAAGAAAAATCACTTTATATAGCTACATTGGAATTGAAGGGACACACGATCATATATCTAAGAGACACACAATCATGCTCAATGAAAATCTTAGATTTCTACATTTTTCTACACTATGCATGAAAAATCTCCTAAGGAGATTCATGTGCATGCCACATATAGCCTTTAAATAACTATTTTACCCTTGAACTCTCTTATTTTTTTTTCTCACTACATAATATCCTTTTTATCCCTGAAGACCATTCTAACCTTAGGTTATTAGATTCTCCTCCTCTTATAAAAATTTTATTCTTGAAATTAGCTAAACAACTCTAGGAATCTCTTTCTAAATTCGGATTCTACCTCTTAAGTGGTCTTTACTTGTCTTTGACTCTTTTACAATACCTTAACCAAAGGTATCTCCTTATTCCTGAAAACTTTAACTTTACAATCTAAAATCTAAACTAGCCTCTCTTCCAAAGTTTATAACTTATGCACATAGGACTTATCCCTTACATACTTCCTCAATAGAGATACATGAAAGATATTGTGAATGCGATTCATACTAGCATGTAAAGTCAATCTATAGGTAACAAAACCAACTTTCTCTAATATCTTACGTGACCCAATAAACTAAGGAGCTTACTTACCTTTATTACCAAATCTTAGCATGTCTCTGTAGGGAGTGACTCTAAAAAACACCTTATCTCCTACTTTAAACTTTATCTCCCTATGACTCTTATCTATATAGCTCATATGGTGATCCTAGGCCTGTCTCATCATCTATCTAATCAATCTGATCTACTCAGTCATCTTTTAAGTCATCTTAGGACCTACTACTGTCTTTAAAAGTCTCTCTTTCTCTCCAATCTCATCCCAGTGTAATAGAGACCTACACCTTATGCCATATAATGCCTCAAATTGAACCATTTAAATGGTTGACTGATAATTATTATTGTAGGTGAATTTTATCGAAGTTAATAACTCTATCTAACTAGTCTAGAAGTTTATGTAGTAGATTCTCAATTTACCTTTTAGTATCTGGTCCTCAAGGTTTTTTGTAAATTACCTTAGAATATTGATTAAAATCTGAAATTTCTATCTAAAATGATAACTCCAAGAACCCTATATAGTTTGATAATCTCCCTGATATACAACTAATCTAACTAATCAGTTAACATGCCTTCTTGAATAGACAAAAAATAAGTTGACTTGTTTATTTGATCTACTATCACCTATATACCATTGTAACCATGCTGTCCTCTGGGAAGACTTGATGTAAAGTCCATGGAAATGCTCTCCCATTTTCACTCAAGTATACTCAATGTCTGCAATAATCCAGAAGGTTTTCAATGCTCTACTTGACTTATTGACAAGTCAAACACTTAGATACATAATCTATAATGTCTCCATTCATATCTAACTACCAATAATCTTTCTTGAGATCCTGATATATGTTATTACTACCCAGATTTGCTAAATACATTATATTGTAAGCCTCATCCAATATCTTCTATCTTAACTTTGTATCTATAGGTATACAAACCCTGTCTTTGAATCTCATAATCTTATCTTTAATCTTAAAGTCAAATACTAAACTTTCTTTAACCCTTTGAATCTAATCATCTAATGACTACCTAATCCTGATATCATTTAACAATATAGATATAATATATAATCTAAAGAATCATTCTATCACAATCTCAATCTACTCTCTATTGATCTCACACAATAACTCTCTCTAGATAAAGATCCTTGATAAAGCCACTTTTCTACTCAAAGCATTAGTAATAATATTGGCTTTACCATGATGGTATTTGATCTCACAGTCATAGTCCATAAACAACTTTAATCATCTCCTTTATTTAATATTAAACTCTCTTTGGGTAAATAAATACTTCAAACTCTTGTGATTTGAGTAACACTACATATCACTTTATACAGATAATATCTCTAAATCTTTAAAGTGAAGACTATAGTAGCTAACTGCAGGTCATATCTAAGGTATCTCAACTAATAAACCTTTAATTGCTTGAAAACATATATAATCATTTTACCCGCCTACATCAAAGCTACTATAATCCTCTGATGGAATGTATCTATATAGATATCATACTCGACTCTATCTTTAGGCAATGCCAAAACTAGAGCACTAGTCAATATTTACTTTAACTCTCGGAATCAAGCCTCATATTATTTGGCTTGTATAAACAAAACATTTCTCCTCATCAAAGTAGTCAAGGGTCTTATCAGACTCAAGAATCCTTTGATAAATCTTTGATAATATCTAGCTAATCCAAAGAAACCCCTCACTTTATTAGTTATCTTCAGCTTCTGGTAGCTCAATATTGTCTCTATCTTACTTAGATCTATTGATATACCCTTAACTAATACCATATGCCCAAGAAATGTCACACTGCTCAATTAAAACTCATACTTGGTAAACATGGCATATAGTTATTGTTCCCTTAATCTCTATAACATAAACCTCAAATACTCCTCATGCGCTTTTTTTCTTCTTGAGTAAACCAAGATGTCATCTATAACACTACTACAAATCTATCAAAGTAATCCTGAAATACTTTATTAATCAAATCCAATCTATATACAACTCCTCTAAAAATAAAGCATTATATGGCTCCATAATCTATTAACACAAATAAAGAAGAATGATAAAAGAGCAACTGGCTAGTAGCTGTATGTGGGATTACCTCTACTTGCTCTTACCTTATAATATAAACTCTAGCTCTACCACCTTTTGAAGTACCAATGCCTCTCCCAAGTATACTAGTATTGCATCTAGTAGGAATCATACCACCTTAGATAAATCAACACCACCCCTAGTTGGTGACATCTAAAATATACACTTCACCTAGCCAGAAACTTTTTTAAGTGCCTCTTACCATATCTTGCACAATTAGGTAACTAAAACCTTTACTTCTTCTTAGAAAGTTTCTTTTGTTAGATCAATCTCCTGTTTTTATCTTTACCTCTTTTTGTCAGTCTTAGTAATATACTTATCTTTTGTAGGTAAACCTTTAACCTTATGGCTCTTCCCAAAGCCTTATTGTATCACTAAAGAGGAATAACCCCTATCATGACATCTCTAGCAATAGTAGGATGTAAACCTAAAAAAATTTTGGTACCCTACCTATATTTGATCCAACTAAACTTAATACAAATTTCACTAGAGCATTAAACTAAGTGACGTACTCTTTGATCATACTGGTCCTTTAAGTTAGCTTAATAAACTATTGGGCTTTTCCATACACCATGTTAATACTCTTGTACTCCTTATCAAACATCCTTTTGAACTCTACCTAACTCAATCTCTCCTCATCTATAAATGCCTTTATGAGGTTTTACTAAACCTTTGTATTTCCTCTAAGTATATATATCATATATTTAACCTTCTCTCTATCTATCATACTGAATAACCCAATGACACTCTCTATCACCTTAGTCCACTCTTTGATAACTATTGGATTATTGAAACAATTGAATCTTAAGGATCAATAAACCCCTAGTAAACTGTATATTAGATGTAGTCTCTTAGTACCATTGATACCCTCTATTGCTGTACTAGAACTCTACCTCAATTATTGATCCAACTCTAGTATTTAATAAATACCTCTCATTGGCTTCAAGTATCGATCTCTCACTGGCTTATCTTTTACTATCTCACCTTTTGTTAGCTTTTGATATCCTGCTCTTACTAACTCCTGAAGTTCCTTTCTTATGACCTCTTTAAACATCTTCCTTACATCTTTTACTCTCAAAGACACTTGAGAGTCCTGTAACCCTCTCTTGTCACTCATAGGTTTCACTAAGACACTACTTTTATCCTTTATAAATCTAAGAAGATGTGTTCCTATATCTAATAGGTTATAAAAACAAAAAGAGATAGAATCTCATAATTATTCTGACTAACATACTACTATACTTCATTGAAAGGTATCACAAACACTAGTTGTTAAGATGTGCTAACTCTGGACTTATACAATTTAAAAAAATAATGAATTTTTAAGAACCTGTTTTTTTAAAATATGGCTCAAATCTACTCTGATACCACTAATTGTAGGGATGTGATTTTACTATATGTTATACTATTTATTATTATGTGCATATATTTTATTTTTATTTTTTTTCCAATATTAAAATTTTGAAATCATTAAATTAATCATTTGTAATATACAATAATATCACAGACCCACATACTAAAAATATGCTTACAGAAGCTTTAAAGTATACATGTATAATATATATAAACATAAATGTAACACTATGTATGGTACACCGAAAACATCATGTTTTATTTATCTATAATAATATCTGACACATAGGTAATACTTAACAAAATATACAGGAAAAACTATACAAAGCATGTAAGCCAAAATACATGATATATGATCGAAATTGTATCATATCCATAACCTTTTTATGCCCTATCTCAGTAACTATCTCTTCTGATCTATAAGAAAAAAAAATTTAGAGAATAAGTAATGAGTCACTCAGTTAGTATCTTTTATCTCTACTTACAAACATCTTTCCTATCAATAGTAACTTTCATGATTGTCATACTATTATATGATTTTATGTCTCATTATCTTGCCTAGTTTATTTCTTATCTTATATGGTTAGCTCATGCTATGTATGACACAATATAAAGTATGCTAAAATCATGTCTATGCTGAAAATCATGATTAGTACTTGGGCTTGCTTTCTAAAAAACATTTTTAAAGATATCAATTGTAATTTGAAAATCTTATAATAAATCATAGCTAAAAACTCTCTTTTATATAACATATTTATAAAAAATGTAATTAAAAACTATTGTACTAATTAGAATGATAAATATAAAGATTTGACACCCTAATCATGTGAGTTTATCTATACTTATATATGATATATAAGCTAAAAACTATCTTATCGTATAGATACTAGATCAATAAGTTGAAAATAATCTGTCATATTGATACTCGATCAGTAAGTTAAAAATTGTGAACTCATAGATGCCCTCTCGTATTAACCTATAAAATGATATCTGAAACATCGACTTTCTATGTAAAACTTAGGCATATGGATCACTTGATCCTTTTTTGAAAACTTTGCTTTAGTATGTCATGTCATGTAATGCTTATCATGTATGATATCTTACTATATTTTATTCTTATTAAGTTTCTTGTAATCTTGCATAATCTCTTATTTTATATTTTGTAATTTTCATGTTGTACAATCATTTATGTTCAAGTTGCATGATAATGCTTTTACACATGACAATGGCCTTATATTACATAAGCCTGTAGAATAGTTTATAGATGAATGTGAACCTATATGCATGATCTTATAAGACTAATATAAGTACACGAACATGACCCTTTATACACAATCATGCTTTAGATACTCACCTAGTTATGCACAATTAGCACACATGACCGTAAGGCTATAGAAATATGATTACACAGTCATGTACTTATCGAGCACATGATCGTGTGTCATGCTCTACTTCTGTGAAACAAAGACGTAAACACAAATCTTTTTGTAATCCAAATCCAAACCATAACCGAAGCATTCAAGCATTAATATATGATCAACATACTACTTTCACACATATTATTCATCATATAGCTCAAATCTCAGTAAAGCATGCATTAAATCCATTGAACCCTTATATAAGCATGTATGGATTAAACATGCTTCTAAGTGGACAAAATCTCATAAAACATTTTCATCACATCATCTCATTATCTCTTCATGCTATTCACTTATAAAACATAAGATTCATCACCATTACACCTAAAAGAACAAGGATCATAAGCTAAGAATAATAAAGGAAGAAGGTAAGAAACACTTACTTCTAGGCTTATGGATGCTTAATCTTTCTCCGGCTTGTGCTTTCTCCCTAACTTAGTCGGCTACTTTTGGATGCTCTCCCTTAATTTTATGAGTAGGGTTCTCTAAGAAGGTAAAGGTATTTAGGTAAAAATCTATCTAAATGAAGCAAGAAAAATTGTTTTATATAGTTATCCTATAACTAAAATGACTTAACACATGATCATATTCAAGAAAAATCTTAAATTTCTACACTTTTCTATATTATACATGAAAAATTCTCCCAAGGAAACTCATACACATGCCATATATAGCCTTTAAATGATTATTTTATCTTTAAACCCTTTCAACCCTATTTCTCACTATACAATTTCATTAATTTCAACCTAAAAGGATTGTTGTAATCTTAGGTTGTTAGAGTCTCATATAACGGTATATTTCATAGATACAAATAAGTCATAAGACCTTATGAATAAACCTACACTTGGGAGTTTATAACTATACATTTGTTAAGAATAACATAGTTGTTTCAACATATATAATTACACCTTAGATTCATTTCTTTATAATAACATCAAAATCTCTTATCCCTTACAAAACATGTTATGTTATCATTGTATGTATCCATAACTAAGCCATAGCTCTTTCATAAATGCAAGATTAACTGCCTAATAAATACACATAACATATAAGTCTTCTTTTTTAACCTGAAATTTTCAACTTAAACTTAGCTACTTTTTTAGTCATGTTTCATAGACCGAATCATGTATAATCATAACTAGTAATCTAAGATAGCCAAACACTAAGGATAATTATTGAAAAATAATAAAAAGTATGAGGATACTAATATAAGGTATGTTTTATAAAGTCTCACATAATGACAAAACAAATATTCATTCACTTATTATCTTTTATTTGTTGATTAAGCATACATGGTATGAAACAATATACTATAACGTATCTTTTTTACTGATGCCATACATAAACATTGTATAGATGTAAGTTCAATCACTACCCATAGTGCCTAAGTTAAGTTCTTAAAAGTTTATATACTTGAAGGTATTAATCAAGAACTTATATCCAATATCCATAGGTTATTAGGATATGGGTAATCCAAAATGGTTATAATCAAATATATCTATCTATGACCTTATCTTGACTAATTATCAAAGGAACATTTCAAGTTTAATAATTCCTTCCTTAAGCAATATGTCTCATCTTTGCTTCTTTTTTAGCACCAAAGACAATTACTTGCATGAGTAAGTCAATCTAAACTTGAGTGACATTTTAAATTTGTTGAGCTTATATAAAATTATTATATGTATATGAAAAAATAAATGAGAAGTTAAAAAATAAATTCAACATAAGATAAACTTGAATTTATAGTTCTCAATGTTGTGAAATAAGTACAATATACATGCTTAACCGTATATGAATTAAAATTTATGCAATCTAAGAGATTTAACATGTGCAAGATATATATCTCTTAGAATTGGCTTGGTTAAAAGATCAACAACTGTATGACATGTAAAAATATATTGTATGATCACTTATATTTTTCCAATGATGTCTTTAACAAAATTATATCAAGTATCAATATGTTTGGTTTCACTAAGAAATTGAGGATTTTTATAAATGATATGACAACTTGATTATCATAACAGACAACAAGTGGTTTGACAAATTCAATTTTGCACTCCTAAATCCATAAAATATCTTCTTAACCAAACAATTTCTTACACAATAATTATACAAGCTATAAACTTAACTTTCATTATGGGTAAGGCTATACATGTTAGCTTCTTACTACTTTAAGATATAACACCATTTAAGATTAAGAATACATAACTAGGAGTGGATCCATATTGGTCTAAATCACATTCCTAATTAACATTTGAATAGTCAATCAAACTCAAATATGATTCTTGATAACATAAACAATAATCCAAAAATCATTCTAAATACTTCAAAATCCGTTTAGCAACCTTCCAAGGCTTATTTCCAAGATTTGATTGAAATCAACTATCCAATTCATTAGTAATGTAAATATTTGGGCACATACATATCATAACATACATAAGGCTTCTAACTACATCTGAATATGGTATCTTGGACATCTCTTTTATCTTGTCTTGAGTTTTAGGATATATTTCTTTAGTTAATATTTTTCCTTTTGACACAAAAATGTCAATGGGTTTACAGTTTGTCATATTACATAATTCTAAAATCTTTTGAATGTAATGTTTTTGTGATAGAGCTAGAAATTTCTTTAAACGATTTATTTTTATTTTAATTCTTATTATATAATATGTTTCACCTATATCTTTCTTATGAAAATTCATAAATAACCAACTTTTTATAGTCATCAAATGCTCCAAGTCATTTTTAGTTATCACAATATCATCTACATATAAAGATAGCACAAAAAAGTTTTTTATAGACTTTTTTTCATATAAAAACTTTATTGCCTTATGAAATCTTAGGTATCACTGTTAGGTGACTTTTTTAGGCCATATAATAATCTTTGAAGCTTGCATACTTCACACTTCTAACCTTTAACAATAAAATCTCAAGGTTGCTCCTTGTAGATTTCCTTAACTAGCTCTTTATGAAGTGTTTTGATATCCATTTGATACAATTCTAAATCTAAATGCGCTACAGTAGCTAGAATCAAATGAATTGAAATAAACTTTACAACTAGTGGAAATGCTTCTTTATAGTCTATAGCTTCTTGTTAGATATATCATTTTTATCACAAAGTGAGATTTATAACTATCTATTAAGATATGTGTTTTACATTTAATCTTAAAAACCTACTTGTTCCTAATAGCTCTTCATCCTAGCAATAAATTAACCAAACTCCATACTTTGTTTGTTTTCATAGATTTAATCTCTTCTTCTAATACTTTCTTTACTTTTCCTTAGCAAGACAATATAGTGTTAGGATAGATGCCTCTAACCAATCAAGTTACTATACATTCATAATTATTTTTTAATAAATAAAAAATGCATTTATATTATTTATTTAGTTTCATACATGGTTTATGAATATGATTATACAAATAATATACCCTTAGAATAGTATAATTGAGTTGGGGAATTAGATAAAATGATCATGCCTTTCTTATATAGGTATTTTATTAACCATTCTAAAAACCATTTAAGCCTGACATTACCTAAATCGAAGGCACTGGTAATGGTGATGGGACTACTATAGTGCTAAAAAATCCCATAAAAAGTGGCAATAGTTGCACATGTCAAAACTATTACTTACAAATTCATGTAACATATGGCGACATATTGCATACTATGCTAAGCATGTTCATTAGACTGGCTTAACAAGATGATTCCATACAAAAGGTGTCTCTTGTGTCTATAAAAATATTCTCTCAATTTGGCAGATACATTAGTAATTCAAGTTAGCTATATTGATATCTATGTGTAGGCTATAATGATTAGTATTTAAGCATGAAAGTGGTATCTCATATGAACTCACTAATTAGTATTTGTGATAGTAAATCTGCAACTACAATAAGATAAGGTTATTGTCTAGTTATATCATTTGATCTAGATAAATATTAGATTATGTAAAGGACAAACTAAGATAAATACTTTTTTTATGTCTCAACCTCAAAAGATAGATTGTGACAAAATGACTTGAGTTGTATATTAACAGTTTGATTACTTAAGCTTAAAGTTATTTTTTATCACTTTATTAGATAAGTGGCCATAATGTATTACTAAAGGCCATTCATGGTTTATTCTAGCTTTTCTTTTTAATTTGGATGATATCAAATCAATAGAGAGCATATGGGTCACATACATAAATGGGTTGATCAAGCTCTAGAGGCATGAGATTTATTTATCCTTGTGAGAAATGTTTGAATAAAGAGTTTAGGTTGACTTTTTGAATCCATTCACATAAAACTACCTAGTTATATCATTTGATCAAAATAAATATTAACTTAGGGTTTATCATGGATAATAATCTTGCCATCAAACTTATGTTGTATTCATTTCCTCCTTCATGGTTATAGTTTATCATGAACTTTAACCTTGCTAAGAATAAGGTATCTCTTCCTGAGCTACTGGGTTTCATTAGGATTACTGAGTAGGACATAAGAAAGGGAAAAAGAAAGTTAGTAGTGATGGTTAGTACTTAGTAGGAAACCAAGGGCAAAGGCAAGGCTGAGACCAATGCTTGGGTCTACTTACATTGTAGCCGACAAGTGATGTGGGAAAAGAAAATGTGGTTTACTTCTTTTATGATAAATTGAGCTACTAAAGAATATATTGCAAGGTCTTTCTTGAGTGCAAGAATAAGATATCAACTACTTCTACTTCAGGTATACATATGTGAAATCTAACCTTACCAACTACAGTCTATAAGCTAAAATATCATACATTCTCCCTCGTATTCACCCTTAATAACTGTCTCAGATATCAAGCTTAATGCAAAAAACTTATACATATGGATCACTTGATCTCTATTTGAGAATACTATTTTGGCATGTCATGTCATGTAATACATTTTAAGCACGATATCTTATTATTTCTTTTTGTTTAGATTACAATTTGTTTAACTAAATCAACTGTTATATTTCTATTTTGTATATTTCTTATTGAAATTCTTGATTTTGTAACTTATTAAGCTTATTAGTAAGTTCTATATAAGTTGTTATGTATTCTGTTTTGTATCTACTAGTTTTCTATTATGTTTGCTCCATAATTATTTCTATTTCTATTTCTATTTCGATTTGCATCTTTATTTATGAATTGTGCTATATCGCATACTTACAATTTTTTTTAAGCTGCTACTAGGTTTCTTTTAGTTATGTAAGTTTGGTCTAGTGACTTTGGAAAACGATAGTTTTTTCTTTGTTCTATTATTATTCTGCTTATTTTATTCTTTATTTTGTGAATTATGATTAATCTGCTACTTTTTCTGTCAATTTTACTTAAATCTAAAGTTTTTATCTATCATATGGTTGTGTACTTCAAGACGCATGGTTGTGTGTATACAACACATGGTTGTGACCCTTAATGCATAAGCCTACAATAAAACTCTACACATGACCATGACCTTTCTAGATGTGGTCATATGAAATGGGGAAAGTAAACACGATCATAACCCTGAGACACATTGTCATATACCCAAAGGCACTACCGCTCTAGCTTTAATAATACATGCATAACATAATTATGATTGTACAGAAAACACAGTTACACATATGTGAGCTTGGATGTATTGGCATACATCATGTTCTGTTTCTGTAATTTCATTACCCGTAACAAAACTCAACACACAACTATGAATTTTCTCAACATAGTCATGTGAAATGGGAAAATTGAACACTATTGTGACCTTGAGACACATAGTCATATGAACAAAGGCACTACCACTCTGACCTTAATAGTGCATGCATAACATGATTATGACCATACAGAAAACACAGTTACACAAACGTGTGCTTGGATGCATAAGGGTACATCATGCTCTGTTTTTGTAATTTCACCTTTAAAACTTGTCGAACTCTGTCCTAACTCATCCAAATCTCTATCAATCCTTAATCAAACTTATTCTGATATATAGACTTACAAGAACATGTTACTATCATAGACCTTCATCATCTTGTAACATTTAATCAGAGCCTAAGATGCTTTAGAACCCTTAAATACACATACATATGCATATACAAATATACTAAGCATGTTTCCATCTCTAAAATCTCTTTTGTATCATCATCAACATCATAAAATCATACTTATTAAACTAGAAACATGTTTACTTGCTAACCAAAGTTATCTAGAAAGATACATGCTATGGAAATAAGGAAAGTGGTACGAAAATACTTACCTAATGCTACTAAGGGCTTTTATCTCTCTAACTTTGGCTTGATTCCCAGCTGGATTGGCTAACTAGTAGATTAATTTCTCCCTCTGATTTTTGGTTAAGGTTAGCTAAAGGAGAAGAAGAGAAATTGATGAAATGGATGCATAGTTGTATACTCTTGAGGCACACGATCATGCTCCACAGCTCAAGGGATACACAATCATGTGTCTAAAGGACACACAATCATGCTTTAAGGAAATCATAAATTTCCAACTTCCGACATTATGCATTGGAAAAACCTCCCAAAATACCCATGCGCAAACCATATAAAACCTTTAAATGTCTATTCTACATTCTCAAATTTCTTGAATCTATTTCTGACTATAAAGTATCTCTTAACCCTATTCCATAGCCTAAAAAGACCATTCAACATCATGATGTATAATATGTTATTGAGATTAACCTTACTTTTGATTCATCTTAAGTTATAGACACAAGATATGGTACTTCTATCATTTTTTATATATAAAAGTTATGGTAAAGTATATCATTTAATCAATGAGAGGTAGGCCTCTGTGTTGGGAATAAAATAAGGATCATGCCTCTAATTATAGGATCTCGTTATCTATTTTTACCTATTGGGATTTTTTTATAACATAAAAATTGTTGTTATATATCAAATATTTTTAGAAATTTAATTTCTATATCTATTTTAGATAAAAAAAATTTACTATTTCTTAATTAACCATTAACTTAAATGATATTTTTTATAGAACTACGTGTATGGTTAATAGACTATATTTTCTAAACTTAGATAATAATAAAATTCTCAATATTTATACAAGCAAATATATTAAAACAAATAAATAGAATCTTACATATCTATGGTATTATAGGTTAAGGCACATAGGCTCTAAGCATAATTCTTAGCTCTAGTTCACTTTCAATCTTATGATGAATGCCTTATAAGTAAAATGACCAAGTCACATTTTACTAGTCACAATGAGAGGGTAACTAAGCTTTTAGGGATTATACATAATTATGTGTATGAAATTATAACAAAACAAAATAAATATAGGGAAATTTACTTCATGACCTTTACCAATGATTTTAGTAAGTATAGATATATGTTTCTCATGAGACATACATTGGAATTCTTTGAAAAGTTCAAAAAATTCAAGAATGAAGTAGATAAGTAACTGAGTAAAAGTATTAAGATCTTTTGCAATGAAGATGGATAAGAGTACTGGAGTGTTGAATTTAGTGAATACTTGAAAGAACATAGTATAGTTTTATAACTTATACCTTCTAGTACACCATAGCACAATGGTGTATCTAAATAGAGAAATCAAACCTTGAAGGATATGATCAGATCCATGATAAGTTCTTATAAACTAACTATGTTATTTTAGGGTTATGCCCAATGAACAATAACATATAAACTTAATCATGTCCTATTAAATATGTAAAGACAACTCTTTATAAATTGTATATTGGGTAAAAGCTTATAACAAACCGAGGTTAGAATGATCATTTTAGGTTAGAAATCAATGAGAAAAATGAGATTTTAGGGGTTAAAAATTGAGTCAAGTAAGCCTAGACATGGAATAGTCATTTAAATTTATTTGGCTTGTATGTATGTTATTTTTGGAGGCTACCATATGTACAACATGGAAAGAAAACTTTTTTCACACATGACTGTGCATCCCAGGATACATGGCCATACATGATCATATTTTGTTGTAACTATATAAAGCAAGTTTTAGTTAAAATTTTCGTAAATTTCATTTCATTTTCTACTGGGTGTTATAGAGAGCTTTCACTAAAGAGTAGAAAGAGGAGAAGCAAGCTAAGGTGTAAGCTATGGAGAAAGATTGACCTAGAGAGAGAAAGTTTATCTACAAGCTTGAAGTAAGTATTTCTTACCTTTCCTCCTCTGTTTGATTGTTGTGATTGTGATGATGCTTAATCAATTGCTATATGAGCTTGCTTAATGATATTTCATATGAAATAAAGTTGATGTCATGTAGTTAATAAAGCATGCAACAAGATTTAATAAGTTATGGTGTTAAATCACTTAGACCTAGGTTATTTGTATACTTAAGTGGAAAATGACATATGTATTATAGAGTGCTACTTTCAGGTATGCAATTACTATGACTTCACCTTGATTTAATGATGAATGATAATTTGAGATGTTGAGATTGAGCAAAAGCATGCTTAAGATTCTTATTGATTTTGATTGATGAATTGAGAGCTTCAACATGAATGATGATGTGTTTTGATAGTAATTTATGATAACTGATGTATAATTGTTGTATATTTATGATTCAAGGCTATTGAATGTGTTTGGATATGCTTTGAATGAATAAGTGGAGTAGATTTATGGTTTTTTGGCCAAGTTCTATAGTAACACAATATGATGAATGATCGTACATTTAAGAAATGCATGATTATGTGGTCATATTCTATAGTATCAAGGTTGTGCATGTTGTGCATGTGTGACTAGAGAAATAATATAGTTGTATTATTAAAGACATGATCATGAGATACTAGGTCACATTGTATTATTAAAGACACGACTATGAGATATTGAGTCATGGTTGTATACACGTGTCAAGTCCATATTAACCTTATAGTTTAGGGAGGACACAACTATGCAACCCTTTGGTGCATAACCATATGGCATAAGTAACTTCAAAAAATGATAAAGCATTAAATAAAAAATTAAGAAAAACTTCTAGAATATTACTAATATTAATGAAAAGGAAAAATATAAATTTAATAATGGAATTAATAAAATAAATAAAAGAAGTATATTATAATAATAAGAAACACTATTTAGAAAATTTTAATAATAATTTTTTAGAGTATGTTAAGCTTTAATACAAGATAAGCATCACATAACATAGCATTCCAAAGTAAGCTTTTAAGAAAATAAGTGTTTTACGAGTAAAAACTTTTAAAGTAGAAAACTTTATGTTTTGAACATCTTTTAGAGATGGATATGAGAGGACATCTATGAGTTTTCACATTTATTAAAGAGAGAAACTAACATCTACTAAAAAGAACATGGCCATAACCAAGCTCATTAGAAAAAAATATTGATCATGTATTAGATAAACTCATATGGCTGGGGTGCTAAATTCTTGTGATTATCAGTCTGATCAGCACAAATATTTTAAAAAAGGATTTTATGCATGATTTTTATGAGCAAGAGAGATTTTAGATAAGTTTTATGATGAAATATTTGAATCGATTATGACATAATTTATGGTGCGGTCTTTAGATTGAATATGAGTTTTCTAAAAGAATATGTTTTAAGAAAGTAAGCCATTGGTTAAGTATGGATTTTAGATTGTTTTATATCATGACATACATAACATGACATGATCAAGAGAAAAGAAAATATGAAAGGTAATAAGACAAGTAAAGAATATAAGACAAGAAATAAGCTAAGAAGTATGATAAGACATTAATGCTAAGAGATAGGATTATGTATGTATATAAGGTTAAGAAATGTTTATTGAGTGACTTATCAGTCACTCCAAAATTTTACTTTCCTTACAAATTATGTTAGTGTTATTGAGGAATGCTATGAGATGGCTTTAGATGGAAGATTGATAAGTGTCAATTGCATGTATAATTTCGTGATCAATTTATGGAGTTTTAAAAGGCTATATGACCATTTTACCCTTATTATGTGCATATTTCAGGATCACAGGTTTTCATGTTTGATTTGTAGAAAATATTGGCTTTGACATGAATTCAATGGCCATCAACCCAAAAAGACACCTGTGAAAGACTAACCACTTGTTCAAATATAGTCTAACGAAGAATGAGCGATCGAAGTATAAAAGAGGAAGCAAAGCATTGTACACCATAGTAAGAAAATAGGGATTTTAAATAACTTTGAACTTCATAATAAAAAAGTAGTCTTTAGTAAAGTTGTAGTGGATATGCCAAACCTTTTGAAAAGCTATTATACGGAAAAATCTGAGTTTGTTTGTGCCCTCAACCATTGCCACAAATATAGGCCTTTTTGGTGAAATTTTGTGTTTAAACATTGATAACTAAAATGGTCATAACTTGAGATTCCAAAGTTCAAATAAAATGATTCAAGAACAAATGAAACTAGACATCCAAAACTACAACTTTCATGAAGACCAAAAATTTAGATTTTAGAAGCTCCAACACTGCAGTACTAGATATAGCAAAAATCTATAAATTTGGTACTGTGGCATGGCACCCCAATGTTGAAGCATGCAAAAAATGGCAGAAACTCAACACCATGGTAGTGTTACAAAAATCGATGTTTTTTAGGACTCTTTTCCTAACCCTACGCTCTATATATCTATCGTATACCAACCTAAAATGGGAGAGCTACCTTTTGACAACTTTTAAGAGAATTTTCATACAATTTTGAGAATTCTTTATTTTGTTTAAAGAATCAATCAAAAAAAAAAAAAGTGGATTATAATTACAAGATAATTTTTCAGAAGATTTCAATAAAAGATTCAACAATTCATTGGGTTCCATTCTTATTCTCCACTATGTTTTTCTTGAATCTAAAAGTTTATTTTTGCTTAATGAGGAACTAAATCTTCTTGGGTAAGACTAGGGCTAGCTAATTCATAGATTTATAGTATCTTTTGATTATGATTTATGAGCTTGTTAGTTCATTATGAGTTTGTGTTATGAACTTAATGATTATTAAGAATTTGTCTAATTTTTAATAGTAATTCTGTTATATGATCGAGATCAAGAGGTGATAATGCATAAAAATTATGAGAATATAGATCTTGGATTAATCGAACATAGAGATATATTTGGTGATACATGTAATAGTGGTAAGCACAATAGACCTGTGTTGAAAGCTAGTGGATTCCTTATAACTTAATGCATTGTCATCTAATTAAAATTATATACAGATATCTAGGCTATTAGATTATTAAATGGGATTAGTATTACTTGAGAAAGAATATTGATCAACTTAAAGAGTTTCATTGTTGCATGAATAGCATGATATCTTTAGTCATATAGAAAACCTACCTTAAAATGAATGAGTGAACCCAAAGTCTTAGCATCATCTTGCATATTAATATCCAATTACTTAGGCACAGTGATTAATTGTTTGTTTTCATTTTTACTTTTATTTTAGATTTATTTTAGATTCATATTTTTTATTTTAGATAAAGTTAGAAGTAGTGTTATCTTGTTATTTGCTTATGCAATCTTGTAGATACGATAACCTGAAATACTTTCCTTATTACTTTGATCTAGTATAATTACTAGAAAGTTAGGGTTTAAAACTTAACGCATCAGATATATTATGCTTAGATTCTCTATAGTTTTCACGTATCTCTCAATTTTCATGTACATAGTTCATTTTATGAATATAACGATTTAGTTTAGAGTACATATTCATATTTTATGTTTTTGGACATTTTTATGCATTAATAATATAAGTAGTTTTCAGTTTATATATGTTTTATGATTTTGCAATGTATGAATGAGTGTATGTTTAAGCTTCTACAATGTACGCATGTTTAAGTATGTGTTTAAGTATGTATGTGTGTGATACTATTATCTATTAACTAATATATGGAAAAATATTAATACATAGTAGTAGTATAATTTTTGGTGTCAGAGTAAGAATTGGGTCGTATTTTCAAAGTGATTTTCAGAAAATTGATTTGAAATTTTGATTTTTTAAGTGCTTAAAATTTATTTTTCAAAGTGTATTGCTTTTAGAAATTACATGAGCCTAGAGTTAGCATATCCTGACATTCAATACTAATAGTAGCTATTCAATTTAAGCATTTTAATATATAATTCAATAAAAATTTTAATTTTCTAACTTATGCTAAAAAAGTTTAGATATAAGGACTACTTTACCTAGATTTCATAATATTGAGAGTAGTGAATCAGTTGGGCTCAATGAGTGCTAGGAAAGGATTCAAGCTACCAAAATGAGTTTGGATGTGGAGGATATAGGAGAGATGATTAGGATGTGTGGTAGATCACTAGTTGATGTTGAGTTTTGATTCAAAGAATAGTTTAATGAAAGGTTGAGAGAGATTGCATCTTATTTATAATTTATCAAGAGTTTATCAACCATCCAAATTTAGTGGTTTAAGAGATCTTATTACTATTAAAGAGTGGATAAAGGTGGTTAAGAGTAATATGTCTAATTGAGAGATGGTAAGACATGTTATCTATTTGTTAAGAGGTGATACGAGGGTTAGGTGAAACCTTACAAGAATGTCGACTAATAAGGAAAGATTAAGCTATAAGAAGTTTTGATGTATATTTAAAAAAGGAGTATAAGAGAGGTAACAATGTCAGAGCTAAGCTACCAGTGTGTGCCAAGGATGACAAGAGACATCCAAAAGAATGTTTGATAGGGTAGAATATGTGTTTTAAGTGCTACTATGAAGGTTATCAAATCTCAAAGTGTTTTTTTAAGGGAGGTATTGATACTTATAGAGGTAGAGCTTATGTGTATATTGTATGTTAGGAGTAGGTTGATGTTAATTTATTGCAGTGACTAGTTAGTTACTTTTCTATTATACTCTTTTATTTGATTTGGTTAATTATGGTTCTATGTATCATTTCATTTTTAGGGATATTATAGATATATTAGAATTAATTCCTAATATGGTAAACTAAATGATTTATATAAAGTTACATGATGATGGTATTATAGTTAGTCATAGGATAGATTTGATCATTATAAAGTTAATAGATTTTGACATGATCTTAGGTGTTGATTTCTTAGATAAATATAGAGTGAAAATTGATTGTAAGAAGAGAAAGATTAGATTTCAACTAGGTAATGATCAATTTACGTTTGAAAAATATAATATTCAAGATATGATGATTTCTTATGTTAAGGTAAAAAGGATGTTGAGTAAGGGTTGCGTGGGTTTTTGGTCAATCTAATATGTAAGAGTATATCTGGGTCGAGTATTGAAGAGGTATTTATAGTAAAAGAGTTTTTCAATATATTTCTTAAGGATCTTCTAGGATTGGCTCCTTAAAGAGAGCTAGATTTTAGCATTAGGACTAATCTATAGTATGACTTTTATCTCTAAAGCTCTATATCGTATGGCTCTAATTGAGTTACAAGAGTTAAAAAAAGTTACAGGAGTTGTTAGATAATAAGTTTATTAGGCCTCGTTGTTCACCTTAAGATGCCCCCATCTTATTTATTTGAAAAAAAAAAATGGGTCAATGAGGATGTGTACTGATTGTAGGGAGTTGAATAAGGTGACTATAAAGAATAAATATCCATTGACTAAGATCGATAATTTTTTTGATTATTTAAAAGAGGAAGTAGTGTTTTTTACGATTGATTTGAGGTTTGGGTATTATTAGGTTCGGGTAATTGATAAAGATATATCTAAGACTACTTTTAGGATGAGATATGGCCATTATAAGCTTGTGGTAATGTCATTTGAGTTGACTAATACTCTATAGTGTTTATGAATTTGATGAATAAGATGTTCTAGGATTGCCTTGATTAGCTTATAATGGTGTTTATAGGTAATATTCTGGTTTGATCAATGAGTAAAGAGAATCATGATGAGCATCTGAGGTTTATGTTATAGAGCTTTAGAGATAGGTAGTTCTATGTCAAGTTTTTTAAGTGTGAGTTTTGGTTAGATATTATGACTTTCTTAGGGTATATTGTGTTGTAGATGATATTTTTGTTAATCCTAGTAAGGTTAAGGCAATGTTGGGTTGGTAGAGGCTAAGGACGGCCAAGAAGGTAAGGAGTTTTTTCGATTAGCTAAGTATTACTAAAGGTTTATTAAAAGATTCTTGAGTTTTATAATACCTTTGACTATTTTGACTAGGAGGAATGTTCTCTTTATTTAGATTGATAAGTATAAAGATCAATTTCAAGAGTTAAAGTAGAGATTGACTGGTGCTCTTGTGTTGGCATTGCCTAAGAAAGGAGTTGAGTATAATATTTACGTTAATGCATCTCATCAAGAGATTAGCACAATATTGATGCAGGTTGGTAAAATGATAGTTTATGCCTCTAGACAGTTAGAAGATTATAAGCTAAGATATCCTACACATAACTTGGAGTTGGCTACTATTATCTTTGTTTTGAAGATTTAAAAGTACTATCTGTATGAAGTAAGGTGTTATATATATTCAAATCATAAAGTTTAAAGTTTTTTTTTTTTTTTTTGTGTAAAAGGAGCTTAATATGAGGCAACAAAGATGGTTGAGTTAGTTAAAGATGATGATTGTGTGATAAGGTATTATCTGGGTAAAGCTAATGTGTTATTAATGCTTTGAGTAAAAAAGTGGTTTTATCTAGGATTATTATTCAGAGGGAGTTATAGTGTGAGATCAATAGAAAGTAGATCAAGTTTGTGATTATTAGGTTCTCTAGATTGTAAACTGTGTTGACTCTGTTAGATGAGATTTAGGTTAAGCAATTATTAGATGATCAATCTTAGAGAATGGTTTAGAGGATTAGATAAATTTTAATAGTTAGTTTAAAATTGAGAGATGAGATTCTAAAATGAGAAAGTAAAGTTTGTGTTTAAGGATATTAAGTTGGGACAGAGGATTTTTGTTAAGGCTTATAATATAATGTATGTAGTGTATCTAAGTAGTGTTAAGATGTAATAGAATCTCAAGAGAGACTTTTAGTGGTATGGTATGAAGACAGATATAATAGATTATGTGACTAACATTAAAGACCTTTTAAATTATTGCAGCCTTTATGTATGCCTGAGTGGAAGTGGGAGAACATTTCCATAGACTTTATAATGGGTCTTTTAAAGTGCAACATAGTTATAACAACATATAGGTGATTTTCGACAAGCTGAGTAAATTAACACATGTCTTGCCTATTCGAGAAGGGATGTCTATAGATCAATTGGGTCAGTTATATGTTAGAGAGATATTGAGATTACATGGGGTTCTTAGAGTCATTTTTTTTTTAAAAGAGATTCAAGGTTTCTGTCTACTTTTTAGAGTAATCTATAAAGATCTTTAGGTACCAGGTTATGCGTTAGTATAGTGTGTCATCTATAGATTGATAGGTAAACTGAAAGGTCTAATTAAATTTTGAAGGATATGTTGATGGCCTATTGTATTGATCATAAGTTGAGTTCGATTGAGCTGCTACCTTTGATAGAGTTTACTTATAATAATAGTTATCAGTCGACTATTTAGATGACTCTATTTGAGGCTTTTTATGGCAAAAGTTATAGGTCTCCTTTGCATTGAGATAAGATTGGTGAGAGAGATTCTTTAGAGGCAACTATCAGTCTTAAGATGACTTAGGGGATGATTAACCATGTTTGACTGATTAAGCAATGAATGAGGTAGGTCTAAGATTGATAGAAGAGTTATACCGATAAGAAGTGTAGAGAGACTGAGTTTTAGGTAAGAGATAAAGTTTTTCTAAAAGTTACTTTTTATAGGCATGTTGTGAGATTTGGTAGAAATGATAAGTTGGGAGTGTTACCTATAGGTTAGCCTTGCCTGTTAGCATAAATCAAATTCATAATGTCTTCTATGTTTCTTTTATTAAGGAGATAGGTTAGAGCTGAGTCTTATGCTTTGAAGATTCAAGATTTGGATTTAGCTAAGAATTTGAGCTATCAAGAGTGACCAATTTGGGTTTTAGATCACAGAGTTAAGACTCTAAAGAATGAGGAGATTCAATTAGTTACATTGTTAAGGAATAAGGAGAGTTAAAACCCTTTCCTCTTTGGCATTTCTTTTCCTCCCTTCCCATTACCATCAATTTCTGTTCTTTTTCTCTTTTTCACTTCTATTGCTTCCATCTTTGTTGTTGATCTAGTTAGCCAGCCTTTAGCTGTATTGTGCTACTGGTTTATGCATCTTTTTTCTCCATTCTTAGCATATGTTTTTAGTAGATGTATTATGTGTGTATGTCTTCCTTTCTCTTCTTATTCAACGTGTATGCTCTCCCTTACGTTTATGTGGTATGGGTCTCTAAAGTATGTGTCTTCTTTTCTCTTTCTTTTATTCCTTATATGTTATGCCCTTTAATAAGCTTTTCAACCACTTGTTTCTTCTAGGCTTTCTCTTTCTTGGCTTTTGTTTTAGGATCCTAGA
This sequence comes from Anacardium occidentale, assembly GCA_026122585.1. Classification (NCBI taxonomy): domain Eukaryota; kingdom Viridiplantae; phylum Streptophyta; class Magnoliopsida; order Sapindales; family Anacardiaceae; genus Anacardium; species Anacardium occidentale. The sequence continues at coordinate 191,682 of JAJEJH010000213.1, forward strand.
GTTGTTTCTCTGCTACTAGGTTGAAGCCTAGTTGTCCTTTTCATGTGTTTGCATGTTTATGTATGTGTTTCCTTGTGGTTGACTAGTTCATTTTTGTGTTTTTTTTTTTTTTTTGTATATGTTGTTCATGGTTGGCTGGTTTCATTTTTGTGATAGTATGCCCATGTGTGTAGTTTGTGTCTTTGTGTGTATTTTACTACTTTTGTTTTAAGTGGTTTTGGTCTTCCTTACTGCTAGCAAGCTTGCTTCTTTAAGTGAGGCTTGTGTGCCTTTGCTTTTTGAGGATGATGGCTCGTCGATAGGTTAATTGATTGATAAAAGTGACAAGATGGCTACCAAACCGTGGAGCAAACTTTTAATAGTAAAAAGGTTTCTTCAAGCCTGAAATTTATTCCCTCTATGAGTGCTGGCAAGGTAGGTGAGAAGTTGATTAAGCTTCTAGAAGACATAGCATGTAAAAGAGCCAAAAGTTAGGAATCTTATGTTGTTGGCTTCTTTATTGGAAGAAGACCACCGTTCTCGATAGTTAAAAGATTTGTTATTATGTAAGGAAACTAAGGCCTTATTGAGTTTACTTCAAATGGTTAAGAACTGGTCATCTTAAAATTTAGGGACGTTGATAATCTCGACAAAGTGCAAAGTGCTTGATAACAACCCTTGGTATATTAGAGGCTAACCCTTCTTCATCAAAAGGTCGACTCGAAACTTAACCATGATAGTAGATAAGATTTAGACAGTGGCTATTTAGGTGAGAATTTTTGGCATCCCACTTAAATTCTAGAGCCTTAAGGGATTCAACTATATTACTAGTAGGATTGGAAAACCTTTAAGGTTAGACTCAGTTATTGAGGAAAGTTCCTGTCTAGACTTTGCAAGAATTAATATAAATATGGAACTAGTGAAGGAGTTCTCGGAGGCCCTAGATATCAAATTCCTTAATGGGAAAATTATTGAACTTAAGGTAGATTATGCATGAAGGCCTATAAATGCCAAATATGTCATCAATATGGGTCTACTAGGGACGAATGCAAGATTGGCACCCAAAATACTAGAATTATTAGAAGAAGCCCTACTGTTAAACGCAAGAAAAATAGGAAGGTTAGCCTTAAGGGCACAATTTTGGTAAAAGGTAAAGATGAGAACTTGAAGGGAAAAAAAGAACTAATTTTTAGAAAAGGGTAAAGGCTTAACCAAGGTGAATCTGACTTACAGGTTTGAAATTTTAAGTGAAGATAATAGGGAAAATGTTATCGTAGATGGTTACATTATAGAGGGTGGTAGGACCTTTGATCACCTTTTGGAAGAATATTCCCTATTAAACATAGGTGTGGAACCAAAAACTAGTAAGGGAAGAAAAAACTAGAGAGATGAGGTAGCCATTACTAGTACTATTATAGAAGAAAGGAAAACTATGGGTAATAAGGAAGTAGACAGTCGTGGTAAGCTTGAAATTGAAAATGAAAAGATATGGGTTTACTTATAGTCAAACCTTTTGGAAAGGTAATCATTGTTGATGAAATAAAAATCAGGAATAGGAGTAGAAGGAAGGTTCAAAAGGGAAGTAACAAAAAAAATAGGAAGAAAGGTATGAACTGATCTTTTACTATCAAAATCCATGGTTAATACTATTACTTAGAATATTAGGGGTCTAAATTCCCCTCTTAAGCAAAAAGAGAAAAGAAAGTTTATTAAGAGTTATTTTTAAGATCTTGTTGCTATTTTGGAGACCAAAATGAGAGAAGAGAATAAAGATGCTATGAGGAATAGATCATACCAAGATTAGAATATGATTGATAATTACAATGTTAGTTATAAAGGGCGCATATAAGTTGTTTGGAATAGTAATATAACATCCCAGGGATAGATTTGTCTTTTAGGCTTCTAATCTGGGGTTAGATTGAGATTGATGAGAATTCTAGGGTTGTGAGAAAGTTTTGGGGTGAAATGGGTGTTTTTCTAGAGTTCGGTGGCTTGTACATGGATCCTGTTGAGAGGATTTGCATGTGATAGCGGGAAAATGACATTTTTGTCATTTTCCTGCCATGCACGACCGTGCATAAGAGGTGCACGCCCGTGCGTGTGTATTGTTTCAGCCACCTTGGTTTAAGTTAAGTTTATCCGATTTTCCAACCATTTTCATCCAAAGTTTTCATTTGATTTTCAGAGGATATCAACCCTAAGAGGGAAGATCAGCAACCATGACCATCCAATCCAAGTTGAGCTTGCGTTTTCCTTGAGAGAGAAAGCATGTCAAGAGGTAGGCGGTTCTTACCTCTTTCCCTTGTGTTTTGATATGTTTGATGCATGTTTTGACGCGTGTGAGTTAATTCCAGCATGCTTGTGATGTTCTCCTTGCATGTTTGATGATTTGAGATGATGATAATGATGATTGATGCATATATATATGTTATGTGTGAGAATATGTATGATATACATGCTTTTGTGATGGGTTGGATGATGAATATGCGATTAAAATTTATTGAAAGGGAAAACTTGTATATATGAAGTGTTTTGCATGTGGGAAATGGTTAATTTGAATTCGGTACGCAAATGGGATGGGAATCAGCTTGATTCCAAGCGGTCATGTTAGTACAGAGTAGGACACACGTCCGTGCACGCGTAGCGCACGCCCGTGCATACTGTATTTTTTACATGGTCACGATCATGTTCACGTAGCAGTGCATGACCAAAATGCAGGGTCACACCTGTGTATGTTAATGCATACCCGTGTACCAAGAAAAAATGAGAAATATGCAGAAAAATCACAGAACCGAGCACGACCACATACACAACTTGCTTACAGCCCCATGCAAGTTCATGCATGCCCGTGCACATGACACGCACGCCCGTACGTTAGACAGAAAAGAGAAGATAAGCATGAAATAAGAAATGTGCACAATAAAAGCCATCAAATGAATATGAAACAGTAAAATAAGCTTAGTTAAGCTTACATGATACATCATATACGCAGCATAGCATAACATGCCATACAGAGTTTTCAGAAATGGATCCAAGAATCTGAATTCATGTTTTCAGTAGAAAAACATTGATTTCAGGAACATTGATTTCAGGGGTGAATACGAGGGGGCACTTGTGAGTTTCAACACACCCGTTGCATCAAAAGTTATATGCTCATTACTAGCCCTATGTATCGGCATATACCAGAGTGCTCAGTTAGTTTATTATAGGTTTTCTGATCCAAGGATCAGATATAGTATAACGTGAGGCGCTCAGTTTAGTATGAGATTCAGAGGCATCATGTGACCCATACAGTTTATGATGCGTGTTTGCATAGGAAAGTCACATGGCCAGGGTGTCAAATCTCTGTATTCATCAGTCTATGCAGCATAGCAGGTACCTTTGGGTACATAGTTTTTAGCATAGCTTTCAGATCAGTTTTCATACGAGTTTTCAGATATGGGATCCTAGGATCTAACATCAGTTTTTAGTAAACAATTTTCACAAAGCTATTTTCAGTATACAGGCCCAGGCCTAGCTATGTTTTCAGCATACTTCATAGCATGTCATGATTATATGACACAACAGCATATCATTTAGAAAATGATAAGATCAGTAAGAATACTGAAACAGTAAATAAATAGAATAATGAAACCTCGTGTAATAAGACACGAATATCAGAATATAAGAACATGAGAAAAGCCACGTAATGATACGTGAACTTCAGAAAACAAGTAACAAAACAGTAAAGAGATAAACAGTAATGTAAAAGCTTCCTATAAGAAAGTTGACACGTGAGAACCTGTTTGGTTCCATCCCGTGTATAAGTCTGTTACTGTATGTGATGATGTGGCAATCCTTCGAGGAGGATTGGTTTAGGGTCAAAGACAGGAAACGCTTACTGGGTGAATATATCACTCACTCTCTACTTTCCTTTTCTCTTGCAAATTAGTATTTTGGGGGTTGGGAGGAGGAATTGGTTGCTGTTTGGGAACCATTTTGCTTCAGTTTTTGCAGCATGCTTCGGTTTGCATGCTTGTACAGTTTTGTTTGCATGTAAATGTACATGTTTTATCACACACATACTTTTAATATAATAAAGTTTTGGGCATGTATATATATATATGTATACATTTGCACCACATGATTTCCATTGCAGCATTTCAACTTAGTTTAGATATTTTTGTTGGGTATTATTGACCATATTTTCTTTATTTATTAATATTATATATTTATTAAATTATAGAAAAGTAGTAAACAGTAATACCCAGCGGGAGTGCCTACAAGTAATACTCTTAAGGTTAAGGAAGTGGAAAGGAAAGAGCAATGTATTTACTATGAGATTGGGATAGTGCATTTTAGGAACAAGTGGTTTGCCATATTTGTTTATAGAGCTAGCAATTACTTAGATAAAAAGAGGTTATGGGAAGAAATAACTAGGCTCAGTTCTAAGACTAGGAATTCACCTTGGATGATTATAGGAGACTCTAATGCCATAAGGAAGAAAGATAAGAAAACAAAGGGATCTGATAATTAGTATGCTTGTGATAAAGAGTTCAATGAATGTTGCTTTAATATTTAGTTAGAAGACTTAAAAATTGCTAGTCTTTTTCTGACATAGAATAACATGAGTGATAAAAATCACAATGTGGCTTACAAGCTTGCTAGAACTCGTCAACGATAAGTGGCTTGATAATTACCCTAACTTGTTGGGTTTAGTTTTTCTTAATGGCCTTTCTAACCATTATCCTTTGATTGTTAAATGTAAAGATTTGAATAGAGGGAGAAAAACTATTTTAAAATTTTTTCAACTATTGGGCTTCTAATAGTCGGTTTTCACCTTTAGTGAAAGATTGTTGTGATAATTATATTATGAAAGACCCATATTTAGGCTGGTGAAAATGCTTAAATTGGTCAAATGAAAATTAAATGAGTTAATTAAGAAAGATTTTTTATGTCTATTGGAAAGGGTCAAGTTAGCTAAGGAGAGATTAAAAGACACTTAAGCTTAACTCTTAATTAATCTTTTTTATGATAACCTTATTATTGAAAAAAGAGATCTCTTAAAGGCTTATAAGAGAATTAGTTGGATAGAGAATCTTTCCTTAAGCAAAAATCTAAGATACAAGGGCTCAAGGAAAGAGAATAAAATTCTAGTTATTTCTTCAGTGCATTAAAGGAAGAAGGAATATAAACTCTATCAAAAGGATTATGAATAACAATGATCTAATGTTTCATGAGAAAAATCAAATTAAAGATGAGTTAGTTGACCATTTTAAATAAGAACTTTTTGAGAATGATTTAGGAAGAGATAGCAAAAGGTAGCTCAATTTCTTTAATTAATGTGTCCCTAGTAATGAGGTTGACAACATGATGAAAGAAGTGACTAGCAAAGAGATTAAAGACAATTTATTTAAGATAGATGACAATATAGCCTTTGGCCTAGATAGTTTTAGAACTTTATTTTTTCAGAAAGCCTAGGATATTGTGGGAGATGATATGGTAGAGGCTATCAAACACTTTTTACTAGTAAAGCTCATTTAAGGAAATTCAACTGTATTATTCTTGCCCTTGTTTTGAAATGTGAGAACTTATTATATGCAAAGGATTTTAGACTTATTGCCTAGTGCAATATGATCTATAAATATATCTTTAAGATCTTAGCTAACAAATTGAAAGGAATCCTGCCTAAATTTTTTAACGAAGCTCAAGCGACCTTTATTGAAAGAAGAAGAATCAATGATAACATCTTTCTTTGTAATAATTATTCAATAGATTTCATAGAAGCATTGCAAGCAAAAAAAGATGTGCCATCAAATTTAATCTTATAAAGGCTTATGACATGGTAAGTTGGGATTTTGTTATTAAATGTTTACAGGATATTGGTCTTCATCTGTTATTTATCCACTGGATAAAGAAATGTCTTACCATCCTTACATTTTTTATATCTATCAATGGTAAGCTTGAGGGTTTTTCAAAAGTTCTAGAGGTCTTAGACAAGGTGATTCTATTTCCCTACCTCTTTGTGATTGTTATGGATTCATTTTCAAGAATTGTTGAAAAGGAAGTTAAAAATGGAGAGTCTGATTATTATTAAAAATGTAAGGACAACAAGATCTCCTATCTATGTTTCGTTGATGATCTTATCTTATTTTGTAAAGTTGAGGAAAAATTTTTAAGGATCTTCAAAAATATGCTTGATGAATTTTAGAAATAGTCAACATTAAAGGCCAATAGAGCTAAAAGTAATATTTTCTTATTGGGGTTGTTTAAGACTGAAAGGTTAAGCTAGTTAAAATCCTTGGCTTTGAAATGGATTATATTCCTTCAAATATTTTGGTATCCATTTTGTCTCCTACAAGCTTTCTGAAGAAGATTGCAAACCCTTAATGGCAAAAATTCTTGCTCATATTCTCTCTTAAAAAAGTAAACACCTCTCTTATGTGGTAGAATCATGCTTATAAAAGTCATCCTTTTCAATATTTAGGTTTTTTGGGTTTCATATTTTATCCTTCTCAACAAAGTCCTTAGGGAGATTAACTCTGAACTTAGAAATTTTTTTAAAGTGTTATGGAGACTAATGATGGAAAGGCTAAGGTAGCTTAAGAATAGGTTTATACACTTCACAATGAAGGTGGTTTAGGTTTGAGGATAAGTAAGGACTAGAATAAGACAGTTGTGACCAAGTACTTATGAAATCTAGTTCAAATTACCAATCAATCCATCTGAGCTAATTGGATTAGAAAGAACAAAATTCAATGTAAGAGCATATAAGACATTAAAAGTGCTTAAGAAAGCCCTTAGTGGTGGAAAAAGCTTCTCAGAATCAAAGATGATATTAAAGTAAAGATCACCTACCTTATAGGCCATGCAGAGCATACACATTTGTGGTGGGATAACTAGCATCCCCTTAATCCTTTAACATTAAAATTTAGTGAGAGAATCATCTACAATTTGTGAATGGATAAATATGCTAAGGTCAAAGAGATCTTTATGAATGGAAAATGGAAATAGATGACCTAATAAGGGCAAAGGTCTAGGAATATCATAGAGGTAAAGAGAACTAGTATCAATAGACTTATTTGGGGTGAAAATGGGATTATAAAAAACCCTAGGAAGAATGATGACTTTTCATTAGCTTAGTTTGGAATGAGTTCAAGAATATAGGCGATCAGGTTGATTGGGCTCACCTTATTTAGTATAAGAAGTTTATACCTCAGTATGCTACCATCTTTTGGCTAGCCTTGAAGAAACGGTAAACCACAAAAGACAAACTTTAAACGTATGGAATTTGTTCTAGCTTAAATGTGTGTTATGTGACTTGCATGATGAAAACATTGACCATTTATTTTTCTAACACAATTATAGTCATTATGCTTGAAACAGTGTTTTAAATCTTAGCAACCTGAGTAATAAGAGGCTAGGATGGGAAAGGTACTATCAAGAGATAAAGAAGGGTTAGAAAGATAACTCTCATAGGTTCACTATGGCTAAAATAAGTCTGAAGGTTGTTGTCTACTCCATTTGGCATAAGAGAAACAATAAAATATTCTCTTAACCTTCCCAAACCAAATAGCGTATTTGTTTCCTTGTTAAGAGAATCATAAGGGACAAAGGGACTGAGTTCACTAACTTTTCTATGTCTAGTCAAAACATGTCCATTGCATCTAATTGATATGTTCCTAATATAGTTTTAAAAAATTTTAATGGCCTTTGAGTCTTCTTTGGTGTTTGTTTTATATTATTGGCAATCTAGAAGAGATTTAAGAGTGTTTGTAAGTTGGCGAAAAGTGGTAGATATGTGATCATGGAATGTTTTGGTGCTTTTCACATGAGTGAGAAAAATAAGGCAGAAGGAGGGAAAAAAAAAGGTCATTTATTACTAACATGTTTTCTTTTCATAAGATTTATGTAAGATTGCTTATTTCTTTTGTCCGGTGCCATAGTTTGTTCCTTTGGTTCTTCTTACCCTTGATCCTTAAAAAAGTGGTCCTTGTTACATAACAGAAGCAGGTTAAAGGTAGATAGGTCAAAGTTAGGTTGTCATTGTTCTTTTTTAAACAAGGAAACTATGTATGGTTCTTAGTTTTGCATGCCAAAATGAAGTAGCTCAAATCAAATCCTCATTTCAAGACTTTGTATAACCTATTTTAAGGTCTCCATGGCAATGGAAAAGAGGAATGCATGATTATTCTTTTAAGGAGGAGCATTTTATGGGCCTTGTGCTTAGTGGGCAATGTATAAATACATGAAAAAGCATGTTTCCTTAACTCAAAGTCATTTTTAGGATTTACATGCTTTTTAAGAGTGGTGAATGAGGTTTTAGATGCCTTGCCATTTATTACATATGCAGGGATGTGTTTACCTCGATTTGTGCTTTAAAAGGGTTCGATTTTTTTATGGTTTTCTTTAGTAAAACTATTTTTATTGTTCACTATGCTATAAATTGTAAAATCAGTTTCTTACCTAAACTTATAGTTGTTTTTCATGGCGCTTTGTGGTCTATTTTGCACGTAGTTAAAAAGGATTTTTTTCCTTGATAATTATGGAAGGTATGTGGCAGTGCTCTAAAGAAGAAGAAAATACTACTAAAAAAGAGTGTTTTGGGGGTTGTATTATGCTAGGTTTTTTTGCTTGAAGCCAAGGTTTCTATAAGTATGGCAAATTATTTTTCTAAGTTCAGAAAACTCAATATAGCTAGGTTTCTTTATGCATTAAGAGATTGTCCATTAAGCTTTGCCTTGGTCATCTTGAAACCTGATACTCATGGAGTGAAGGGCTATTGGAGCTATTTTATTAGGCCTTATATGAAGCGGATTAGCAAGCATATTAACATCCTTTTAACGTATGGGAAATATGACTTATGAGCTAGCCTTATGGGCTTATTGTGGCAACTTGCAAGCTTATGGATTATAAAAGATCATGTACTTCCAAAGGTCTTAGGAAGATTAAGCTTATTTGATAGAAATTGGCTTCGTTGGGGGCTACACATAAATAACATGATCATGGTACATAGATTTGCTCCTTAGCTTGGTTCACTTTGGTCCAAAGCAAGGGAGACTTCTAATTGAATACCTCTTGTCATTATTTTTTTATACAAGATCATTTGTGTAAACGGTTATATAGATTTTGTAAATGACACTTGTATTAAGTATAGATTTAGGGGTTTCTTTTGCATACTTTTAGTCGGTAAAAAAGCTTAGGATGCTTGGCATTGTTAGGCTAAGGTTATTGTTTTATCTTCTTAGTTCTATCTTGGAAGAAGCCTAGATAGGCCTTTAAAAGGACTAGTTAGAACGGGTTATTTTTTTCTCTGCTTAATTTTCATTTGCAGGTAAGGGTTATCATCGCACGTAAGTTGTATCGGGCTTGCCTATATCTTTTTGTTGTATAAATTCTTTATTTGTGAGTTACTTGAAGGAAAGTAAATGTTATTATTTTTATCACCTAAATAAGCAAAGAGACTTTATTACTTGACTTAGTGTCTTTATAGAAAGACAATTCCTTTTTAAAAGGATCAGTGGGAGGAACACAAAGTTCAATGAGACTCTTAAACCATAAATGTCTATAGATTTTCAATAGGATGATATGCCATGTGATATGGTTGATCATGACATATTTTAGTTGTAGGTCAAGTAGAGTAAGTTACAAGCCTAAGAAACATAGATAGCTCCTAATTCAATATGGTGATGCATTAGTCTTTTCTATTGATGAGCCTCAAACCTACGGTGAAGTTATGATAGATCTAAACTATAAGAAATAACTTAAAGCCATGAAGTTTGAGATAGACTTCATATACCAAAACCGAGTAAAGACATTAGTGGATGCACTTGAAAAGGTAAAAGCCGTAAGGAGCAAATGGTTTTTCAAAAACAAAATTGATATGGATGGTAACATACATACTTATAAAGTACAACTGGTTGATAAGGTTTTAATCAGAAATATGGCATTCATAATGATGAAATCCTTTCATCGGTTGCAATGTTTAAGTCCATTCAAATTATGCTTACGATAATTGTGTACTTTGATTATGAGATTTGGTAGATAGATGTCAAAAATATCTTATTGAATGAAAACCTTGTAGAGGATGTTCTATAACACAGCTTGATGATTTCATTCTCAAGGAACAAAGAAATAAATTATGCAAGATACAGAGGTCAACTTGTAAACTAAAACAAGCTTTGAAGAGCTAGATTATTCATTATAGTAATGTTATTCAAGAGTTTGGGTTTATCGAAAATAAAGATGAGCCATGTATGTAAGAAAGTTAGTAGGAGTATAGTAGCATTTATAGTATTGTCTATTAATGACATCCTAATTATTAGAAATGACATTCCACACTAATAGGCCATTAAGACTTAGTTATCCAAGTGCTTTTCCATAAAGGACTAAGGAGAAACAACTTATATTTTTTTGTTAAGATCTATCGTGATAGATTTCATAGGCTACTTAAATTAAGTTAGAACATGTACATAGATAAATTTTTGAAGAAATTCAAAATACATGTTGTATATCTCTCTAAGGATATATGTCTTAAAACATATAAAAGAGAGAAAAAATAAGTTATGCTACATTTGCTTTAGCAATTACATCGATCATGTATACGATATTATGCACATAGATTAATGTCTCATTCACTTTAGGCATTTGTAGTAGATATCAATTTGATCCAAGTAAAAAAACATTAGATTGTTGTCAAAAACATCCTTAAATACTTAAGAAAGACTAAAGATGCATTCTTGGTTTATGAAGGAGAGGATGTGCTCATTGTACATGGTTACATTGATGTAAGTTTTCAAACAAATTGTGATGATTTCAAATTCTAATCAAGCTTTATGTTTTGTTTAAATGGTGTTGCAATTACCTGTAAAGGTTTCAAATAAAGTACTATGACTGATTTTACTATAGAGTTTAAGTATATTGTTCTTACTAAGGTAACAAAAGAAATAGTTTGGATTAAGAAGTTCATCACTGAACTTGGAGTGGTTTCTAGCATTGTTTATCCTATAGGCCTTTATTGTGACAATAATGGGGCCTTAAAACAACCTAGGGAACTACAGTCACATTAGAAATCTAAACATATTCTTAGGTGATTCTATTTAGTACAAGAGATCATACAACATAGAGATGTATAGATCGAGAGAGTAAACACAAATAAGAACTTGGTCAATCTACTAACCAAGCCTCTATTGCAGTAGAAGCATGATAGGAATATAACTGCATATGACATTAGACATGTGTTTGATTGACCATATTACAAGTGAGAGATTCTTAGGGTTGGTGCCTTATAGCTACATGTTCGTTGTATATTAGTTTTATTTATTCATGTATTATTTTTAATTTGAATCATTGTACTTATATATATTTGATGATATTTATAATACAATGTATTTAAGATATATCGTTTATTTAACATATATTTTGTCATTAGTTTGGTAGAACTAAGATGATAGATTTAGATGACCTGATCATGCTTTTTGTAGATCTCATAAGAGGTTATACTAAAATCAGTCTATAATCCTAACATCTTTATGAATTAAAGACACAAATGATGATGTAGAGAATATCACAGTATGTGTGATTCTATCTAATATAGTGGTGATTTATAGGCATCGAGGTTATTGCTTCTAGCCTAGTCCTACATATAGGTATAAGATTTGGTAGTCATATTCATTAGATATACCAAATGATAAGGATCTCATATAGATGGTACTTTCTATGTTTATAAATCAATGCTTATATCTTGATGGGTATATGTGGTTTTTTTACTTAAAACTTATCAGACTATCTTGTACTATAAATGATACTGTTTGACATTATTAAACACATCATTATAAGTGAAGTGTTATAAAGGTGAATAATTGGACGTATGATGATCAGTATAGAGACTATAGTAGATCAACATATGATTCATCTATCTTAAACATTTCTTAGTTGAGTTATCTAGAACTAATTAGTCTATGCCTAAGTTGGATCAATTAGTGCTATATTTAATATTAGTTTAAACATTTGTAGATATGGGGGTTTTGGACATACACATGTATTTATATCTCAATCTCATGAGATATAGTGACAAAAAGATTGTATTGTGTGTTAACTATCAAATTGATCAAGCTTAAAGTTGTTTGTTGAAATTTTACTATTTGAATGGTCTTGATGTCTTGCTAGAGGCCACTCATAATTTTTATGTAGATTCTACTTGAATTTGAGTATTGTTGAGATAGTAGATGATTTACGAGTCACACACTTATGAAACGGATAGATTAAGATAGATGATTGTTATCCTGGTTAATATGTTACTGGATGATATCATGTTAGGCTTGCCAAATCTATTTGAATTAAGTTGACAAGTCAAAATCAAGGGTTTGTCTTGATGTATAACCGTTTACCTCTATAGGTCATAAGCATACGTCTTGAGGGTTGACAAAATTCTACCATGTTTCGATGGAATGAGTTTGAGTAATTTGAAATTTAAATAAGCTAATAACTCACGGCATGTGTGTATCTTGTATGGGCATACATGGAGTTTTTTTATGGTTATTAAATCATAAGAATGTTGCATAAATTATGCGTAATTTGCATAAACCACAATGATTACTAGACATATATGTACGGGTTATGACTCTCGATTCATGGGCGTACAGGTTTAAGCGATTTGCATTCAAGAATGAAATCTACTTTCAACAAATGAACTTGAATATGAACCTACATATGGGCATATTGAATGGTCAAATTTATTTGAGTAGAACAAGTGAAGTTCTTATTTTTACATAGGATGTTAATGATCTCCATAAAGCACTGTCAGATCATCGTGGCCTAGAATTTTGGCAGAAGTTTGACCTTTCTTGTTCCAAGTGGACCGGCTAGTGTGAACAGGTTTGTCAATGGTTACTATAGATGGTCCATGATCATTTTCTCAATTGAACAAATATTTTCCTCACTCCAATGAAAATTGGGACATATAAATCCAAGCGAGAGAAAGAGAAAGAAATTGCATAAATAGGTCATACATTTAAATAGAAGTTGAGATTGCAGTTATTGATGCTATACAAATTTTTTTGACATTGGATAGTCATGAACCCATTGTATAGATAATGTAGACCCAAATATTGTTTTTGTCAAGAGAAAATCCTTCACGATTGTATGAGACAACCAACCAATTATAAGACCAGGGATAACATGACGAATAATATGCACACGGCCAAATGTTTATTTTCCACCCAAAGTTTGATGGAAAGGATAATCACACCATTTAAGCAAAAATCTATTTTGCACTCAAATATTAAATTTATTAATAAAATTTAAATTTTTATAAAATTTTTAAAAAAATCAATTAAATAACAACTTTGTCCTCTAAATTTTATTAAATAATTTTGTATATTTTAATTTATATTAATTTCAATTAAAAATAATTAAAAAATAGAACTCACTAACCGATAATTATATGTCTAAACACAAATTTAAAATTTGAAAATATTGAAAGTTTAAATGAAATTTTTTCAAAATCAATTGGAAATTTATAAAAAGTTTAAGAATATTTAAAAAAATTTTAAATTCTTTAATAGTTTCAAAGTTAACAGTTACATTTTTTAAAAATTGAATATAACATGATAAATTAGAAATATAAATGTTACAAACTATCATTGTTATAATTATATTTTTAAAATATATAAGATAATATAATAAATTATTAGACAAGGTAAGAAAAATATAGATTTGTATTTCATTTATTTTAAAAAATAATATTTATAACCTCAATACTATTTCTATTTTAGTCTGAAATAGATGTTATTATAATATATATAATCTCCAGGATAAAATGATAGTCGACTTTATTTTTATTATAATATTTTAATCAAATAACATAAATTTCATTTAATTATTAAGACTAATGACTATTTTTGAAGAACCAATGAAGATATATTTTTTTAACTTAAAATGTGTAAATTTTTCTTTTATCAAATGTTGGATGAGAAGTTGTGGTTTGGCCTACCCACAATGCCATATCTTCCTAGAGTTGATTGCCTGGTTCAGGTGTTCCTTGCTATTGTTAGAACATCTTTTCAACCCAAGGTTACTCGGAGTAGTCGTTACTAAACATGATTTCAGGATCATTATTCGCAACTTAAAGTGAACGGTTCAAATTCCATTGATGATTCTTCAAAACGTTCTCAAACAGCAAACAACATTAAAAAAGTAAGTACAATAAAGCAAGAAATAAAGAAAAAAAGGATAAAAAATGAAGGGAAAAAGAGTGACCAAGAAATAGCAAGTGGCGGGATGATTTGGGAAGACAACAGTACCTTACTTCCCACTGAAAGTAGAAGCCTCGATAGATATCAGTTTATTATATTATGAACAGTATCCACACTAACCAAAGTAAAAAGCTCAACCAAATATTTTCATCAAGAAGATAGTCTAAACACCCTATAAAATTGCCAGTACAATAAATTCAAACATTTTCACTTCCATTGATAGCCTCACATCCACAACATAGTGGTATATTTCTACTTAGAAACTCAAGGCAAACAATAAAATTTAGGCCGCACGAACTCAATTATTGATTCTCTAAAAGCATTATACAGAGATGATAAGAGCAACTATAAAAACATATGTATAATTTTACAATTTCAACTGTATGAAGAGTTCCAGGGAGTCAGCATTAAACAACGACATTGTTTTCCATCAACATACTTTCTTCATAATCAAACTCTATTCATGAATAATATTTATTCATCACTGTAACAATGTAAATCTGAGTTCCTACATTATTGGGGAAATGATTGATAAAGAGAGGAAAAAAAACCACAGCAGTGGCATTACAACAAAGAAAAAGAGCCTGAAGTGAAACCTCTTCCCTGAACAAAAATTATCTCATATCAATCCCCAACCATCCAAAACTGAATGGAAGGATGAGGCTATTATATCTAAAGCTACAATAACCCTAGTCTAAAATAACACAAGTATGAGTACTTTCAAAATCAAATATCAATTAATTGAAGCCAATGAAATCATACCCTTGAATCTACGCTTCTTTAACTCCCTGCTGCTGCTGCTGTTCCTCAATTATCTTCTTATTCTTCTCAATTGCTTCAGCAACCTCACGAGGCATATACTTCTCATCGTGCTTAGCCAAAACTTCTGTCGCTGCAAAATAGCAATCTCCATTTCTTGCCTTCTCCGAAACATTCTTATCTGATTTCACATTCTTTATTTCCTCTGTAAATGGCTTGATGAACCCCTCCACAACAACTGAATGACCCTCTCTAAACAAATCAGGCAATGATCCCTGATACCTAACTAAAATATCAGTAATTAAGTCAGTGACTACAAACTCTATATCTGGAGAAGATGCTGGGTGGGCCACACTGCCTTCAAGGACCAAACCGCCAAGCCTGAACTTGTTTTTTGTCGGGTTTGCTTGGAATTTTTGAAGAGCATCGGTTGGAGTCACATAAAAGACCAACTGGTCTTGAAAATTATTGAGGACAATTATTATGAATCCAGCAATACAGCTGAAGGTCAGTGCATAGGTCCAGAGACGACGGCTCTGTAGCTGTCGAGCTTTGGCTCCTATGTCAACCTTGTTGGACCTAACTGGGGGCCTACGGGTAGTGGAGAGGAACCGCAATGAATTATAGCCATAGATTGGGTGGCAGAAATCAGACAGCGAAGAGTGCAACGATGGCAGAGAATCCCTAATGGTGGCAGACGGAGTCAAGAGAAGTCGGGGATTGTGGCAGAGAGTATTGACAAGTTGGGATCTGAGACGGGCAGTAAATCTGGTTGCCATGATGGAATTTTCTCTAGAAAATTTGGAAGAAAATTAGTTTCAGCCTTTAGATATAGCCAAACAAGAAAATTTTCAACAATTCTTACAGTTTTTCTCTGCGATAATCTGCAGTAGAGAATTTAAGCACAAAGGAAAAGAATGAGACACGAATTGGATTTGGCAAAAAATAACAAAAGAATGAGAATGTTAAAATTTAAACAATCCCTAAACTTCTATAAAAGCAGCTAAATTGGGATAACTAGCACAAATATGTTAACAAAATTACAGCAAAAACTTATCCTCCACAAACAAAAAGAAAAAACAAAGAAAATACAGGGCAAAGAGACACGACTGAGCTAATTCAAAACTATATATGCAAGTAATATTGATACAATAAATATTCAATAACTGATTCATAAAAAAAAAACAAATCAATGGATCGTGAACGAGTTCAAAAATTGAAATATATTATGAGTTTCATCAAACTAGATTTCATAATCTTCAAAACCATTGAATTTAAGATAACAGAAGAGGTTCCAGTTACCTAAAGAAGAGGGCAGCGTCAGTGACGGCGAAGAGTTCGAAGGATGTCAACGTAGTGTGGGTGCCAGGGAGCCAGCCTTTGTTATTGTCTACAACAGTGGCGCCGCTGGGTTTTGCTTATGATTAAATACTGCGTGAAAGTTCGAAAACATAACCTCATATGAATTTTGATTAGAGACAAGGGCAAATGACTTACTCCCACCCAGGGCATAGCTTTGTCAAATTTTAAAAAATCTACACATTTACTAAATAAAATTTTTTATTCAATTTTATTAATATTTTTAATAAAATAATTTATTTATTTTATAAAAATAATAAAAATATAATAAAAATATAAAATATTATTTAAATATTAATAAATAATAGAAATATAATAATTAAAAAATATAAAAACATTAAAAAAAAAAGACAAATGTAAGTAGTGGTGGCAATAAAAAAGTGAATAAAGTGATTAGAAACGGTTGCCCGATTTATTGACCATCCCTTCTAGCAAAGGTGACCAAAACCAGATAATCAATTTTTATCATTGGATTTACTTTTTAGTAGTTACCATTGTCAGCACTGATGACGATAGCTTCATTTATTTTTCTATTTTTATTTTATTTTTATATTTTTAATATATTTTATTTTATTTTAAATATTTTTTATATTTAAATAATATTTTATATTCTTATTATTTTTATAAATTTTATTTTATTATTTTTTTTATTAAAAAGATAAAAATACATTTCTTACTATGATAATTTAATTGTTAACCATTAAACATAACTATTAATAAGTAAATATTGAAGATTTTAAAAGCTGATAGATATTATTTTGTCTTTGAATAAAACCTTGGATGAGAATTAGTCCTTTGGCCCAGAGACAAATAGTTAACACCCTATTCAACGAGAGTATAAAATTTTATTTTATTTGAAGTTTTTCAAGAGAAAAAAATTCACACCCCAACCATAACTAGATGAAGTTGTCTCCCTCGAGTTTCAAAAATATATAATGGCATATCATACATGTTGAACCCTTGATGTTTTGATGATGATAAAAATATACTTAACTTGCTAATTAATCCCTTGCATGAAGTAACTCATGACAAAAGAAGGGAGAAAAAGTTTTATTTTATAGGATATAGGTCTCGCACGACCGTGTGCTATTGTAGCACAACCGTGCTTGTCTAAAAGGTTCCTCGTGTGTTCAAAACACGGGACCGTGTGCCTGACCATGCGAGGTTCTGTGAAAAACTGAAGAAAATTCTCAGAACTAATATGGGCGTGCGTTTATGATACACGACCGTGTGCATGCATAACACAGTTAACGCACCATCAGTTCAACTGTTGGGACTTTGTCCCCGCCTCAAACTATGGGTGGGAAATAGTCTTTTGGCCGATTAATAATGAAATCCAGTTATTTAGAATAAGCAATATATCCAGATTTAGCAAGCGAATAGATGAATGTTAGGGCCAAGGCTAGGTATGTTTGTTGTCTTGTTTGCTTGCTTGGGTTAAGGGAAGTAAGGATCGTTTACTGGGTATTCTTTATCACTCATTCTTTTCCTTCTTCCTTTCTTTTCAGGTTGTTTGTTGTTGGTGAGGAACGGGTGGAGCGTGGTTGATGGAAGAGGGCTCCATATCAGTTTTCAGTGTTTAGTATGGCCTGTTGGGTCTTATATTGTAAATTTTTATATTTACTTAGTATATTTGTATAGAAACAGTTATGTATATGAAGTGTATTTTGGGGCCACCATTATACATTGTATTTTCAGTTTTAGTTTCCGCTTATGTATTCAGTAGTGTTTCTTTTTATAGGATTCCCGTCACGTATACCGAATTTTTAGTTTATTAATAAAAGATAAAGATATTATTTAGTAGCAACGGTATGCGTGGCAGCGGGTCTTAAACCTATTGGGAAGTCTAGAGGGATTAAATTATCACTTAAAAATAAGTATCAAATTCATTATAAAAGGTTGGGCCTAAAATGTTGAACAACATAGGTCTAAATAATTATTTTCAAAAAATCTAACAACTTCTAGTTGCGTAACCCTTTTTTGTGTGACTCACGGCTTCTTTGTCATTTTGGTAGTAAGCAAGAACATGATTAATCTTTAATTTATCATCAATTTTATCCATAGACCAAGATTGACCTCTAATAAGGTATCATAACTACTCAAATGATAAGGTGTCAATAGAAGATGTAAACCTATCAACTATAATTACTATGCAATCAAATCATTTCATCATTTAATATCAAAAAATTTGTGGTGTATAAATGGTATCTACTTTAGATGATCCCTTGATTATTAAATGCTTGATTTATGAAACGACTAACCTAATAATATTATATTAAGCAACAACTCATTTCTTTAATGGCTATAAATCTCTTATTGGATAGGTAAGGATGGTTTAGGTCTTTTGCAAGGAACCAACTAGTCATCCATTTTCACTAATATATATTTCTCAAAGCAATCTTTAAGTGATGACTTCTAATAAATTTCATGATGTACCAAAAACTTGACTCGTTCATATGTTTCTTGTGGTCACGGTAAGATAATCAGATAAAGATGACAAGTCTTACCAAACATATTATGAAAAAAACCTATCACATATACATAGTGTAATAGCCTGAGGTAGAATTGTCCTTTTAGGCTTGAGACCAAGGGTAGAAGTGAGATTTTTTAGATGGAAAATAGATTTGAAAGGGTTCAAAGGTAGAAAAGTCATTTAGAAGCCTTTTATAGCTTGTACATCGGTATTCTTGGGAGAATATTTCATGTATAGCGTGGAGAGAGAGAAATTTAAGTTCTCCTTTAGACGTACGACCGTGTGTCATGTCATTTAAGCACATATACATTTTATTTTTCCATCACATGTAGATCCAATTTTCATCTTCTTTTTTCCCTTTGCATTTTCAGCAAACCCTAGACTAGAAAGCACCTAACCAGTAGCCATAATCCAAGCTAGAGATTCAGAAGTAGTTAGAGATAAAGATCCTATAACAATGGCAAGATGTAAATATTTTCTTACATTTTTCATTTGGGTTTATAACATGATTTTTTGGTTTGAGCTTCTTCCATGTATTTGTTGCATGTTGAGAATGTATTATAGCATATATTGATGTTGAAATGAGACCTTGGATGATGATTTATGAGCTACTATGGGATGTTTTAGTGTTTATGTGCTTAGGTATGCATTTGTGAGAAATGTGAGATTTTTAGCATGTTTTATGATAAATAAATGGAATGAGTATGCTTATTAGTTGTTATGTTTGATATAAGAATGGTCTAAATGAGATCTTTTGTGGTTTCAATGAGATTTATTAGGATTTTCTGGGTTTTTAAATGTCATGTGCTGGAAAAGAGTTGAGCACAAGACCGTGTACTTGAGGATACACACATGTATGACCTTTTTTCTGTATGAGCACAACTTTGCTTAACACCCATGTATGTATGAAAATCCAAACATTTGCCCATGCAACTGATGCACACGTCTATATGATTAATCCCAAATTCATACGCCTTTGTAAATAAGACACGAGAGTATTGTTATATTGTTACATGCCCGTGCCAGTATGGCACATGGCCTTGTGCCCTATATGCACGCTCATGTGTTTGCACCACACGCTTGTGTAGTCAGCTAAAGTTTTACAATTTATTCTAGAAGCTAGCATGATTGAGGACGCAGTAAGCATACAGTCTCGTATGCCTTCACACATGCCTGTGTACCTTAAGAAAAGTAGCAAAAGAATTTTAAAGTAAATTTAAGTCATTCCAAACCATTCTTAGGCATAAGAAACTTAAGAATAAAAAAATATAACAACATTTCATACATGATTATTAATACAGAGCACAACATGGACCATCAGATATTTTCATAAACGGATCTAATGATCTAATAGCATGATTTTAAAGTGTATATATATGATGTTCTGGACATTAGTTAAGGGTGGATACTATGGGGTACCTGTAAGTTCGTATGCCCTTTAGAGAAGGGAACTAGCGTCTACTAGAAAAGACATTATCTTTGACCAAACTCATTAGAAAGAGTGTTGGTCGTACACAAGTAGTTTTATTATAGGTTTGAGCTCACACGGCTAGGGTGTCAAATCTTTGTATTTATCAGTCTGACCAGTATAGTAGATATTTTTAGATATAATATCTTTTTGATTCAATTTTTTGGAGTATTCTATATGTATATATACAAGATCTTTAGATCAGAGTTTTCATATTAGAAAGAGTTTTCAGAAATCAGTCCTAAGGGTAAGTTTTATAACTAATCAGTATTTATATGACATCAGAGCATGTATACTATGTCATGTATAACATTCATGAGAAAAAACAGAAACAGATGAAGATAAAAGTAAAGAATATTATAGAAAATAGACAAAATATTAGAAGAGTGAAATAAGTAAACAATAAAATAGAAAAGGTATATAACTAGTTGAGTTTGAGACCTGCTAGCGTTAGAGATAGAAAATGCTTACTGAGTGATTTTGTTACTCAACCCTTTCCCTTCCTTTCTTTTTTATAGGTTAGTGATATTTGAACTAAGTAGAAGCAAGGTAGTTGTTAGATTTTGGGGACATGACTTGACAACAGTTAGCATGTTTAGCTCGCATGCTTTATATATGATTTTTTTTTGCATTACAAATGTATTTATGTTTGGACAGTAAGTTTAGAAATGCAAAAGCCTGGGATTTGCAAGAAAGAAGTCATTTTATTATTATTATTATTATTATTTTTCTCATTTTATTTACAATTTTTCTATTTCAGCTTCGGTATTGAAAATTTAACTTTCAGCAACATACTTTATTGTACAAATTCCCGTTATAGGTGCATTATTTATATAATATATATTATAAGTATTTAAGCACAAAGGCTTGTGGTAGGGGTCACTATAGTTGTTGGTATCAGAGTAATGTTTTAAGTCATCAAGTAGAATTTGACATATGTTTTTAAGAAAAAAAAAAGAGTTTTGGATGCATTGTTTTTTTCTAAAAGATTGCATGAGCCAAAGCCAGCATGTCCCAACAGCTCTTACTCACTTTCTCTCCGTGTAAGTATAGTAATGTGAAGTGTAGTATGTTTTTAGATGTTAGCCTTTATGTTATGGTGTTTTAGATAGAAGAGCCCAAGCTCCTTTACCCCCAATTGTAGAGAAAGAGAGTAGTGTCTCCATTAGACCTATGAGTTCCAATGATTATAGGAGATCATAACACTCGAGGGTATCCCTTAGACTTGAGGATGTATGAGAGATTTTCAAAGAGATGTTAAAAGAAAGGTATCAGTCAACAATCAGAGTAGAGGCTTCTAAGCCAGTAAGATAAAGAGCTTATCACGGGTCAGTTAGAGATCAATTTAAGATCAGTTTGGTCAGAGAGGACAGGGTATGTCAAAGACAATCAGAGAAAGTTGTCAAATGCTAGAGTTCGGTCATCAAAGGGATCTAAGTTATGGGATAGATACAACTAGTACTAGAGGTTTTGACAGATTACATTTGATTTATAGTTCACCTACGGCTCATCAACCATTTAAATTCAGTAGTTTCAGAGGTCTAGCCATGGCAAATGAATGAATTGAATTAGTAGAGAGTGTCATGGGTCTGTTCATCATGTCAGATAGAGAAAGAGTTTGGTATGCCACTTTTATGTTAAGAGGTGACGTGATGGTATGGTGAAACTTTGCGAGGACATCAGTTGATGAGAAAAGATTGTCTTGGGTTGAGTTTTGGAGGTTATTTATGGAAGAGTACCGCAATGCTGATATGGTACATGCCAAAGCTTAGGAGTTTATTTAGTTGACTCAGGGACCCAGTTTAGTCAAAGATTATTCCACCCAATTTAATGTCTTAGCAAGGTTTATTCCTAGGGTAGTAAGTTTTGAGTCGATTAGAGTACAAAAGTCCATCATGGTTTGTATCCTACTATTATCAAAGATGTGATGACTAGTTCTTCTCTCTCGTAGAGATTTAGTGATGCTTTAGGGAAAGCTTTAATGTCTGAGGTTTACTTATAGATGATGAGTTTCTTCTTTAGATCAATAGAGAGGGTTCTAGAGGAAGGTGGAGATCAAGACAAGAAACCAATGTAATCAAGGAAAACTTTCAAGGGAAAGAGATAGAGAGTGGAGTTGCCCATGTGTAAAACTTTTAAATAGGAGTCACCTAGGAGAGTGTCTTGCAGGTCAAGGCATATGTTTTAAATATTGATAGTTTGGGTATAAGATGTCTGAGTACCCAATCATAGGAGTAAAAGCTAAGTCATCGGTTTGTGAAGTAGATCCAAGTAGAGGTATTGGAGGTCTAGTTAGTAGAGGTAATAGAGCTTAAAAAAGTGGTACTAGAGCGCCTAGAGGAGGTGTCAGTACACCTAAAGGTAAAGGCAAAGCTAAGGTCTTTGTAGTGAGGTGAGATCAGGCCGAGATGACTCTTCATGTTATTACAGGTTAGTTAGTTTTCTTTGATACTCCTTTATATGTGTTGATAGATTGTGGTGTCATACATAGTTTTGTATTCAAAAGAGTGATAGAGAGATTAGGGTTGATTCCTAGTGTGGCATAGAGGAGTATTTATGTAGAGATGTTTGATGAATGTGTGATAATAAGTAATCGGGTATTGGTAGACCAAGAGGTGGTTATTATGGGAAGGACTTTGAGGATAGATCTGATCATATTAGAGTTTAATGATTTTGATATGATCTTTAGTATGAATTTCTTGAGTTGTTGTGAGGCGAAGATAGATTACAAGAGGAAAAATGTTAGATTGTAACCAGACCCTGATCAGTTTATCTTTGGTGAGGGAAGAGTAGAGACCATGCTTATTTCTTGTTTACAAATTAATAGCTTATTAAGTAAAGGATCTGTAGGATACTTGGCTAATATAATATGTAGAGATGCAATTGGGTTAAGTATTGAGGAGGTGTCTGTAGTTAGAGAGTTTTCAAATGTCTTTCCTGATGAGTTACCAGGTTTACCTCTAGAGTGAGAGTTAGAGTTTTCTATTGAGTTGTTTCCTGATATAACTCTTATTTTTAAGGTTCCATATTGAATGGCTTCAGTTGAACTTCAAGAGTTAAAAAAATAGCTTCAAAAGTTTATTGATAAGAGGTTTATTCGATTAAGTTGTTCACTATAGGGTGCTTCGATTTTGTTTGTGAAAAAGAAAGATGGGTCTTTAAGGATACGCATAGATTATAGAAAGCTGAATAAGATGACTATTAAAAACAAGTATCCATTACCTCAGATAGATGATTTGTTTAACCAGTTGAGTGGAGCTATAGTGTTCTCCAAGATAGATTTAAAATTCGGATATCATCAGGTAAGATTTACTGAGAGAAATGTATCTAAGATTGCTTTCAGGATGGGGTATGGTCATTATAAGTTTGTGGCGATGCTTTTTGGTTTGACTAATGCTCCTACAATATTTATGGATCTGATGAATCGAGTTTTTCAAAATTGTTTAGATAGATTTGTGGTTGTATTTATCAATAACATCTTGGTCTATTTGAGAAGTGTAGAGGAACATGAGAAGTGTTTGAGATTCGTCCTTCAGAAATTGAGAAACAAACAACTTTATACAAAGTTTGATAAGTACAAGTTCTGGTTGAACAATGTATCCTTTCTTAGGCACATTGTTTCCGCAATAAGCATATCAGTAGATCCTAGCAAGGCAAAGGTAATTTTAAGTTGGCTGAGGCTGATGACTATTAGAGAGACAAGAAGTTTCCTTGGATTAACAGGATATTATAGGAGGTTCATTGAGCATTTTTCCAGTATAGCTAAACCATTGACTATTTTAACTTGGAGTGAGATGTCTTTTGTTTGACCCTAGGAGTGTGAAACTCGATTTCAAGAGTTAAAGTAGAGGTTGATGAGTGCTCTAGTATTGGCATTTCCTTAAGAGGGTATTGATTATAATATCCACACAGATGTTTTCCATCAAAGGATTGGAGTAGTATTGATGTAGTCTAATAGAGTGATTGCCTGTGCCCCTAAAACATTAAAAGACCATGAGTTGAGATACGCTACTCACGACTTGGAGCTAGCTGCCATAGTTTTTACTTTAAAGATTTGGAGACATTACCTTTATGGTGTAAGGTGTTATATTTATTCCGATCATAAGAGTCTAAAATATTTCTTCACCTAACGAGAGTTTAATATGAGATAAGGGAGATAGTTAAAGCTGGTGAAGGATTATGATTACAAAATCAGATATCATCTAAGTAAAGTTAATGTGGTAGTTGATCCCTTAAGCAAGAGAGTAGTCTTGTCCATGATTACAACCTAGAGAGAGTTACAGTATAAGATTGCTAGAGATAAAATTGAGATAGTGACAGTTAGGTTCTTCAGACTTCAGATAACGTTTACTCTATTTAATGACATCAGAGTTTCTCAAAAGGCCGATTTATGGGTTCAAAATATGATTCAAAAGGTCTTTGAGGGTACAATACCAGATTTTGAGGTTAAAGATGAGATTCTAAGATTCAGAGATAGAGTCTATGTGTCAAAAGATATAGAGTTGAGACAAACAATTTTGTTAGAGGCGCATGATATAGGTTATTTAGCTCATCCAAGTAATTTGAAGATGTATTAGGATCTCAAGAAACTATTCTAGTGGTCTGATATGAGGTGAGACATTATGATTATGTGGCCAAATGTTTGGTTTGTCAGTAGGTCAAGTCAGAGCCTTAAAGACTTTCTGATTTATTATAGTCATTGAGGATTCCTGAGTGAAAATGAGAGAGTATTTCTATGAATTTTATATCAGGACTCTCTGGAGTGTACCGCAGATATAATAGTATTTGGGTAATAGTGGACAGGTTGAGTAAGTCTGTATATTTATTACTAATCAAAGATGGTATGAGCACCGATTAGTTGAGTCGTTTGTATGTTAGAGAAATTATCAAGTTACATGGGGTTCCTAGAGATATTGTTTTAGACAGAGATTCGAGATTCTTATCATCCTTTTGAGGTAGTTTACAAAAAGCTTTGGGGACTAAATTTTATTTCAGTTTAGCATATTACTTGTAGACAGATGGTCAGACTGAGAGAGTAAATCAAATTTTAGAAGATATATTAAAGGCTTGTTGTATGGATTTTCAAGTTAATTGGGTTGATTTATTGACACTGATGGAATTTGTCTATAATAACAATTATCAGTTCACAATCTAGATGACACTATTTGAGGCTCTATATGGTAGGAGGTGTAGATCACCACTGTTCAAGGATGAGATTAGTGATAGAGATCCATTAGAGGCAATAGTAGGACCAAAGATGACTCAAATGATGATTGAGCAGATCATAGTTATCAAGCGAAGAATTAAATAGGCCGAGGATCATCAGAAGAGCTATATAAATCTGAGACGTAGAGAGATAAAGTTTGAGGTTGGAGACCACGTATTTCTGAGAGTAGCTTTCTATAGACATGTTTTGAGATTTAGTAAGAAAGGTATGTTGGCTCTGAGGTTTATTGATTTATATCAGATTTTAAAGTGAGTTAGGAAAGTTACTTATAGGTTGGTCTTGTCAACTAGTATGGACAGAATTCATAATGTGTTTCATGTGTCCCACTTGAGGAAATATATAGGAGATTCTTTACATGTATTACAGACTCAAGATCTAGAGTTGACAGATGATCTGAGCTATCAGTAGATACTTGTTCAGGTTTTAGATTATAAAGTGAAGATCCTCAAGAATAGAAAAATATCTTTGGTTAAAGTATTGTGGAGGAGCCAGAAACTTAAGGAAGCCACTTGGGAGATTGAGTCTGAGATGAGAGATAGGTACCCAGAGTTGTTTAGGTAATTCTAAGGATAAAATTTTATTAGAGGGGAGGAATTATAATAGACCAAGGGTAGAATTATCCTTTTAGGCTTGAGACCAAGGGTAAAAGTGAGATTTTTGGATGAAAAATAGATTTGAGAGGGTTCAAGGGTAAATGAACCATTTATAAGCTTTTTGTGGCTTATACATGTGTATTCTGGGGAGAATATTTTATGTATGATGTGAAGAGAGAGAAATTTGAGTTTTTCTTTGCACACATAATCGTGTGTCGTGTCAATTAAGCATATATACGTTTTATTTTTCAGTTATGCACAGATCTAGTTTTCATCTTCTTCTTTCTCTCTCCATTTCTAGTAAACCCTAGACTAGAGAGCACCCAACCAATAACCATAATCTAAGTTAGAGATCTAGAAATAGTTAGAGATAGAGATCTTGAAGCAACGACGAGAGCTAAGTATTTCCTTACCTCTTTCATTTGAGTTTACAACATCATTTTCTAGTTTGAGCTTCTTCCATGTGTTTATTGCATGTTGAGAATGTATTATATAACATGTATTGATGATGAAATGAGACATTGGATGATGATGTATGAGCTACTATGGTATGTTTTGATGTTTATGTGCTTGGTTATACATTTATAAGAAATGTGAGATTTTTAGCATGCTTTATGATGAATAAATGGAATGAATATGCTTATTGCCTGATATGTTTGATATAAGAGTGGTCAATTGAGTTGTGGTTATGATTTGTGTAACATCTCAGGGTTAGAAATGTCTTTTAGGCATCTAATCTAGGTTAAAATGCAATTTGATAAGAATACTAGGGTTGTGAGAGAGTTCAGGGGTGAAATAGATGTTTTTCAGAGTTAGATAGCTTTTGTATGAATCCGATTGAGAGGATTTGCATGCAAACACGGGAAAATGACATTAGTGTAATTTTCCTATCATGCACGACCGTACATGTGAGGCGCACGCCCATGCATGCAATGATATTTAGCCGCCTTCGTTTTCAATCATCTTTATCTTGTTTTCCAGCTTGTTTTTCACCCAAAACTTCTTTCAATCTCAGACACCAACAACCTAGAAGGGAAGAACAACATTTAGAACCATCCAATCCAGCTAGAAAGTAAGATTTTCTTGAGAGAGAAGGCTTGATTAGCATGGCTAGAGGTTGGTGTTTCTTACCTCTTTCCCTTGTTCTTTGCATGCGTATAATGCTTGTTTTACTATGTTGAGCTTGATTCCATCATGCTTGTGATGTTTTCTTGCATGTTTGATAATCTTGAGATGATGATTATTGTGTATATATGATTGACATATATGAGGTTATGTATGTATATGCATGCTTTGAGATGATTTGGATGATTGAATACGAGAATTTATGTTATTGGTAGCAAAAGCATGTGTATATGAAGTGTTTGACATGGAAGAAATGATTGATTTACATTTGGTATGCAAATTGGATGGGATGATGGTGTAAAGTAGGTTGGCCATGGTGGTGTAAAGCATATTACACACCTATGCATTATGTATTTCACATGGTCACGATCATGTTTGCAGCCCCATGCACGATCAAAATAAAGTAGGCCACAACCGTGCATGTTCATGTCACGGCCGTGCATGCATTAAAAAATGAGAAAATGTAAAGAAATTACAAAACCTAGCACGACCAGCATGCACGATTAACTCACGCCCTGTGTAAGCTTATGCACGCTTGTACATGTATGCACGTACACCTGTGCATCAGGCAAAAAAGAGAAAATAAAGCATAAATAAGCATAATGCACAGTAAAAGCCGTATAATTGATATAAATCAGTGAAATAAGCTCAGTTAAGCTTATATGATACATCATATGCATAATATAACATGACATGTCATACAGTATTTTCAAAAAGGGATCCAAGGATCCGACTGCATGTTTTCAGTAGAAAAACATCAATTTCGGGGGTGAATACGAAGGGGCACCTATGAGTTTCAGCACACCCTTATAAGAACTAACATCAGGGTCTATATGACTATACTAGCCATTATGTATCAGCATATGCTGGTGTGCTCAATTAGTAGCTTAAGATAACATGATTAGTATACAACGTGATACGTTCAACTTCAATTATCAGATTCAGTGGTAGCACGTGTCTTAGATAGTTTCTAAAACATGTTTGCATAGGAAACTCATGTGGCTAGGGTATCGAATCCCTGTATTCATTAGTCTGCGTAGCACAGTAGGTATCTTTGGATACTCAGTTTTCAGATATGATTTTCAGACACAATTTTTAGTATTTTAGCAGTTTTGATATTAGATTTTTTAGATAATTTTAGGATCTTTGAATCCAACAGCTATATTTTAATATACAGTTTTCAGAAAACTATTTTCAGTATGGAGGCCAGGGCTTAGATATGATTTCATCATCTTTCATAGCATGTCATTTTCATATGATATATATAGCAGAACATGAATTCAGTTATGGCTAACCAGTGAGAAACAATAAGCCAACAAAGAACATTTAGAGTACAGGAAAATCACGTGATAATACGTGAATTACAAAAAGTAAACATCATAATAGAAATTTCATATCAAAATGGCATGCGAGAACCAGTTTAGTTTCTCTCTAGAATATATGATTCAGTGTTTGAATGTAGTGGAATCCTCTGAGGAGGATTGGTTTAGGGTCAGAGATAGGAAACGCTTACTAGGTGAATATATCACTCATTCTCTTTCTCTTGTAGGTCAGTATTTTGGGAGCTGAGAGGAGGAGATGGCTGCAGGTTGGGATTCAGAGCCAGTATTAGTAGCATGCTTTCAGTTTGCATGTTTTTCCTGTTTTATTTTGCATATAATCGTATAGTATATGTATATGTAAACACATATACTTTGTATATATTTTCAGTATATAAAAAGAAAGTTTTGGGGCTTGTGTATATATATATATACATATTCACCACATGTTTTACATTGTCATGTTTCAGATCAATTGAAGTATTTATGTTGTATATTATTGGATGTATTAAGTATTTTGTCTAATAAAATGTTATTATTAAATTATAATAAAGCAGAAACAGTAATATACAATAGAGATGCTTACAATTTGAATGAGATTCGATAAGATTTTCTAGGTTTCCAGATGTCATGTGCTGGTTGAGCACACGATCGTGTACCCGAGAACACACCCCTATGTAAGCAAGACACGAGAGTATTGTTATGTTATTACATGCTCGTGCCAATAGGGTACACGACCTTGTGCCCTGTATACATGCCCTTGTGTTTGCACCACAAACCTGTGTAATCAGCCAAAGTTTTACAATTTATTTCACAGACGCCCGTGCACCTTAAAAAAAACAGAAAAAGAATTTTAAAGCAAAGTTAAGTCATTCCAAACCATTCCTAAGCGCAAAAAACTTGAGAATAATAAGATATAACAACATTTTATATATGATTATTAGCATAGAGCACGACAACCACATCAAATAGTTTCAAAAACGGATCTAAGGATCCAATAGCATGATTTTAAAGTGTAGATATATGATGTTCCAGACATTAGTTAGGAGTAAATACGAGGAGGCACCTATGAGTTCGTACATCAACTAGAGAGAGGAACTAGCATCCGCTAAAGATGACATAATCTTTGACCAAGCTCGTTAGAGAGAGTGTTGGTCGTGCATAAGTAGTTTTATTATAGGTTTGAGCTTACATAGTTAGAGGTATCGAATCTATGTATTTATCAGTTTGGCTAATATAGTAGATATTTTCAGATATAATATCTTTTTGATTCAATTTTTCAAAGTATTCTATATGTATATATATAGAATCTTCAGATCAAAGTTTTCATATCAAAAAGAGTTTTTAGAAATCATACTCAATGGTAAGTTTTATAACTATTTAGCATTTACATGACATCAAAGCATGCATACCATGTTATGTATAACATTCATGAAAAAAAAAAAACAGAAACAAATGAAGATAAAAGTAAAGAATATTACAGAAAATAGATGAAATATCAGAAAGAAAGAAATAAGTAAACGATAAAGCAGAAAAGGTATATAACCAGTTGAGCTTGAGGTCTGCTAGTGTTAGAGATAAGAAATGCTTGCTGAGTGATTTTGTCACTCACCCTTTTCCCTTCCTTTTCATTCCTTTCTCTTTTGCAAGTTAGTGATCCTTAGACAGAATATAAGAGAGGCAGTTGTTAGATTTTGGGGACATGACTCAACAGCCATTAGCATGTTTGGCTCACATGCTTCATATATGATTTTTTTTTTTTTTGCGTTACACATGTATTTATGTTTGGACAGTATGTTTAGAATTGCAAAAGCCTGAGATTTCCAAGAAATTATTATTATTATTATTATTTTTCTCATTTTATTTATAGTTATTTCCATTTCAGCTTCCGCATTAAAAATTTAAATTTCAGTAACATACTTTACTGTAGAAATTCTCAGTACAAGTGTATTATTAATATAATAAATATTATAATTATTTGCGCACAGAGACCTGTGGTGAGGGTCGTTACACATGGAGATATTTTTTCTTGTACTTGTGAGTGATGTTTATTAGGTATGTCACACCTATCAACAAGGTTTTAGCAATTTCCATACAAATCTCCTTTTTATCTTAAACATTGTAATCCTTTTTAATTTTTTTTAAGTCAACATTGAAATAATTTTCTTAAAAAAAAAAAATATATTAATCCACTTAAATTTTTAAGTTTATACCTCAATCAAAAACACATTCATCGGCAATAGATGTTTAAAAATCATAGTCAAACTCTACTAAACAACCATTTAACATTGTATACTAAGATTTAGAGTTTTAATTTAAATAATAGTGATTTTTTTCTAAAATATAAGAGTAAAATCATTTAACCCTATTTTATAACTATAATAGTGTAATTATTATATTGTTAACTAAAAAAAACCGTCACATATTAGTTATCTTGTTTCTTTCCCTTTGACCATTATTTTGACCCAATAGAAAGTAGATATTAAACACGAGTTTATATATATATATATATATATATATATATATATATATATATATATTATATTAAAAAAGTTTAATATATTACCATTCAAGGTTTTATTTAATAACAAATTATCACTCGTAAATGTTTTTAAAGCTAAATATCCATCCCTTGATTAAAGTTAGAGGGATATTTTTGACTTTTTGAATTAAAATTAAAAATAAATTTTATAAAAATATTAAAATATAAATTTAAAATAAATTATTATTAAAATAATAATATAAATTT